>JAVANC010000013.1:54957454-54967454 GCA_033319125.1 Parnassius glacialis
CGCTTGGCGAATTTTGCTTCGCAATGATAGGAAGAGCCGACATCGAAGGATCAAAAAGCAACGTCGCTATGAACGCTTGGCCGCCACAAGCCAGTTATCCCTGTGGTAACTTTTCTGGCACCTCTTGCTAAAAACTCTTTATACTAAAGGATCGATAGGCCGTGCTTTCGCAGTCCCTATGCGTACTGAACATCTGGATCAAGCCAGCTTTTGCCCTTTTGCTCCACGCGAGGTTTCTGTCCTCGCTGAGCTGGCCTTAGGACACCTGCGTTATTCTTTGACAGATGTACCGCCCCAGTCAAACTCCCCGCCTGGCAGTGTCCTCGAACCGGATCACGCGGGAGTTGTACGGCGACGGGCGTTGCCGCCACGCCGCCACTCTGCACGCTTGGAACGAAACACCGTGCGCCCGCCGATAAAATCGACCGCGCACCGCTTCCGCCCAACCGAGTAAGTAATGAAACAATGAAAGTAGTGGTTTTTCAGCGACGACCGCGCGAACGATCTCCCACTTATGCTACACCTCTCATGTCTCCTTACAATGCCAGACTAGAGTCAAGCTCAACAGGGTCTTCTTTCCCCGCTGATTCTCCCAAGCCCGTTCCCTTGGCTGTGGTTTCGCTAGATAGTAGATAGGGACATTCCCTCCACCATCCCATGGTCCTTCCCGCCTTGCGGCATACGGACCGAATCACGGGAGACGCACACGGTACTTGCTCGTGGCTCTTTCCCACGTGCGCTTGCTTGACTCCCTACAAATCTCTCTGTTCCGTCCCTTTTCTCTACATTTCACTTCTCCCCCTTCTGGGGCGTGACTCCACAGCGACGACACTTCGCGTTCGCAGCTATCTGGTCGTATTTTCAGTCCTCATACTGTTTCCTTTTGTGATGCCATGCATGCGCAAATCTCCTAAACTCCTTAAAGTTGGATTCGCAGCACACTAGGTCCCGGAAGTATACTGGTCCTATTTCTGTTCTTTGTAGGCTGTCCAATAATGCATTCCTCTCTTCAATATACAGATCGCAATCCCAGAGAGCATGGTCACGACTCTCCAGTGCTGAGCCGCAGGGGCATAAGCCAGAGTTCCTCAGGTTGAATTTAAGGAGACGCTCGTTGAAACACCCGTGACCAACAAGAATCTGCGATACTGCATAATCGGGCTCGACCCACCTGAAGATTAGACGCTCTGCGATGTCCGGGAAAAACTTGTATAGATCCCTGCCATCTTGGCTTGAATCCCACCGGTCCTGCCAAATGGCAACGACAGCCGCCATCATCTCCCTCTTTTTCTTCCTGCGCTCCTTGTCGACCAAACCCGTCCCCTCCTCGTCGACTCGTCCCGCACGAAAAACTTCCAGGTCGGCAGGCAATACGCCCGCCAACACCGGTAGCGCTGCGTTACTAGCCGTCCTGTAAGCCTTCGTGAGAAGAATCAAAGCTGGTCTTTGCGTCCTCATCAGTACACTTCTGATAACATAAAGGGACGAGCGTTGGTACCATACGGCAGCAGCATAAGTCAACGTTGCCACATAGGTCCCTGAATACAGGACTCTAAGGGCGTGAAATCTTATGCCCCAGGTCGATGAAGACAATCGCGACATCTTCCCGAAGCAAGCAGCGGCTTTCTCGCCGATATGTAATGCATGCTGCACATAGGACCTAGCCTCGTCCAAAATGATCCCTAGGGCTCTTGCCTGTGAAACACTCGTGATCGTTGCACCGTCCATCTTTATAATAGGTCCACGTTTAAACTTGCCCTTATAGGTCATCGTTTGTGACTTCCCGGTAGAAAACCCTAGTCTGTTGCGAATACCCCACTCGGACACGGCAGCGATCGTAGCTGCCGCTTTGCGCTCTATTGCGGAACGAGACGATGCTTCGACCACGATCGTCACATCGTCGGCGTAAGCAACGAAGTGTACTCCTTCGGGTTTTGGCAGCTTCAGGAGGTCATCGAGAAGGAGGTTCCATAGGGTTGGTCCCAGCACCGATCCCTGAGGACAGCCCATCGTGGAGACCTTCCACACTACCCGGTTTCCAGCAAACAGTCCTACACGGCGGTTTAAAAAGTAACTCGTTAAAATACGGTAAATGTTAGGTGGAACGCCACATTGCTTTGCCTTGAGTAGAACCATTGGCCACCAGGCATTGTCGAATGCCCCAGATATGTCCAGAAGGATCAGTTGCACGTAATTCTCGGTTGATCCGTTGGTAATACGGTTGATGGTACTAAGGGCGGTCACTGTGGATCGGCCACGCGTGAAGCCATGTTGCGCATCGGAGATTCCGCGGTAGAGACATGGAGCGCAGGAGATTATCACACGCTCCAGAATTTTTCCCAATATGGGCAGCAAAGTTATCGGGCGGTAGGCTTTAGGGTCAGTGAGCGGCCTGTCGCCACCCTTTGGCAGAACAACGAGTTTCCCCATCTTCCACAGATCTGGAAAAATGCCCTCGACTATGCACGCCCTAAACATGTGCCAGATCTCGTCACCAGTTACCCGCCATGCCTGTCTAACAATCTTAGCCGTGATACCGTCAATGCCGGGTGCAGTGTTCGGCAGTTCTCGAATGATGAGTCCAACTTGTTCTTTGGTCGGTGGTGTAGCATCAGTTCCAGATGGAGCACATGCAGCAGCGATCCGCACTTGTCGATGGTATACAGTGTCCCTGGCTAGATTATCGTCTGGGCATAAGGCATTGACGAGGCCAAGCATGGTGTCTCCGGTCGTCCTAGTATAGCCGTCGGCTAATCTCACTCCATTAAGCACGTTGAGAGGTGGACGAAATCGTCCACTGGCTGTTCGGTAAGCCAGGCCCCACGGATCGGCGTTACCTGATTCCGCGACAGAGCGGAAGAAGGCAAGTTCAGCTTCCTTCATAGCTAGCTTGTAGCGTATCCTTGTTTGTCGGAGATTATCATGAAGAGCCTTCTCCCTGTCGCCTCCTATTCGACGTGAGGCCTGCCACTTACGACGTGCACAATAGACCTCGTTACGCATACGGTCAAGAGCCGGAGACCACCACTCGTACCCTTCTTTCTCCTTTTTCGCACGTGTACCTAATCGTTCTCTCGCAGTACGTAGAAGTATTGCAGAGTACTGCTCGCAGATATCATTAGCTGGTCGCGTTAGTCTCAGCTGGGACATGCGGGCGTGCAGAGTCGAACAAAATCCTCCCCAGTTCACACCACGTTCACGAAAGTAACATACGTTATCTGAAAATTCTGTGCCATCGTACCCCCGTGAGTCACCAAGGATAACGCCAAACGTTATCAATTGGTGGTCACTCACACTGACACCCTCATGCACCTTCCAATCAGCAACCCTCACACTACGTGTGGAGATGGTGATATCCACATTGGACGAGCCATTTGGGCTATGAAAGGTTGGCGGTTGACCCTCCACATTATGTACCAGCAAATTCCGTCCGAGGATGAAACCCTCCATCTGGAGTTTGCGGTATTCTGTGTCGGGGCCGCGACCTACATATTGCCTGCGCTCGCAGTGCCACATTGGAGAGTGAGCGTTACTGTCCACACCAATAAGGATTGGGTGACCAGAAAGCTGATCCATCACGTGGGTGAGATGTTGCAGGTGACAAGAGATGTCATGACTGTACTGGCAGTATAACGATACGACGTATATGCTAAGGCTCTGGCAGCTAACATGACCTACAACACAGTGTTCGTTACATAAGTCATGTAGAAGCGTGACTACAAATCGTGAACTTACTGGTAATAGTCCGGCCTTAGGGTTGATGCCGCATCCAAGTACTCGAGGATGCTGGTGTTGCTCCTGAACTAATACCAGATCCAACCCCAGTTCTCCGGCTATAACAGCAAGCTCAGTGGTAGCCGTCTTCGAGCCTTGCAAATTGAGCTGACCTACGCGAAGAATAGTCGTCCTATCCATACTGGGTCATATTGACCGACTGCTGTTCCGCGTGCAAACGTGCCGGACAGTTGAGAGCGGCAGTGGCATGCTGGTCAGCATCTTTCCGCTTGAAGCGTTTGCATGTGGCGCAGCACTGTGTAGCCGACTGGCACTCTGCGGCACGATGACCGGTGTCACCACATTTGCCGCAGACCATTGCTGCCGCCCTGCAATGCTTCTCCGGATGGCCATATTGCTGACATTTGGAGCAGCATGTCACCCGTACATAGTCACATACTTCAGCTTCGTCCCAACCAATAAAGACGCTGCCGAGGCCGACCAACTTATCCCGCAGCGCAGATGTGCATTCCATCACTACTGTGGTTCGTGGTACATCTCTCCGACCCTTCTTGAAGGCAACTCTGCATGCCTCACCGAACTTGTCTCTCGGCCAGTCAGGATCATCACTGAGATTGATCCTGTACAGATCCTCAAGAAAGTCAGTGGCTTGCGGGTCTGAACGCAAATTGCGCACCGCTACCAGTGGTCGCCTACTTTTAGGATCAGTGACCTTCAAGGAGGGCGGAACCGCTGCCTTCAGCTTCTGGGCAGCCTCAACAGTTGCCGTCTGTACGACAATGCCTGAGTTCCCAACTTTACGCACGCTGTGTATTTTAATGCCCTGCGTACCTGGCTGAACTGCCTTCTGCAACTCCGTCTTTGTGTCGTCCGATGACTTTATGGAGTCATTGTTTGGATAAACAATGACTGCGGGGCCCTTGGACTGAACACAAAGTGGCGGCTTACCCTTAGGCAGCTTCAGCCTGGCAGCATAACTATCAGCAGAAGGAATGGAAGAGGCCGCATAGGGGATATTGGAGGCAGGAAGGGCTTGGTTTTGCGCTAGCAAGAGTTCCAGCTGCGCACACTTGAGTTTACCGGCTGTAACCTCTTGCTCCTTTTCGCCGAGCCTAATCTCTAGCGTTGCCACATACGCTAGGATGTCTTGGCTGAGGCTGCCGATAGTGGTCTTATCAGCCAAGTTGAGCTTATTGCTCGCATTGGCGACAGATGCGATTCCCTTCAGAGCCGCATGGACTCTTTCCATGAGCGCAGCCTTGTCCAGCCCTGATATGCCACTGGAGCTGTCAGGACAAGTGGACTGAAGAGGATTGTTGACAGAACCGGGGGATGGGTCAGAAGTCGGCTTGCTTAAGATACCGCTAACAGGCGGAATTGCCGACTTCTTCTCCGCTACGCGGCGCCTGACAGCCTCCTGCACATCCTCAGGTGAGGTCAATGCCCTCTTTGCCGATGGGATGGATACCGCAGCTGCCGTGCTTAGGGTGACCGGGGGTGTGCTAAAACCTTGCGGGGGGGTGCGACGCAGCGAGGAGCGTGGAGTAAATCCAGCCTCTCGCCGCATCTGCTCCAACTCCTCCAGTTCAGCCTGCTTTCTGGCGAGCTCATCTTCGATGAGCTGCCGCTCAGTACCACCCGTATCCTCCTCTTCCATTAAAAATAAATTAAAGACTAAACAAGTACAGAAGTATCAAAAAAAAAAAAAAAAAAAAAAATAATAATAAATAAATAAAAAGGGGGAAATTAAGAACTTAAATCTGGCAATACACTAGCAATACAGTGACAGTGACAATGACACTGACAGCTGCCAAACGTCAGACGTCAAACGTCAAACGTCAGACGTCAAACGTCAGATGTCAAACGCCAAACGTCAATTGAGTCTGACAGCAGCAAATGTCAATTGAAACTGACAACTGAAAACCGCGTGCTCGCCACGTGCTTACAAAACAACCTCAATGTTAAGGTTAAACGTTATTAAATAATATTAAATATGTAATATTACTATGGAAATATTACTTGTAAATTAAAATAAGTAAAAAGAAATACTTAAACTAAGAAATACTTAGCTCAGTACAGGGATAATCCAAGTAATACCACGATGCACTGAACAATTATTCCGTAAAATCCTTTAAAATTGCACTAAAACAAATATAAATTCAAGAAAATATATCACAAAATATAACCACATATGCCACGAACACTATAAAATAGAGATTTCGGCCGAGGGTTAACTTTGGACACTTTAAATGAATTTTAAAACGCGGAGATCGCACTGGCACGTCCGTACGCTAAGGCGGTCGAACGCGAAGTAGATAGGGACAACCCACCACCTCCCATGGCCCCACCGACCCTCAGGTCATACGGGCCGAATCTCGGGAGATGCACGCGGTACTTGCACGTGGCTCTTTCCCGCGCGCACTTTCTTGACTCCCTACAAATATTTATTCTGTTCCTTGTCCCAGTTTAACGTCATTCTCCCCCTTCTGGGGCTGACGACACACTTATGCCTACGTCGTCGGGCCTTCATACCAGCCCTCTGTCATGCCATTTTCTGCGATCGTACCACCTATGCGCAAACTCGCGCAACAGCCCGTAGTTAACCACATCGCTCACGAGATCCGAGTAGTAGATCGGTCCCTGAACCGCACGAACTAGTCCATCCATCATTTTCACTCTTAGGTCGTCATACAGAGGACATTCCCATAACACATGGTGAACATCCTCCTCAGTCATACCGCACTCACACATACTAATTTCACACAGTCTCATGTCGCTCAGTCTCTTTCGAAAGCATCCATGTCCGGTGAGAATCTGGGAAGTTTGGTAGTCCGGTGAGACCCAGGTATACCTGAGTCTCAACGCCACGTCCGGGAAAAACCGATGTAGCTCACGTCCTTTTGTATCATTCGTCCATCGTTCCTGCCAGGCGCCGATCACCTCAGTCCAGATTTCGCGCTTCCGTCTGCTCAACTCCTCTTTGGGCGCGGTCAAACGTGCTGTACCCATCCTACCAGCACGGATGACCTCCAGGTCAGCAGGGAGAACACCAGCCAGCACTGGTAAGGCCGCCGAGCTGGCTGATCGATACGCTTTTGTCAACAGTATGAGAGCTGATCGCTGCGATCTCAGTAACACGCTACGGACTGTGTACATGTTCGCACGCTCGTACCAGCATTCCGCCGCGTACGTGAGCGTGGATACAAATACTCCTCTGTATATTATTTTTAGGCTCGGATATCGGACACCCCATGAGGATGTCGATACGCGAGTCATCTTGCCAAATCCCTTGGTCGCTCTTTCAGAGATATCGGACGCATGTTGCACAAATGACAGTCCCGAGTCCAAAACCACGCCTAGTACCTTAACATTAGTTACAGTCTTTATGGATTCTCCACCAAGTTTAATAACAGGAGGGCGCTGAAGTTTCCCTCTAACCGTCATGGTGGTCGACTTTGATGAGGAAAACTCCAGTCGATTCCTTAGCCCCCACTCCCGTACAAGGTCCAGGGACACTCTGGCCCTGGATTCGATACCCGCTCTGGTTTCAGATTCAATCAGAATTGTAACGTCGTCAGCATAGGCAGTCATGGCTACTCCCTCAGGCAGAGGGAGTCGGAGGAGATCGTCCATCAATACATTCCACAGTGTTGGGCCCAGCACAGAGCCTTGAGGACATCCCATGGTCGACGTCTTCCACTCAACCCGGTCGCCGATGTAGAGGCCCACACGTCTGGAGGTGAAGTAGTCCACCAGCATTTTGTAAATGTTGGGTGGACAACCACCTCGTTTCGCTTTGACCATCATCATCGGCCACCAGGCGTTGTCGAAGGCGCCGGAGATATCTAAAAAGATTGCTTGTACGTAGCATGCCCGAGAATACCTTGCTGTGCTGAGCAAGACACGCAGCGCTGTTACTGTAGATCGCCCCGGAGAGAAACCGTGCTGGTGCTCAGATATCCCGCGACTTATCGCAGGAGCACATCTCAGCATTACTCGTTCCAGTACTTTTCCCAAGACAGGGAGGAGCGTTATCGGACGGTATGCCTTGGCGTCAGTGAGCGGCTTGTCATTACCCTTGGGAATGACAATCAATCTTCCGTCCTTCCATACATTAGGGAAAACCCCCTCTACCACACACTTGGCGTACACCGAGTGGAATTCCCTCGGTGCAGCCATCCAAACATTCCTCACAATTCGCGCACTCACTCCATCAAGTCCCGGAGCCGTGTTAGGCAAAGCCTTGACTATACCTCCCAGCTCCCCAACCGCAAGCGGAGACGCAGCCCCACCAGACGGCATGAATGCCGCTAGTAGGCGAACCTGCTGGTGATAAGGCATGTCACGTTCAGGCCTGTCATCAGGACAGAGCGCCGACATAAGATCAACCATCGCTGTTTCGATGTTATCCGGGTGCCCACCTGCAAAGGCGATCCCATTGACCACGTTTGCAGGGGGACGCACCCTCCCGCTAGCCAACCTGTACGCCATGCCCCATGGATCCTCGTTGCCAGAGTTGGCAACCTTCACGTGATGCGACTGCTGCGCCTCCACCATCATCCTCCTGTATCTCGCACGCACGTTATGAAAAGCCATTCTGGCCATCTCCTCCGACCCACCTCCCAAACGCCTTTTACTCTGCCATACACGCCTGAGTTTACACTGCAACTTTCTAATTTTATCTAGTTCAGAGGTCCACCATTCATACCCCGCCGACCCCCTGGGGCGACGCTCCCCTAGGCCCTCCTCCGCGGAGCGGATGATGACCCCTGAAAACTCCTCCGCCAGGAGAGCCGCGGGTTTTTCCACATGCAACCATCCCATCCGCAATTTGACTATCGCCCGGAACCTGTCCCAATCCACCCCTCGGTCACGAAAACGAGGAGGATCCCTAACAGGTGCTGCGCGCGTGGTCGGCCTGCTGGTAGTGGCCGTGTATGTAATTAAGTTATGGTCGCTGGCGCAGACCCCCTCGTGCACTCGCCACTCAGTGACGTGGACATCTCCACTTGTCAGGGTGAGGTCCACATTTGACTCTCCTCCAGGTCCACAGTATGTGTACGGCTGGTCGGGCTGATTTGCGAGTGTGAGTGTCTGTGAAATTATAAAGTCCTCCATCATCTGTCTTCGGTATACAACATTCTGGCCTCTTCCCACGTAGTGCCGTCGATCGCTATGCCAGAGTGGCGAGTGCGCATTGGCGTCGAGGCCGATGATTACCCTTCTGCCCTTTAGGCAACTCAGGGTGACCTCTAGGTGGTGCAGGTGGTCGTCGATGGCGTCGCTGAATTTGAAGTACGCTGACACCACGTAGAGGTCCCATCGATTTACATGGCACACCACACAAAACTCATTACTTAGGTGACTAAGCACAGCTGCTCCAAGTGTTGGGTCGGTAAGATAGACACCCGCCCACGGATGACCACCCACCTGGACGATCCCCGCAGCCTGGGAGTACTGTTCTTGTACAAGAACAATGTCCAGGTGCAGTTCACGCGCCAGGATGGACAACTCAGCCGCGGCGAGCTCTCCCCGACCCAGGTTTATCTGTCCTATCTTAACAGAAGGGACGCCCTTATCGACAGTATTGTGTGGTGGCCACGGAGCGTTGCTCTGCGTACAGCCTTGCTGGACAGTTCCTTGCCATGGTCACGTGCGAGCCAGAGTCGGAACGGCCAAAACGCTTGCATGTGGCACACTTCTCCTCTGTTGATTTACAAGCCCCACGCTCGTGTCCCGTCTCCCCACATTTCCCACACACGGTCTCCTTAGAACGGCAGTATTTAGCCGGATGCCCGTACTGCTGGCATTTCTGGCAGCACGTGATATCCACATAATCGCACGGCTCCACCACGTCCCAGCCGATGTATAATCGGTTATACCCAATCAGGACGTCCCTCAAGGCGGGCGAACACTGTAGGATGACTGTCGTCCTCCTGCTACCTCTCCATGATTTTTTAAACGCAATTTTGCAGCTATCTTTAAGTTTTTGTTCGCTCCAGCCACTAGCAGCCAAGTTCTGCTCATAGAGACCGCTTAGTACGTCCTCATTCCTTGGGTCCTCTTCAAAACCCCTAAGAGCAACCAGGGGTTGGCGCTGCCTGGGCTCAGACACTCTAAGTGATGGAGGCGCCGCTGTTTTCAGCCTCTCAGCCGCCTCCTGGGACGTGGTCTGGACCACGACACCTGCATTTCCCACTTTCCTTAGTTTATCTATTTGCAGTCCGCTTGTCTTAGGGTTGACTGCCTTCTTCAACTCCATTTT
>JAVANC010000013.1:54972454-54984954 GCA_033319125.1 Parnassius glacialis
TATCGGACCGGAACTAGTGGCGCGGATTCTTGCCAGGTCCTCGTTCCGTTTTGTGTGTCCCGGTTCGCGCTCGTTCCTCAAAGAGATCACCACACACTCTCACAAAATCTCTAAACCTCACGCTTCACACTCTCAACGCGTCTTATCTTATATTATATTATATATTTATATAATATAATTAGATAGAGCGTTTCGAACGTGACACGTTCGGATATAGTTGAAACAGTGAACGCGTAGTGACCCACCGATCGGAACAATTGTTTATTTGGATTATATATACATATATAACGTATTATTATAATAACACATCATATATATACGTTAATGATCCTTCCGCAGGTTCCCCTACGGAAACCTTGTTACGACTTTTACTTCCTCTAAATGATCAAGTTTGGTCAACTTCCCAGCAACGCCGACGGCCGTGAAGCCACCGCGTGTCGGTCCGAAGACCTCACTAAATCATTCAATCGGTAGTAGCGACGGGCGGTGTGTACAAAGGGCAGGGACGTAATCAACGCGAGCTTATGACTCGCGCTTACTAGGAATTCCTCGTTTATGGGGGATAATTGCAAACCCCAATCCCCAGCACGAAGGAGTTTCAACGGGTTGCCCGGGCCTCTAGGCCAGGGAGAACATGCTGATTCCTTCAGTGTAGCGCGCGTGCGGCCCAGGACATCTAAGGGCATCACAGACCTGTTATTGCTCAATCTCGTGCGGCTCGAAGCCGCCGGTCCCTCTAAGAAGAATTTTAATACGTCGCCAGTGAGTTGCGCGACCGAAGCCACGCACACATAAATGACGACGCCTATTTAGCAGGCTAGAGTCTCGTTCGTTACCGGAATTAACCAGACAAATCGCTCCACCAACTAAGAACGGCCATGCACCACCACCCACCGAATCAAGAAAGAGCTGTTAATCTGTCAATCCTTCCGGTGTCCGGGCCTGGTGAGATTTCCCGTGTTGAGTCAAATTAAGCCGCAGGCTCCACTCCTGGTGGTGCCCTTCCGTCAATTCCTTTAAGTTTCAGCTTTGCAACCATACTCCCCCCGGAGTCCAAAATCTTTGGTTTCCCGGAAGCTGCCCGCCGAGCCATCGTAGTAACGTCGGCGGATCGCTAGATGACATATTTACGGTTAGAACTAGGGCGGTATCTAATCGCCTTCGAACCTCTAACTTTCGTTCTTGATTGATGAAAACACCTTTGGCAAATGCTTTCGCTGATGTTCGTCTTGCGACGATCCAAGAATTTCACCTCTAACGTCGCAATACGAATGCCCCCAGTTATCCCTATTAATCATTACCTCGGAGTTCTGAAAACCAACAAAATAGAACCGAGATCATATTCTATTATTCCATGCACGAAATATTCAAGCAGCATTTTGAGCCCGCTTTGAGCACTCTAATTTGTTCAAAGTAAAATTGTCGGCCCATCTCGACACTCACCGAAGAGCACCGCGATAGGATTTTGATATTGAACCGCCGTTTTACCGACGGCTCACCGACGATATGCTCCGCAGACGTGTCAGTATCACCGCGGATGCGGTGCACCGACAGCGCGGCGCACAAATGCAACTACGAGCTTTTTAACCGCAACAATTTTAGTATACGCTATTGGAGCTGGAGTTACCGCGGCTGCTGGCACCAGACTTGCCCTCCAATTGTTCCTCGTTAAAATATTTAAAGTGTACTCATTCCGATTACGAGGCCTCGTAAGAGTCCCGTATCGTTATTTTTCGTCACTACCTCCCCGTGCCGGGAGTGGGTAATTTGCGCGCCTGCTGCCTTCCTTGGATGTGGTAGCCGTTTCTCAGGCTCCCTCTCCGGAATCGAACCCTGATTCCCCGTTACCCGTGACAACCATGGTAGTCGCAGAAACTACCATCGAAAGTTGATAAGGCAGACATTTGAAAGATGCGTCGCCGGTGCTGGACCATGCGATCGGCAAAAGTTATCCAGATTCATCAAAATTAACGACTTCGGACGCGAGGCCCTCCGTCGATTGGTTTTGATCTAATAAAAGCACTCATCCCATCACTGGTCAGAGTTCTGATTGCATGTATTAGCTCTAGAATTACCACAGTTATCCAAGTAACCGAGGTAAGATCTAAGGAACCAAAACTGATATATTGAGCCATTCGCGGTATCGCCTTAATACGGCTTGCACTGAGACATGCATGGCTTAATCTTTGAGACAAGCATATAACTACTGGCAGGATCAACCAGGGAGCTGACTGTGAGAACTTGAGTCTCGTGGTCACTACTCCGCGAGACACACGTGCAACGCGACGCGAAAGCGTGTGAACGCTGAAACGCACCGGATGCCGTATGAGTGAGAATATATGAATTCGTATTCGGTCTGGTCACGGTCGAGATCGGGTATCTCACGTCACTCGCACGTATTAACCCAGACCTACTGCGGACGACGTTTAAGTGCGCCCAATTCATAGAACTTTCAACAACGAGACATCCTAAGATACTTCACTATGTTAAATAAATTTTAACATTTGATATTATTTTCGTGAATAACATTAACGAAAAATATCCCGCCCGGTGTTAGAGAGATCATATCCATTTTTTTCAAATATAATATACCGTCCCGCGAATACGATTATAAAAATCGCTCCACGGCGACGAGCACAATTTAGCGGACGTTAACGATGGACGCGAAGTCGACTCGCTCACCGAACGTGTACCGCGTTAATTAAACGAACGCTCAAAAACGTCTTACCGCCTCAATCAACGGAGACGTCGTTCGACACAGTTCAACAACAGCCGTCTTTTCTTATATATTATATATATTAAATATAAATAATATAAAAAAAAAAAAAAATTTAATCACACAACACCACAAAACATTTAGAAACCACATCTATAAATTACTACTAAACAAAAACACAACGAAAAACGTAAGACTTGAAATTTGTCGTGTTGTGCGATTCGACTAGCACCGCTCGTGCTTCGTCTATATATATGTACGACTGCAGGTATGCGTCTCCGGCGGTTAAAAATCAAGAGTTGGATAACTTACGTTACGTCGTCATTTTCATCAATACTTATCTCAATCTACTCATACCCCACTCCAACGTATCCTAACAAACGAAAAAACAAACAAACACACAAACACACATACACATATCTCGTGGTCCAATATTAGACAAAGTCAATGGGCGTGTTCGTGTATTGAAGGAATAGTTCCCTAGGACACGGAACGTGTCCGAGTATACGCATAACGTATAAAAATGCGGCTTACCATGATCACCACCCACACCGGTACCACCAGAACCATCATCACCATCATCGTCATCATCACCGTCGTCATCATAACCATCATCATCACCAGAACCACCAGAACCACCAGAACCACCAGAACCACCACCACCACCACCACCACCACCGACGTCGCCGCCGCCGCCGCCGCCGCCGCCGCCTCCGCCGCCGCCGTCATCACCACCACCACCACAACCACCACCATCATCACATCACATAACATCACATCACATCACATCACATCACATCACATCATTAAAGACCTTAACAGGTACACAGCTCCAAGGAATGCCACAACAAAGCACCGTCCTGAGACACCTGCATCGATCGATACGACCACTGCACACACACGCACACACATAATCATCAGGTCAGTTTATCACAAATAAATTAGTTATGCGCGTTCTCGTATAGAATTGTAACATTTGTTCAAAAGTTTATGAGCTCGTTCGCGTATAGACATAACATAATATAATAAATATAATTGTGTTTATTGCATCGTTATTCTTATTATCAATCTTATCTCTCACTAATACAGGTAATATTAATTTTATAACATTCACCTATTGTCACTGATGAACATCAAAGTCATGCATCCATCAAACAAGGGATGCAACAAAAAACGCTGTTAGTGTTCGCTTACAGAGATAACTCCACATTTTTACATAAGGAACATATTAAATTAAACTCTTCTAATGATGTGTGGTACCTTTTTCTTTGTAGCTGTTTTTATTTATTATTTCTTCTTGGTGAACGTCTGATATTGTATACATACATACATACATACATACATACATACATACATACATACATACATACATACATACATACATACATACATACATACATACATACATACATACATACATACAATTTAATAGCTTGAATTTACATTATATCCGTGCAACAATAAGTAAATTGAATGATCATTTAAAATTTACAATATAATTTTATTATTATTTACGTTCACTTATATGTCAATTTGACAATTTATCAATTTATAACATAGACAGATTTTCTTTTTTATAATAATATTATGTTTAATTTATATACAACCTGCTTGAAGCGAAATACAAAAACATAAATACACATATAATATATAATAACTACATTGTAAATTTTCTTTTTTACATAGGTACTCTCATATTCATCATAATGTATTATCTTCATAACAGAATATCGATCACGACGGCCGGTCTATGTTAATGAAGATATAAGAATTATTAGAGAAAAGGTAAGCCATTATAAGTACTATATTCTATTCTATTCGCCTGGTACTATATTCTAATCAATATTTTGTCCGTCATTATACATACACTAAAAGTCAATGAGCGTGTTCGCGTTTATACATAGACATAATATATTATATCTATTATCGATATCTACATTATGAATTTTATCTAGCAAACAAACAAACTCAGAGCATAGTCCTCTCCACATCTCGGGTGGGTAAGACTTAATAACTCCATCACACAGTCCACAGTGAAGACACACGACTTACGATTGCACACACATCAATCACATCACATTTAATAATATAAACAAAAAAAAAGTCAAAAGTAATAAAAGTAAGAAAGTATTTCCCACACTGGCCCTTTCTTCTGATAAGTTATATATAATAAATATAAAAAACATATCTATTCGGTAACAAATCCCAGTAATGTTAATTGTAATTACTGCTGTCGGTTGATCTATTTATTATGTCTGTTCAATATGGTATACCATGATCGTGGGTTAAATTTTACAACAATACAGTCATATCAATGAGATGGTACGTATTGAAATATTCGACTAATATACGGTACGTGTTCGCGTATAAGGACACACATAAAATTTTATAATTCGTTCAAAGTGAATAAACGTGTTCGCGTATTGATTTTTCACATACCTCACAACTTAGCACTCGTGCGAATGTTGTATATAAAAATATAAGTTGAGAAAAGTGTTCACGTATAGACATTAATTTAATAATAAATATCATCTCAATTGTCGTACGTACGTGTAAAACAGTCTAAAAGACTTGAAAAAACCAATGTGTTCATCGAAAGAACATTATATAGTTTTTAATAGTCTTTATATAAATGTCACCGTAAGTACACGTGACGTACGTCGCGCGCGTATATTGAGCGCATATTAAGAATCGTCCTCGGACGAATCACCTGGCGTAGGGCTGAGTCTCAACAGATCGCAGCACGACGCTGCTCTACCGAGCACAACACCCCGCCAGGACGTAAGGTCGTCTACAGACTATTCCGAGCTCCGACATCGAACTGAGGTTAATTCGGACCCTCGGCGCCATGGTGCACGTGTTAAAACCGATAACACCGATCGCCGAGATCCAAATGGGCTTCGACGTCGCACCGCACGAGTGCAGAGCGACTAGTAAAGTCACATTGTTTAGAGCCTCCCGACTCTCGGAGCTCCACAGTGAGCATATCCTTGCCGGATTCGGCTAGGCTGGCTTCGGCCTTAGAGGGCGTTCAGGCATAATCCCGCGGATGGTAGCTTCGCACCACCGGCCGCTCGGCCGAGTGCATGAACCAAATGTCCGAAACTGCGGTTCCTCTCGTACTGAGCAGTATTACTATCGCAACGACGAGCCATCAGTAGGGTAAAACTAACCTGTCTCACGACGGTCTAAACCCAGCTCACGTTCCCTTTTGATGGGTGAACAATCCAACGCTTGGCGAATTTTGCTTCGCAATGATAGGAAGAGCCGACATCGAAGGATCAAAAAGCAACGTCGCTATGAACGCTTGGCCGCCACAAGCCAGTTATCCTGTGGTAACTTTTCTGGCACCTCTTGCTAAAAACTCTTTATACTAAAGGATCGATAGGCCGTGCTTTCGCAGTCCCTATGCGTACTGAACATCTGGATCAAGCCAGCTTTTGCCCTTTTGCTCCACGCGAGGTTTCTGTCCTCGCTGAGCTGGCCTTAGGACACCTGCGTTATTCTTTGACAGATGTACCGCCCCAGTCAAACTCCCGCGCCTGGCAGTGTCCTCGAACCGGATCACGCGGGAGTTGTACGGCGACGGGCGTTGCCGCCACGCCGCCACTCTGCACGCTTGGAACGAAACACCGTGCGCCCGCCGATAAAATCGACCGCGCACCGCTTCCGCCCAACCGAGTAAGTAATGAAACAATGAAAGTAGTGGTTTTTCAGCGACGACCGCGCGAACGATCTCCCACTTATGCTACACCTCTCATGTCTCCTTACAATGCCAGACTAGAGTCAAGCTCAACAGGGTCTTCTTTCCCCGCTGATTCTCCCAAGCCCGTTCCCTTGGCTGTGGTTTCGCTAGATAGTAGATAGGGACAACCCTCCACCTTCCCATGGCCCCACCAACCTCACGGTTATACGGGCCGAATCTCGAGAGATGCACGCGGTACTTGCTCTGGGCTCTTTCCCGCGTGCACTTTCTTGACTCTCTACAAGTTATTTAATCTAATCCTTGTCCCGTAGTGTCACTCTCCCCTTTCTGGGCTGGACGTACACAACACGGCTTCGGTTCCGGCTGATCTTCGGCTACTAGGACGTCTCTAAATGCCATTGCCGTTCTTCTCGCGTGCCATCCATGCGCAAACTCGCGCAGCCGGCCAAAGTTCACCTTACCGTCCACGAGTTCCGGGTAGAACACGGGACCTTCCCTTTCGCGTACAATTCCGTCCATCATCTTACATCGCAGGTCATCATACAACACACACTCCCACAGGACATGGTGCCTGTCCTCATAGGCCTCACCGCAATCGCACATACCCGATTCAACCAATTTCATATCACACAGTCTCTTTCTGAAAACATCCATGCCCGCTGAGCATTTGTGAGACTTGATAGTCCGGCACGACCCAATTAGCATTGAGTCGCACCGCCACGTCCGGGAAAAAGCGGAATAGTTCTCTGCCATTCGTCTCATTCGTCCACCGTTCCTGCCATGCACTCACAACTTCAACCCAAATTTCGCGCTTGCGCCTGCTCAACTCCCCATTATCTGCATTCCCCACGCATCCGACAAGTTCTACCCGCACGTATAACCTCCAGGTCAGCCGGTAGGACGCCGGCTAACACCGGGAGTGCCGCAGTACTTGTCGTCCTATAGCCCTTTGTCAGCAATACGAGTGAAGATCTCTGTGTTCTAAGCAGTGCCGTGCGCACTGTATAATTCCCCACCCGGTCAACCCAAACGGACGCAGCGTAAGTCAATACTGGGACATATGTTCCCTTATACAAAACACGAAGGGCCGGGTAGCGCACGCCCCAAGAAGGACGCCGACACCCGCGACATCTTCCCAAAGCATTTCCCAGCCCTTTCTCCTATGTCCTTGGCATGCTGAATGAAAAATAGACTAGAATCTATCGTGACACCTAATACCTTAGTCGACATTACGCTTTTTATCGACTCCAGCCCCATCCTGATAACAGGTGGTCGCTGGAACTTGCCTTTGATGGTCATGGTACATGACTTCGCGGAGGAGAAGGACAACCGGTTCCTCTCACCCCACGACGATACCAGCTCCAGTGCAGATTTGGCCGCTCTCTCTATTTCTGCTCTAGAGTTCGCCTCTATCAAAAGTGTCACATCATCTGCGTACGCCAACATTTTCGTACCAGAGGAAATGGCAGCCTCAACAAATCGTCCAGCAGTAAATTCCACAAGGTCGGTCCAAGGACCGATCCCTGGGGGCAGCCCATGGTCGAGCGTTTCCACTCAGCACACTCACCTACGAATATGCCCACTCGCCTGTTGGTGAAGTAGTTCACCAACATACGGTAGACATTAGGTGGAATCCCCCCTTGCTTGGTCTTCAGCAGTATCATCGGCCACCACGCATTATCAAATGCTCCCGATATATCTAAGAAGACGGCCTGTACATACTTGCGCTGCGACTCGCGCGCAGTACTAAGCACGTCTTGCAGCGCCGTTACTGTGGACCGACCTGGAGAAAACCCGTGCTGGTATTCCGATATACCCCTCACCAAGCTCGGGGCACATCGTATCAGTACACGCTCCAGCAGTTTCCCAAAGATGGGGAGGAGCGTTATCGGGCGGTACGCCTTGGGATCCGTCAGAGGCCTGTCATTACCTTTCGGAATAACTATCAGCCGTCCATTCTTCCATACTTCGGGAAAAACCCCCTCTTCCACGCATTTGGCATACACCCAGTGGAATTCCCTGGGTGCAGCCTTCCACACGTTCTTAACAACTTTTGCGCTAATTCCGTCCAGTCCCGGAGCAGTGTTGGGCAAAGCCCTAACTATACCCTCCAAACACTCAATGGTAGGGGGAGCGGCGGCCGGCCCAGATGGTGCGAGAGCAGCCATCAGGCGTACCCGCCCGTGGTATTCTGTGTCCTTTGACAAATCGTCGTCCGGACACAGCGCCCCGAGCAGATCCCGCATGGCCTCTCTCACACTCCCCGAGTGCCCATCCGCAAATTTAACTGCATTTATTACGTTACTTGGAGGACGGTACCTCCCACTCGCCACTTGGTAAGCACGCCCCCAAGGTTCAGTGTTACCAGTATTGGCTATTTTCCGAAACTGGGCCAGCTCCGCATCCCCCATCATCTGTCGGTATCTCGCTCTCACACTATGGAATCGTTCCATAGCTAATTCCTCAGACCTGCCTCCCTTTTTTCTGGTCTTCTGCCACTCCCTTCTCGCATTACACACTTTCTTCCTTACCCTGTCAAGTTCAGGCGTCCACCATTCATAGCCACCGTCCCGACCCGAGGGCGCAGCTCCCAACACGTCCTCCGCAGATCGAATGACGATCTCCGTGAACTGCGCACAGAGTCGGTCAGCCGGCTGTTGAACTTCCAAATTACCCATTCTTACATGAATTGTACCGCGAAAATAGCGCCAGTCAACCCCCCGGTCCCGAAAACGGGCAGGCACCTCCACCGACCCCGCGAGCTCCGCACGGCGCTCCCTCTCAACTCTAAAAACAATGAGGCGATGATCGCTAATGCTGGCGCAATCCAGTACTCGCCACCCTGATACTACGACACCCCTCGTCGCGAGGGTGAGGTCGATGTTAGACTCACCCATGGCCCCAGCGAACGTGGACGGTTGTCCATCAACGTTGGCCAGGGTGAGCCCTCGCGATGTAATAAAATCCTCCATCATACTTCTTCTATGTTCCGCTTCATGTCCTCTGCCCGTTGTTTGTGAGTGATCGCTGTACCAGAGCGGCGAGTGCGCGTTGCAATCCACTCCGATTACAACGCGCTTGCCCTTTAAACTGGTCAAGTACGGTCTCCAGATGGTGTAAATGATTGTCAATATTCTCGCTATATTTAAAATAAGCTGAGATGACGTGGAGACCGTACTTCTCCACATGGCACACCACGCAATAGGGGTTACTAAGGTGTGGTAGACCAGCAACACCTATACTATTTTTGCTGACCTTAATGCCAGCCTGCGGTCCATCGCCAAAGTTAATAATATCCTGCGCCTGCGGCCACTGTTCTTGGACTAGGACTAAATCCAAGCCATAGTCCCTGGAGAGTGCTGGTAACTCTTTGGTGGCCATCTCGCTCCGTCCCAATTGAGCTGACCAATTATTAAATTATTATCAACCGCCATATTGCGTAGTGTTGACCGCCCTTTCTTCTGCGTACACCCTAGCCGGGCACGCCTTCGCCATCGTGGCATGGGACTTTGCACCCGGCTTGCCAAACTTCTTCTTACATGTGGCACAGCACACATTATCGGAGGTGCAGTCCTCCCTGGCATGGCCTTCCTCACCGCATTTGCCACACGTCGCCTCTTTGGCCCTGCAGTATTTGGCCGGGTGGCCGTACTGCTGGCATCGCTGGCAACAGGTGACGTCTACGAAGTCGCATGGTTCGACCACGTCCCACCCTATATACAATCGCCTTCGGGCCGTTAATGCATCCCTTAGAGCCGGGGAACACTGCAGCACCACGGTAGTCCTGCGACTGCCCCTCCATGACTTCTTGAAAGCCACCTTGCTGTTCTTTTGTAATACCTCCAGGGTCCACTTTTCGTCGTCTCCGAAGTTTTGGTCATGGAGGGCTGGCAGTAGGTCTTCACTTTTCACGTCATCTTCGAATCCTCGCAAGGCCACAAGTGGTAAGCGCTGCTTGGGCTCACTTACTCGAAGCGTTGGTGGCGCTGCAGATCTAAGTTTATTGGCAGACTCTTGGGACGTGGTCTGGACCACTACCCCCGCATTACCAACTTTCCTGAGTTTAGCTACCTGCACACTTATTTCCGACGGCTTAATGGATTTTTTCAACTCCGCCTTAGTGTCGTCGGCTGTCTTCAGGTGCTCCTGCTCGCCTGCCGGGTAGAACGCCAAAACTGGACCCGATTTTTCCGGGATAGGCATCGCTGCCACACCTTTCGGCATCCTTAATACTGATGCAAACGTATTGCCGACTGCGGAGGCATGGTCCCCGTCACCTGAGGGTGCACGCGCGGCCTCCTGGTGCGCCAGCTTAGCTACAGCCTGAGACTTGTCTCGCTCAGCCCTGCATAATGCAAGCTGTGCCTCCATCATCTGCACTTCCATCGCAGCCACCATTGCGATAAGGTCCTGCCCAGTTGCCGATATCTTATTAACCTCCGCCTTATTAAGTTTCGAGCCTGGTCCAGATACTATTCCCATTATAGTCTTAATGGCTGCCCGCGTGTGCTCAATTATTTCTAATGGGGTTGCCTTGGAGGCATCGAACCCCTCATCCAAGGATTCTAAATCCTCCTCCAGCGCTTGCCTACTCAGTTCTGCAGACGAAACCCCAGCGACTGGAGCAACAGATCCTCCCTTCTTCTTCTCCTTATCAACTTTCTGACGCTGCGTCATGGGTTGCTGCTGTTCCGGAGATGTTAACGGTCGTTTTTCGGCCGTAACGCTCGAGCCACCCTTAGGGTTCGGCATACTGGGACCAGCAGGTCTCACTGGAGCCCCCCCAGGGGGCGTGCGCGCCAGAGATTTTCGTGGGGCAAATATGGGGGGTTCGTCCCCCATTATCAGAAATTCCTACTTATAATGTTCGCAGTCACTATTTAAGTCGTTCAGTCCAAGAAACGAAAAGAAAAATTTAAAAATAAAAAAGTTATGAGCGCTTTCTAAACTTAGAAATTTAGCCTGCGGAGGGGCATACCCAATAGTTTACTTATATATGGAGGCAAAAGGTTCTAAAAATTTTAAAAATTTTCTAAGTCCGAAAAATTTATGACGACACAAGAGGTTGACAGATGTATAACAATATACACCAGCGCCCCCTAGCGGAACACACTGAGACCGAAAACTTAATATTAAAGAGGGTTCAAAACTAATTAAAACTAAGAGTGTCACTGTCACAGCCCAGCCACGAGATGTCACTGGCTAACCACTATAGTGGCGCCATCTGGCGGCACTAACCTAAACTAATAAAATATATCAAAAAACTATAGCTAAAGTGTCACTTTCACAGTTAATAGTACTTAGCTTAAACAGGTGTCGCTGAGGTGCGGACACACACCTAGCGCCACTCAGCGGCGCGCGGCGCAACAGACGCCACACCCGGCCTGCCAGGCACAGACAGCACAAACCGTGATGGTTGTGCGCACGGCGCCCGCAGATGGCGTCGCAGTGCCGGAAGTGCACACTATCACCCCCTGGCGGCGAGTAGCCACCGAAGGTTCTAGAAGGCACTCGAACGACACGTCTGAACCAACTACCCACTAAAGTTATATTGTCACAAAAATAATTCACAAAGTACACAAAAACAATCTAATTAAGCGTTAATTCGCACAACACCGATATCAATAATGTATATAACCAAAATAAAAGTACATATAACAGAAAGCAGTAAAAGCACAACAGTAATACTTAAAGTAACCAATTAACGAAAAACAAAAGGAAAGCGCGAGCTCGCGACACGTCCGATCGAAACAACGACCGGAACCGAAGATATATAGATAGATAGGGACAGTGGGAATCTCGTTAATCCATTCATGCGCGTCACTAATTAGATGACGAGGCATTTGGCTACCTTAAGAGAGTCATAGTTACTCCCGCCGTTTACCCGCGCTTGCTTGAATTTCTTCACGTTGACATTCAGAGCACTGGGCAGAAATCACATTGCGTCAACACCCGCGAGGGCCATCGCAATGCTTTGTTTTAATTAGACAGTCGGATTCCCCTTGTCCGTGCCAGTTCTGAGCTGACCGTTGAACGGCGGTCGTACAGGCGCGCGCCGATCGCGCACGAAACGAAACC
>JAVANC010000013.1:54987454-54992454 GCA_033319125.1 Parnassius glacialis
AGGCAGACACGATATCCGTCAGCGCAACGACGACAGTACGACACCGTTAATAACGTCGTCGCAGTCGTCGAGGCGCTCTTCGGACGTCGAGTCCGCCTACTAGTTTTGATATTGTGATTTGTATCGAACACATTTTCAAAACAAATCAATCGCACACCACACAAAACGGGCCGAACGATGTCACCGCACGAATATCGAGCATGCCCTCTATCGAGTTTTAACGTCGAAGAGTCGCGCGTCGAGGGGACTACGCCAGCTCGCCGCTTAACGCGTCTTGTGCGATGTGATAGACTGATTATATTGAAAATAGTCTATACACACAATTATTATATAATATTTAAACGGACCGAAAGAATACGCAACGTAAATTCCTTAAAAATTACGCATCGCGTCTCTCAACGGAACCGTCAAGTGTTCGTCGGGCGCGTTTTAAAACGCACTCTAAGAACAGTGTGGTTAATATTTTTTAACAGCCGGCCCTCAGACAGGAGTGGTCCTGGATATTTCTCCACGGACCGCAATGTGCGTTCGAAATGTCGATGTTCAAATGTGTCCTGCAGTTCACACTATGACGCGCAGTTAACTGCGTTCTTCATCGACCCGCGAGCCAAGTGATCCACCGTCCAGGGTAATAGTTTTATATAATATGTTGTTAACTAATAAATATTTTTGTTGTTGTGTTATATAAATATTGTGTGGTTAACGCGTTCTCTTACGCTCATCCCGCCCCTTATTCTCGAAAGATTAAGGTGGTGGTGAGTGAACGCTCGAGAAACGTTTTAACGTTTAGAAATGAACGGTACTACGGACTTCTTTTAATGATCCGCCTTTCGCGTTCGTATTCTAAAACCGCATCGGGGTTTATTTCATTTAATATAGCGCGCACCATTATCGGACCGGAACTAGTGGCGCGGATTCTTGCCAGGTCCTCGTTCCGTTTTGTGTGTCCCGGTTCGCGCTCGTTCCTCAAAGAGATCACCACACACTCTCACAAAATCTCTAAACCTCACGCTTCACACTCTCAACGCGTCTTATCTTATATTATATTATATATTTATATAATATAATTAGATAGAGCGTTTCGAACGTGACACGTTCGGATATAGTTGAAACAGTGAACGCGTAGTGACCCACCGATCGGAACAATTGTTTATTTGGATTATATATACATATATAACGTATTATTATAATAACACATCATATATATACGTTAATGATCCTTCCGCAGGTTCCCCTACGGAAACCTTGTTACGACTTTTACTTCCTCTAAATGATCAAGTTTGGTCAACTTCCCAGCAACGCCGACGGCCGTGAAGCCACCGCGTGTCGGTCCGAAGACCTCACTAAATCATTCAATCGGTAGTAGCGACGGGCGGTGTGTACAAAGGGCAGGGACGTAATCAACGCGAGCTTATGACTCGCGCTTACTAGGAATTCCTCGTTTATGGGGGATAATTGCAAACCCCAATCCCCAGCACGAAGGAGTTTCAACGGGTTGCCCGGGCCTCTAGGCCAGGGAGAACATGCTGATTCCTTCAGTGTAGCGCGCGTGCGGCCCAGGACATCTAAGGGCATCACAGACCTGTTATTGCTCAATCTCGTGCGGCTCGAAGCCGCCGGTCCCTCTAAGAAGAATTTTAATACGTCGCCAGTGAGTTGCGCGACCGAAGCCACGCACACATAAATGACGACGCCTATTTAGCAGGCTAGAGTCTCGTTCGTTACCGGAATTAACCAGACAAATCGCTCCACCAACTAAGAACGGCCATGCACCACCACCCACCGAATCAAGAAAGAGCTGTTAATCTGTCAATCCTTCCGGTGTCCGGGCCTGGTGAGATTTCCCGTGTTGAGTCAAATTAAGCCGCAGGCTCCACTCCTGGTGGTGCCCTTCCGTCAATTCCTTTAAGTTTCAGCTTTGCAACCATACTCCCCCCGGAGTCCAAAATCTTTGGTTTCCCGGAAGCTGCCCGCCGAGCCATCGTAGTAACGTCGGCGGATCGCTAGATGACATATTTACGGTTAGAACTAGGGCGGTATCTAATCGCCTTCGAACCTCTAACTTTCGTTCTTGATTGATGAAAACACCTTTGGCAAATGCTTTCGCTGATGTTCGTCTTGCGACGATCCAAGAATTTCACCTCTAACGTCGCAATACGAATGCCCCCAGTTATCCCTATTAATCATTACCTCGGAGTTCTGAAAACCAACAAAATAGAACCGAGATCATATTCTATTATTCCATGCACGAAATATTCAAGCAGCATTTTGAGCCCGCTTTGAGCACTCTAATTTGTTCAAAGTAAAATTGTCGGCCCATCTCGACACTCACCGAAGAGCACCGCGATAGGATTTTGATATTGAACCGCCGTTTTACCGACGGCTCACCGACGATATGCTCCGCAGACGTGTCAGTATCACCGCGGATGCGGTGCACCGACAGCGCGGCGCACAAATGCAACTACGAGCTTTTTAACCGCAACAATTTTAGTATACGCTATTGGAGCTGGAGTTACCGCGGCTGCTGGCACCAGACTTGCCCTCCAATTGTTCCTCGTTAAAATATTTAAAGTGTACTCATTCCGATTACGAGGCCTCGTAAGAGTCCCGTATCGTTATTTTTCGTCACTACCTCCCCGTGCCGGGAGTGGGTAATTTGCGCGCCTGCTGCCTTCCTTGGATGTGGTAGCCGTTTCTCAGGCTCCCTCTCCGGAATCGAACCCTGATTCCCCGTTACCCGTGACAACCATGGTAGTCGCAGAAACTACCATCGAAAGTTGATAAGGCAGACATTTGAAAGATGCGTCGCCGGTGCTGGACCATGCGATCGGCAAAAGTTATCCAGATTCATCAAAATTAACGACTTCGGACGCGAGGCCCTCCGTCGATTGGTTTTGATCTAATAAAAGCACTCATCCCATCACTGGTCAGAGTTCTGATTGCATGTATTAGCTCTAGAATTACCACAGTTATCCAAGTAACCGAGGTAAGATCTAAGGAACCAAAACTGATATATTGAGCCATTCGCGGTATCGCCTTAATACGGCTTGCACTGAGACATGCATGGCTTAATCTTTGAGACAAGCATATAACTACTGGCAGGATCAACCAGGGAGCTGACTGTGAGAACTTGAGTCTCGTGGTCACTACTCCGCGAGACACACGTGCAACGCGACGCGAAAGCGTGTGAACGCTGAAACGCACCGGATGCCGTATGAGTGAGAATATATGAATTCGTATTCGGTCTGGTCACGGTCGAGATCGGGTATCTCACGTCACTCGCACGTATTAACCCAGACCTACTGCGGACGACGTTTAAGTGCGCCCAATTCATAGAACTTTCAACAACGAGACATCCTAAGATACTTCACTATGTTAAATAAATTTTAACATTTGATATTATTTTCGTGAATAACATTAACGAAAAATATCCCGCCCGGTGTTAGAGAGATCATATCCATTTTTTTCAAATATAATATACCGTCCCGCGAATACGATTATAAAAATCGCTCCACGGCGACGAGCACAATTTAGCGGACGTTAACGATGGACGCGAAGTCGACTCGCTCACCGAACGTGTACCGCGTTAATTAAACGAACGCTCAAAAACGTCTTACCGCCTCAATCAACGGAGACGTCGTTCGACACAGTTCAACAACAGCCGTCTTTTCTTATATATTATATATATTAAATATAAATAATATAAAAAAAAAAAAAAATTTAATCACACAACACCACAAAACATTTAGAAACCACATCTATAAATTACTACTAAACAAAAACACAACGAAAAACGTAAGACTTGAAATTTGTCGTGTTGTGCGATTCGACTAGCACCGCTCGTGCTTCGTCTATATATATGTACGACTGCAGGTATGCGTCTCCGGCGGTTAAAAATCAAGAGTTGGATAACTTACGTTACGTCGTCATTTTCATCAATACTTATCTCAATCTACTCATACCCCACTCCAACGTATCCTAACAAACGAAAAAACAAACAAACACACAAACACACATACACATATCTCGTGGTCCAATATTAGACAAAGTCAATGGGCGTGTTCGTGTATTGAAGGAATAGTTCCCTAGGACACGGAACGTGTCCGAGTATACGCATAACGTATAAAAATGCGGCTTACCATGATCACCACCCACACCGGTACCACCAGAACCATCATCACCATCATCGTCATCATCACCGTCGTCATCATAACCATCATCATCACCAGAACCACCAGAACCACCAGAACCACCAGAACCACCACCACCACCACCACCACCACCGACGTCGCCGCCGCCGCCGCCGCCGCCGCCGCCTCCGCCGCCGCCGTCATCACCACCACCACCACAACCACCACCATCATCACATCACATAACATCACATCACATCACATCACATCACATCACATCATTAAAGACCTTAACAGGTACACAGCTCCAAGGAATGCCACAACAAAGCACCGTCCTGAGACACCTGCATCGATCGATACGACCACTGCACACACACGCACACACATAATCATCAGGTCAGTTTATCACAAATAAATTAGTTATGCGCGTTCTCGTATAGAATTGTAACATTTGTTCAAAAGTTTATGAGCTCGTTCGCGTATAGACATAACATAATATAATAAATATAATTGTGTTTATTGCATCGTTATTCTTATTATCAATCTTATCTCTCACTAATACAGGTAATATTAATTTTATAACATTCACCTATTGTCACTGATGAACATCAAAGTCATGCATCCATCAAACAAGGGATGCAACAAAAAACGCTGTTAGTGTTCGCTTACAGAGATAACTCCACATTTTTACATAAGGAACATATTAAATTAAACTCTTCTAATGATGTGTGGTACCTTTTTCTTTGTAGCTGTTTTTATTTATTATTTCTTCTTGGTGAACGTCTGATATTGTATACATACATACATACATACATACATACATACATACATACATACATACATACATACATACATACATACATACATACA
>JAVANC010000013.1:54999954-55002454 GCA_033319125.1 Parnassius glacialis
TCCTCGTTCCGTTTTGTGTGTCCCGGTTCGCGCTCGTTCCTCAAAGAGATCACCACACACTCTCACAAAATCTCTAAACCTCACGCTTCACACTCTCAACGCGTCTTATCTTATATTATATTATATATTTATATAATATAATTAGATAGAGCGTTTCGAACGTGACACGTTCGGATATAGTTGAAACAGTGAACGCGTAGTGACCCACCGATCGGAACAATTGTTTATTTGGATTATATATACATATATAACGTATTATTATAATAACACATCATATATATACGTTAATGATCCTTCCGCAGGTTCCCCTACGGAAACCTTGTTACGACTTTTACTTCCTCTAAATGATCAAGTTTGGTCAACTTCCCAGCAACGCCGACGGCCGTGAAGCCACCGCGTGTCGGTCCGAAGACCTCACTAAATCATTCAATCGGTAGTAGCGACGGGCGGTGTGTACAAAGGGCAGGGACGTAATCAACGCGAGCTTATGACTCGCGCTTACTAGGAATTCCTCGTTTATGGGGGATAATTGCAAACCCCAATCCCCAGCACGAAGGAGTTTCAACGGGTTGCCCGGGCCTCTAGGCCAGGGAGAACATGCTGATTCCTTCAGTGTAGCGCGCGTGCGGCCCAGGACATCTAAGGGCATCACAGACCTGTTATTGCTCAATCTCGTGCGGCTCGAAGCCGCCGGTCCCTCTAAGAAGAATTTTAATACGTCGCCAGTGAGTTGCGCGACCGAAGCCACGCACACATAAATGACGACGCCTATTTAGCAGGCTAGAGTCTCGTTCGTTACCGGAATTAACCAGACAAATCGCTCCACCAACTAAGAACGGCCATGCACCACCACCCACCGAATCAAGAAAGAGCTGTTAATCTGTCAATCCTTCCGGTGTCCGGGCCTGGTGAGATTTCCCGTGTTGAGTCAAATTAAGCCGCAGGCTCCACTCCTGGTGGTGCCCTTCCGTCAATTCCTTTAAGTTTCAGCTTTGCAACCATACTCCCCCCGGAGTCCAAAATCTTTGGTTTCCCGGAAGCTGCCCGCCGAGCCATCGTAGTAACGTCGGCGGATCGCTAGATGACATATTTACGGTTAGAACTAGGGCGGTATCTAATCGCCTTCGAACCTCTAACTTTCGTTCTTGATTGATGAAAACACCTTTGGCAAATGCTTTCGCTGATGTTCGTCTTGCGACGATCCAAGAATTTCACCTCTAACGTCGCAATACGAATGCCCCCAGTTATCCCTATTAATCATTACCTCGGAGTTCTGAAAACCAACAAAATAGAACCGAGATCATATTCTATTATTCCATGCACGAAATATTCAAGCAGCATTTTGAGCCCGCTTTGAGCACTCTAATTTGTTCAAAGTAAAATTGTCGGCCCATCTCGACACTCACCGAAGAGCACCGCGATAGGATTTTGATATTGAACCGCCGTTTTACCGACGGCTCACCGACGATATGCTCCGCAGACGTGTCAGTATCACCGCGGATGCGGTGCACCGACAGCGCGGCGCACAAATGCAACTACGAGCTTTTTAACCGCAACAATTTTAGTATACGCTATTGGAGCTGGAGTTACCGCGGCTGCTGGCACCAGACTTGCCCTCCAATTGTTCCTCGTTAAAATATTTAAAGTGTACTCATTCCGATTACGAGGCCTCGTAAGAGTCCCGTATCGTTATTTTTCGTCACTACCTCCCCGTGCCGGGAGTGGGTAATTTGCGCGCCTGCTGCCTTCCTTGGATGTGGTAGCCGTTTCTCAGGCTCCCTCTCCGGAATCGAACCCTGATTCCCCGTTACCCGTGACAACCATGGTAGTCGCAGAAACTACCATCGAAAGTTGATAAGGCAGACATTTGAAAGATGCGTCGCCGGTGCTGGACCATGCGATCGGCAAAAGTTATCCAGATTCATCAAAATTAACGACTTCGGACGCGAGGCCCTCCGTCGATTGGTTTTGATCTAATAAAAGCACTCATCCCATCACTGGTCAGAGTTCTGATTGCATGTATTAGCTCTAGAATTACCACAGTTATCCAAGTAACCGAGGTAAGATCTAAGGAACCAAAACTGATATATTGAGCCATTCGCGGTATCGCCTTAATACGGCTTGCACTGAGACATGCATGGCTTAATCTTTGAGACAAGCATATAACTACTGGCAGGATCAACCAGGGAGCTGACTGTGAGAACTTGAGTCTCGTGGTCACTACTCCGCGAGACACACGTGCAACGCGACGCGAAAGCGTGTGAACGCTGAAACGCACCGGATGCCGTATGAGTGAGAATATATGAATTCGTATTCGGTCTGGTCACGGTCGAGATCGGGTATCTCACGTCACTCGCACGTATTAACCCAGACCTACTGCGGACGACGTTTAAGTGCGCCCAATTCATAGAACTTTCAACAACGAGACATCCTAAGATACTTCACTATGTTAAATAAATTTTAACATTTGATATTATTTTCGTGAATAACATTAACGAAA
>JAVANC010000013.1:55007454-55009954 GCA_033319125.1 Parnassius glacialis
GAATCCCTTGGTCGCTCTTTCAGAAATATCGGACGCATGTTGCACAAACGATAGTCCTGAGTCCAATACCACACCTAGTACCTTAGCATAAGTTACAGTCTTTACAGACTCTCCACCCAGTCTGATAACGGGGGGGCGCTGAAGTTTCCCTCTAATAGTCATGGTGGTCGACTTTGATGAGGAAAACTCCAGTCGATTCCTTAGCCCCCACTCCCGTACAAGGTCCAGGGTAACTCTGGCCCTGGATTCGATACCCGCTCTGGTATCAGATTCAATCAAGATTGTAACATCATCAGCATAGGCAGTCATGGCTACTCCCTCAGGTAGAGGGAGTCGGAGTAGGTCGTCCATCAATACGTTCCACAGTGTAGGGCCCAGCACAGAGCCTTGAGGACATCCCATAGTCGACGTCTTCCACTCTACCCGGTCCCCGATGTAGAGGCCCACACGTCTGGAGGTGAAGTAGTCCACCAGCATTTTGTAAATGTTTGGTGGACAACCACCTCGTTTCGCTTTGACCATCATCATCGGCCACCAGGCATTGTCAAAGGCGCCGGAGATGTCCAGAAAGATTGTCTGCACGTAGCATGCTCGAGAATACCTAGCCGTGCTGAGCAAGACACGCAGCGCTGTTACCGTAGATCGCCCCGGAGAAAATCCATGCTGGTATTCGGATATCCCACGACTAATCGCAGGAGCACATCTTAACATTACGCGTTCCAGCAATTTTCCCAAAACAGGGAGGAGCGTAATTGGACGGTATGCCTTGGCGTCGGTGAGCGGCTTGTCATTACCCTTTGGAATGACAATCAATCTTCCGTCCTTCCATACCTTGGGGAAGACCCCCTCCACCACACACTTGGCGTACACCGAGTGAAATTCCCTCGGTGCAGCCGTCCAAACATTCCTCACAATTCGCGCACTCACTCCATCGAGTCCCGGAGCTGTGTTAGGCAAGGCCTTGACTATTCCTTCCAGATCCCCAACCGCAGGCGGAAACGCAGTTTTACCAGACGGCATGAAAGCCGCCAGTAGGCGAACCTGCTGATGGTAAGGCATATCGTGATCAGGTCTGTCATCCGGACAGAGTGCAGTCATTAGGTTGACCATCGCTGCCTCGATATTGTCCGGGTGCCCACCCGCAAAAGCGATCCCATTGATCACGTTTGCAGGCGGTCGTACCCTCCCGCTGGCCACCCTGTACGCCATACCCCATGGATCCTCGTTGCCAGAGTTGGCAACCCTCATATGATGCGACTGCTGCGCCTCCACCATCATCTTCCTGTATCTCGCACGCACGCTGTGGAAGGCCATCCTGGCTATTTCCTCTGACCTACCTCCTAGACGCCTTTTACTCTGCCATGCATGCCTGAGTTTACATTGTAACCTTCTAGTCTTATCGAGTTCAGCCGTCCACCATTCGTACCCCCCCGACCCCCTGGGGCGACGCTCCCCTAGGCCCTCCTCCGCGGAGCGGACGATGACCTCTGAGAACTCCCCCGCCAGGAGGGCTGCGGGTTTTTCCACATGCAGCCATCCCATTCGCAGTTTGATTATCGCCCGGAACCTGTCCCAATCCACCCCTCGGTCGCGAAAACGAGGGGGCTCCCTAACGGGTGCTGCGCGCGTGGTCGGCCTGTTGATAGAGGCAGTGAAAGTAATTAAGTTGTGGTCGCTGGCGCAGATCCCCTCGCGCACCCGCCAATCGGCAAGGTAAACGTCCCCAGTGGTTAGGGTCAAATCCACATTGGACTCCCCACCAGGCCCCGAGAAGGTGTAGGGCTGACCGGGCATATTAGCCAGTGTGAGGGCATGTGAGATGATGAACGCCTCCATTTGTGTTCTTCGGTAATCGGCTGTTTGCCCTCTTCCCACGTAATGCCGGCGATCACAGTGCCAGAGTGGCGAGTGCGCGTTGGCGTCGAGGCCCACGATAACCCTTCTGCCCTTTAGACAGCTCAGGGCGACCTCTAAGTGGTGCAGGTGATCATCGATGGTGTCGCTATACTTAAAATACGCTGACACCACGTAGAGGTCCCATCGATGCACGTGGCACACCACACAAAATTCATTGCTGAGGTGACTCAGCACAGCTGCTCCAATAGTTGGGTCGGCAAGGTAGACGCCCGCCCACGGATGACCGCCCACCTGAACGATCCCCGCAGCCTGGGAGTACTGTTCTTGTACAAGAACAATGTCCAGGTGCAGTTCACGTGCCAGGATAGGCAACTCAGCCGCGGCGAGCTCACCTCGACCCAGGTTAATTTGTCCAATGTGAAGTTCCTGACCTAATATTCCTGAAGGAGTGCCCTTACCGGCAGTATTGGGTGGTGGCCACGGAGCGTTGCTCTGCGTATAGGCGTGCTGGACAGTTCCGCGCCATTGTCACGTGCGAGCCAGAGTCAGTTCGGCCAAATCGCTTGCACGTGGCGCACTTCTCCTCTGTTGACTTGCAGTCACTTCGTTCGTGGCCTGCCTCTCCACACTTTCCGCATATCGC
>JAVANC010000013.1:55014954-55022454 GCA_033319125.1 Parnassius glacialis
AGTGTTCGTCGGGCGCGTTTTAAAACGCACTCTAAGAACAGTGTGGTTAATATTTTTTAACAGCCGGCCCTCAGACAGGAGTGGTCCTGGATATTTCTCCACGGACCGCAATGTGCGTTCGAAATGTCGATGTTCAAATGTGTCCTGCAGTTCACACTATGACGCGCAGTTAACTGCGTTCTTCATCGACCCGCGAGCCAAGTGATCCACCGTCCAGGGTAATAGTTTTATATAATATGTTGTTAACTAATAAATATTTTTGTTGTTGTGTTATATAAATATTGTGTGGTTAACGCGTTCTCTTACGCTCATCCCGCCCCTTATTCTCGAAAGATTAAGGTGGTGGTGAGTGAACGCTCGAGAAACGTTTTAACGTTTAGAAATGAACGGTACTACGGACTTCTTTTAATGATCCGCCTTTCGCGTTCGTATTCTAAAACCGCATCGGGGTTTATTTCATTTAATATAGCGCGCACCATTATCGGACCGGAACTAGTGGCGCGGATTCTTGCCAGGTCCTCGTTCCGTTTTGTGTGTCCCGGTTCGCGCTCGTTCCTCAAAGAGATCACCACACACTCTCACAAAATCTCTAAACCTCACGCTTCACACTCTCAACGCGTCTTATCTTATATTGCATACCGAGCGCAAAGCGCGTGGGTATGTTCTACTAACGCCTAAAAATGAAAATTCCACCGTTTTGTCGCATGAAATCGTATCCAGCAATCATATTACACATATAAATGATATAAAAAGCACATTGTTAGAAAGATAAATGATTGTTGAACTTATTAATATTTTTTTTAACTCGATTAATTGCTATTTTTAAATAAAAAAAGGGGTTTTAGTGGCTTATGGTGTGGATTTATCATGTCCCCAAGGCTTGTAAACACTATAACTTTTGTAAATATCAATTGTTTAACTCAATCTATTTATTAATCTCTTCATCTATCATGTGGGAAGCCACTGAATGTAAATGGCAGTGTAATTTTGTTTTGTTTAGCTATAATTAATTTTTTTCGGCTCGAAAATGGCGAAATTTTCGTTGATTTGATAGCCTCGTATAGAATTATTTCTGTAAATGGGGATATGCAGCCACAGAGTAGTTTACTCACTAACTCAGTTGGCCATCGCCATAGATTACTGTATATATCAGTTCGCCGCATTAGCTTGCTACATTTATATTTATCTATGGTTCGCCGTCAGTCGCCGTCGTGAGTGAACATTATTTTGGTTGTTTGCAGCGGCTCAAAAAGATCGCTGTACAAATACACAATATTCGAATAACCAAATTTCTTAAATACTTGATTATAATAATAATAACAGATTTTTTTATTACAATATTTTAAAAGCACAGAATAAATAATAGTAGTACGTACTAAAAGTAAGTAGTATCAATTTTTTTGTCATGGGTGAAATTTTCATGGTTTTCGAGGGTGTTGAAACCGATAGGGTTGTCGAAATGTAAATCCAAGATGGCGGCCGCAATATGTATCTGTTTTTTCAATATGGGTGTCATTTTCATGGTTTTCGAGGGTGCTGAAGCCAATAGTGTTGTCGAAATGTAAATCCAAGGTGGCGGCTGCAATAGGTATAATTTTTTTCATCATGGGTGTCTTTTTCATGGTTTTCGAGAATGTTGAAGCCGATAGTGCTGTCGAAATGTAAATCCAAGATGGCGGCTGAAGTAGGTACCAATTTTTTCATCATGGGTGTCATTTTCATGGTTTTCGAGGGTGTCGAAGACGATAGTGCTGTCGAAATGTAAATCCAACATGGCGGCTGCAATAGATATCAATTTTTTCATCTTGGGTGTAATTTTCATGGTTTTCGAGGGTGTTAAAGCCGATAGTGCTGTCGAAATGTAAATCTAAGATGGCGGCTGCAAGGGGTATCAATTTTTTCATCATGGGTGTCATTTTCATGGGATTCGAGGGTGTTGAAGCCGATAGTGCTGTCGAAATATAAATCCAAGATGGCGGCTGAAGTAGGTACCAATTTTTTCATCATGGGTGTCATTTTCATGGTTTTCTAGGGTGTTGAAGCCGATAGTGCTGTTGAAATGTAATTCCAAGATGGCGGCTGCAATATATATCAATTTTTTCATCATGGGTGTCATTTTCATGGGCCTCGAGGGTGTTGAAGCCGATAGTGCTGTCGAAATGTAAATCCAAGATGGCGGCTGAAGTAGGTACCAAGTTTTTTCATTATGGATATCATTTTCATGGTTTTCGAGGGTGTTGCAGCCGATAGTGCTGTCGAAATGTAAATCCAACATGGCGGCTGCAATACATATCAATTTTTTCATCATGGGTGTCATTTTCATAGTTTTCGAGGGTGCTGAAGCCGATAGTGCTATCGAAATGTAAATCCAAGATGGCGGCTGAAGTAGGTACCAAATTTTTTCATCACGGATATCATTTTCATTGTTTTCGAGGGTATTGCAGCCGATAGTGCTGTCGAAATGTAAATCCAACATGGCGGCTGCAATAGATATCAATTTTTTCATCATGGGTGTCATTTTCATGGTTTTCGAGGGTGCTGAAGCCGATAGTGCTGTCGAAATGTAAATCCAAGGTGGCAGCTGCAATAGGTATAAAGTTTTTCATCATGGGTGTCATTTTCATGGTTTTCGAGGGTGTTGAAGCCGATAGTGCTGTCGAAATGTAAATCCAAGATGGCGGCTGAAGTAGGTACCAATTTTTTCATCATGGGTGTCATTTTCATGGTTTTCTAGGGTGTTGAAGCCGATAGTGCTGTAGAAATGTAAAGCCAAGATGGCGGCTGCAATAGGTATAAATTTTTTCATCATGGGTGTCATTTTCATGGGTTTCGAGGGTGTTGAAGCCGATAGTGCTGTCGAAATGTATTTAAACTACTTTAAAAAAAATCCGTTTAATCATGCTATACGTTATTTTTAATGCGAAGGTATGCTCAATTGGATTTACCAATATATTATATTATATATTTATATAATATAATTAGATAGAGCGTTTCGAACGTGACACGTTCGGATATAGTTGAAACAGTGAACGCGTAGTGACCCACCGATCGGAACAATTGTTTATTTGGATTATATATACATATATAACGTATTATTATAATAACACATCATATATATACGTTAATGATCCTTCCGCAGGTTCCCCTACGGAAACCTTGTTACGACTTTTACTTCCTCTAAATGATCAAGTTTGGTCAACTTCCCAGCAACGCCGACGGCCGTGAAGCCACCGCGTGTCGGTCCGAAGACCTCACTAAATCATTCAATCGGTAGTAGCGACGGGCGGTGTGTACAAAGGGCAGGGACGTAATCAACGCGAGCTTATGACTCGCGCTTACTAGGAATTCCTCGTTTATGGGGGATAATTGCAAACCCCAATCCCCAGCACGAAGGAGTTTCAACGGGTTGCCCGGGCCTCTAGGCCAGGGAGAACATGCTGATTCCTTCAGTGTAGCGCGCGTGCGGCCCAGGACATCTAAGGGCATCACAGACCTGTTATTGCTCAATCTCGTGCGGCTCGAAGCCGCCGGTCCCTCTAAGAAGAATTTTAATACGTCGCCAGTGAGTTGCGCGACCGAAGCCACGCACACATAAATGACGACGCCTATTTAGCAGGCTAGAGTCTCGTTCGTTACCGGAATTAACCAGACAAATCGCTCCACCAACTAAGAACGGCCATGCACCACCACCCACCGAATCAAGAAAGAGCTGTTAATCTGTCAATCCTTCCGGTGTCCGGGCCTGGTGAGATTTCCCGTGTTGAGTCAAATTAAGCCGCAGGCTCCACTCCTGGTGGTGCCCTTCCGTCAATTCCTTTAAGTTTCAGCTTTGCAACCATACTCCCCCCGGAGTCCAAAATCTTTGGTTTCCCGGAAGCTGCCCGCCGAGCCATCGTAGTAACGTCGGCGGATCGCTAGATGACATATTTACGGTTAGAACTAGGGCGGTATCTAATCGCCTTCGAACCTCTAACTTTCGTTCTTGATTGATGAAAACACCTTTGGCAAATGCTTTCGCTGATGTTCGTCTTGCGACGATCCAAGAATTTCACCTCTAACGTCGCAATACGAATGCCCCCAGTTATCCCTATTAATCATTACCTCGGAGTTCTGAAAACCAACAAAATAGAACCGAGATCATATTCTATTATTCCATGCACGAAATATTCAAGCAGCATTTTGAGCCCGCTTTGAGCACTCTAATTTGTTCAAAGTAAAATTGTCGGCCCATCTCGACACTCACCGAAGAGCACCGCGATAGGATTTTGATATTGAACCGCCGTTTTACCGACGGCTCACCGACGATATGCTCCGCAGACGTGTCAGTATCACCGCGGATGCGGTGCACCGACAGCGCGGCGCACAAATGCAACTACGAGCTTTTTAACCGCAACAATTTTAGTATACGCTATTGGAGCTGGAGTTACCGCGGCTGCTGGCACCAGACTTGCCCTCCAATTGTTCCTCGTTAAAATATTTAAAGTGTACTCATTCCGATTACGAGGCCTCGTAAGAGTCCCGTATCGTTATTTTTCGTCACTACCTCCCCGTGCCGGGAGTGGGTAATTTGCGCGCCTGCTGCCTTCCTTGGATGTGGTAGCCGTTTCTCAGGCTCCCTCTCCGGAATCGAACCCTGATTCCCCGTTACCCGTGACAACCATGGTAGTCGCAGAAACTACCATCGAAAGTTGATAAGGCAGACATTTGAAAGATGCGTCGCCGGTGCTGGACCATGCGATCGGCAAAAGTTATCCAGATTCATCAAAATTAACGACTTCGGACGCGAGGCCCTCCGTCGATTGGTTTTGATCTAATAAAAGCACTCATCCCATCACTGGTCAGAGTTCTGATTGCATGTATTAGCTCTAGAATTACCACAGTTATCCAAGTAACCGAGGTAAGATCTAAGGAACCAAAACTGATATATTGAGCCATTCGCGGTATCGCCTTAATACGGCTTGCACTGAGACATGCATGGCTTAATCTTTGAGACAAGCATATAACTACTGGCAGGATCAACCAGGGAGCTGACTGTGAGAACTTGAGTCTCGTGGTCACTACTCCGCGAGACACACGTGCAACGCGACGCGAAAGCGTGTGAACGCTGAAACGCACCGGATGCCGTATGAGTGAGAATATATGAATTCGTATTCGGTCTGGTCACGGTCGAGATCGGGTATCTCACGTCACTCGCACGTATTAACCCAGACCTACTGCGGACGACGTTTAAGTGCGCCCAATTCATAGAACTTTCAACAACGAGACATCCTAAGATACTTCACTATGTTAAATAAATTTTAACATTTGATATTATTTTCGTGAATAACATTAACGAAAAATATCCCGCCCGGTGTTAGAGAGATCATATCCATTTTTTTCAAATATAATATACCGTCCCGCGAATACGATTATAAAAATCGCTCCACGGCGACGAGCACAATTTAGCGGACGTTAACGATGGACGCGAAGTCGACTCGCTCACCGAACGTGTACCGCGTTAATTAAACGAACGCTCAAAAACGTCTTACCGCCTCAATCAACGGAGACGTCGTTCGACACAGTTCAACAACAGCCGTCTTTTCTTATATATTATATATATTAAATATAAATAATATAAAAAAAAAAAAAAATTTAATCACACAACACCACAAAACATTTAGAAACCACATCTATAAATTACTACTAAACAAAAACACAACGAAAAACGTAAGACTTGAAATTTGTCGTGTTGTGCGATTCGACTAGCACCGCTCGTGCTTCGTCTATATATATGTACGACTGCAGGTATGCGTCTCCGGCGGTTAAAAATCAAGAGTTGGATAACTTACGTTACGTCGTCATTTTCATCAATACTTATCTCAATCTACTCATACCCCACTCCAACGTATCCTAACAAACGAAAAAACAAACAAACACACAAACACACATACACATATCTCGTGGTCCAATATTAGACAAAGTCAATGGGCGTGTTCGTGTATTGAAGGAATAGTTCCCTAGGACACGGAACGTGTCCGAGTATACGCATAACGTATAAAAATGCGGCTTACCATGATCACCACCCACACCGGTACCACCAGAACCATCATCACCATCATCGTCATCATCACCGTCGTCATCATAACCATCATCATCACCAGAACCACCAGAACCACCAGAACCACCAGAACCACCACCACCACCACCACCACCACCGACGTCGCCGCCGCCGCCGCCGCCGCCGCCGCCTCCGCCGCCGCCGTCATCACCACCACCACCACAACCACCACCATCATCACATCACATAACATCACATCACATCACATCACATCACATCACATCATTAAAGACCTTAACAGGTACACAGCTCCAAGGAATGCCACAACAAAGCACCGTCCTGAGACACCTGCATCGATCGATACGACCACTGCACACACACGCACACACATAATCATCAGGTCAGTTTATCACAAATAAATTAGTTATGCGCGTTCTCGTATAGAATTGTAACATTTGTTCAAAAGTTTATGAGCTCGTTCGCGTATAGACATAACATAATATAATAAATATAATTGTGTTTATTGCATCGTTATTCTTATTATCAATCTTATCTCTCACTAATACAGGTAATATTAATTTTATAACATTCACCTATTGTCACTGATGAACATCAAAGTCATGCATCCATCAAACAAGGGATGCAACAAAAAACGCTGTTAGTGTTCGCTTACAGAGATAACTCCACATTTTTACATAAGGAACATATTAAATTAAACTCTTCTAATGATGTGTGGTACCTTTTTCTTTGTAGCTGTTTTTATTTATTATTTCTTCTTGGTGAACGTCTGATATTGTATACATACATACATACATACATACATACATACATACATACATACATACATACATACATACATACATACATACATACATACATACATACATACATACATACAATTTAATAGCTTGAATTTACATTATATCCGTGCAACAATAAGTAAATTGAATGATCATTTAAAATTTACAATATAATTTTATTATTATTTACGTTCACTTATATGTCAATTTGACAATTTATCAATTTATAACATAGACAGATTTTCTTTTTTATAATAATATTATGTTTAATTTATATACAACCTGCTTGAAGCGAAATACAAAAACATAAATACACATATAATATATAATAACTACATTGTAAATTTTCTTTTTTACATAGGTACTCTCATATTCATCATAATGTATTATCTTCATAACAGAATATCGATCACGACGGCCGGTCTATGTTAATGAAGATATAAGAATTATTAGAGAAAAGGTAAGCCATTATAAGTACTATATTCTATTCTATTCGCCTGGTACTATATTCTAATCAATATTTTGTCCGTCATTATACATACACTAAAAGTCAATGAGCGTGTTCGCGTTTATACATAGACATAATATATTATATCTATTATCGATATCTACATTATGAATTTTATCTAGCAAACAAACAAACTCAGAGCATAGTCCTCTCCA
>JAVANC010000013.1:55029954-55032454 GCA_033319125.1 Parnassius glacialis
GTAACGTCGGCGGATCGCTAGATGACATATTTACGGTTAGAACTAGGGCGGTATCTAATCGCCTTCGAACCTCTAACTTTCGTTCTTGATTGATGAAAACACCTTTGGCAAATGCTTTCGCTGATGTTCGTCTTGCGACGATCCAAGAATTTCACCTCTAACGTCGCAATACGAATGCCCCCAGTTATCCCTATTAATCATTACCTCGGAGTTCTGAAAACCAACAAAATAGAACCGAGATCATATTCTATTATTCCATGCACGAAATATTCAAGCAGCATTTTGAGCCCGCTTTGAGCACTCTAATTTGTTCAAAGTAAAATTGTCGGCCCATCTCGACACTCACCGAAGAGCACCGCGATAGGATTTTGATATTGAACCGCCGTTTTACCGACGGCTCACCGACGATATGCTCCGCAGACGTGTCAGTATCACCGCGGATGCGGTGCACCGACAGCGCGGCGCACAAATGCAACTACGAGCTTTTTAACCGCAACAATTTTAGTATACGCTATTGGAGCTGGAGTTACCGCGGCTGCTGGCACCAGACTTGCCCTCCAATTGTTCCTCGTTAAAATATTTAAAGTGTACTCATTCCGATTACGAGGCCTCGTAAGAGTCCCGTATCGTTATTTTTCGTCACTACCTCCCCGTGCCGGGAGTGGGTAATTTGCGCGCCTGCTGCCTTCCTTGGATGTGGTAGCCGTTTCTCAGGCTCCCTCTCCGGAATCGAACCCTGATTCCCCGTTACCCGTGACAACCATGGTAGTCGCAGAAACTACCATCGAAAGTTGATAAGGCAGACATTTGAAAGATGCGTCGCCGGTGCTGGACCATGCGATCGGCAAAAGTTATCCAGATTCATCAAAATTAACGACTTCGGACGCGAGGCCCTCCGTCGATTGGTTTTGATCTAATAAAAGCACTCATCCCATCACTGGTCAGAGTTCTGATTGCATGTATTAGCTCTAGAATTACCACAGTTATCCAAGTAACCGAGGTAAGATCTAAGGAACCAAAACTGATATATTGAGCCATTCGCGGTATCGCCTTAATACGGCTTGCACTGAGACATGCATGGCTTAATCTTTGAGACAAGCATATAACTACTGGCAGGATCAACCAGGGAGCTGACTGTGAGAACTTGAGTCTCGTGGTCACTACTCCGCGAGACACACGTGCAACGCGACGCGAAAGCGTGTGAACGCTGAAACGCACCGGATGCCGTATGAGTGAGAATATATGAATTCGTATTCGGTCTGGTCACGGTCGAGATCGGGTATCTCACGTCACTCGCACGTATTAACCCAGACCTACTGCGGACGACGTTTAAGTGCGCCCAATTCATAGAACTTTCAACAACGAGACATCCTAAGATACTTCACTATGTTAAATAAATTTTAACATTTGATATTATTTTCGTGAATAACATTAACGAAAAATATCCCGCCCGGTGTTAGAGAGATCATATCCATTTTTTTCAAATATAATATACCGTCCCGCGAATACGATTATAAAAATCGCTCCACGGCGACGAGCACAATTTAGCGGACGTTAACGATGGACGCGAAGTCGACTCGCTCACCGAACGTGTACCGCGTTAATTAAACGAACGCTCAAAAACGTCTTACCGCCTCAATCAACGGAGACGTCGTTCGACACAGTTCAACAACAGCCGTCTTTTCTTATATATTATATATATTAAATATAAATAATATAAAAAAAAAAAAAAATTTAATCACACAACACCACAAAACATTTAGAAACCACATCTATAAATTACTACTAAACAAAAACACAACGAAAAACGTAAGACTTGAAATTTGTCGTGTTGTGCGATTCGACTAGCACCGCTCGTGCTTCGTCTATATATATGTACGACTGCAGGTATGCGTCTCCGGCGGTTAAAAATCAAGAGTTGGATAACTTACGTTACGTCGTCATTTTCATCAATACTTATCTCAATCTACTCATACCCCACTCCAACGTATCCTAACAAACGAAAAAACAAACAAACACACAAACACACATACACATATCTCGTGGTCCAATATTAGACAAAGTCAATGGGCGTGTTCGTGTATTGAAGGAATAGTTCCCTAGGACACGGAACGTGTCCGAGTATACGCATAACGTATAAAAATGCGGCTTACCATGATCACCACCCACACCGGTACCACCAGAACCATCATCACCATCATCGTCATCATCACCGTCGTCATCATAACCATCATCATCACCAGAACCACCAGAACCACCAGAACCACCAGAACCACCACCACCACCACCACCACCACCGACGTCGCCGCCGCCGCCGCCGCCGCCGCCGCCTCCGCCGCCGCCGTCATCACCACCACCACCACAACCACCACCATCATCACATCACATAACATCACATCACATCACATCACATCACATCACATCATTAAAGACCTTAACAGGTACACAGCTCCAAGGAATGCCACAACAAAGCACCGTCCTGAGACACCTGCATCGATCG
>JAVANC010000013.1:55044954-55049954 GCA_033319125.1 Parnassius glacialis
GGCGGATCGCTAGATGACATATTTACGGTTAGAACTAGGGCGGTATCTAATCGCCTTCGAACCTCTAACTTTCGTTCTTGATTGATGAAAACACCTTTGGCAAATGCTTTCGCTGATGTTCGTCTTGCGACGATCCAAGAATTTCACCTCTAACGTCGCAATACGAATGCCCCCAGTTATCCCTATTAATCATTACCTCGGAGTTCTGAAAACCAACAAAATAGAACCGAGATCATATTCTATTATTCCATGCACGAAATATTCAAGCAGCATTTTGAGCCCGCTTTGAGCACTCTAATTTGTTCAAAGTAAAATTGTCGGCCCATCTCGACACTCACCGAAGAGCACCGCGATAGGATTTTGATATTGAACCGCCGTTTTACCGACGGCTCACCGACGATATGCTCCGCAGACGTGTCAGTATCACCGCGGATGCGGTGCACCGACAGCGCGGCGCACAAATGCAACTACGAGCTTTTTAACCGCAACAATTTTAGTATACGCTATTGGAGCTGGAGTTACCGCGGCTGCTGGCACCAGACTTGCCCTCCAATTGTTCCTCGTTAAAATATTTAAAGTGTACTCATTCCGATTACGAGGCCTCGTAAGAGTCCCGTATCGTTATTTTTCGTCACTACCTCCCCGTGCCGGGAGTGGGTAATTTGCGCGCCTGCTGCCTTCCTTGGATGTGGTAGCCGTTTCTCAGGCTCCCTCTCCGGAATCGAACCCTGATTCCCCGTTACCCGTGACAACCATGGTAGTCGCAGAAACTACCATCGAAAGTTGATAAGGCAGACATTTGAAAGATGCGTCGCCGGTGCTGGACCATGCGATCGGCAAAAGTTATCCAGATTCATCAAAATTAACGACTTCGGACGCGAGGCCCTCCGTCGATTGGTTTTGATCTAATAAAAGCACTCATCCCATCACTGGTCAGAGTTCTGATTGCATGTATTAGCTCTAGAATTACCACAGTTATCCAAGTAACCGAGGTAAGATCTAAGGAACCAAAACTGATATATTGAGCCATTCGCGGTATCGCCTTAATACGGCTTGCACTGAGACATGCATGGCTTAATCTTTGAGACAAGCATATAACTACTGGCAGGATCAACCAGGGAGCTGACTGTGAGAACTTGAGTCTCGTGGTCACTACTCCGCGAGACACACGTGCAACGCGACGCGAAAGCGTGTGAACGCTGAAACGCACCGGATGCCGTATGAGTGAGAATATATGAATTCGTATTCGGTCTGGTCACGGTCGAGATCGGGTATCTCACGTCACTCGCACGTATTAACCCAGACCTACTGCGGACGACGTTTAAGTGCGCCCAATTCATAGAACTTTCAACAACGAGACATCCTAAGATACTTCACTATGTTAAATAAATTTTAACATTTGATATTATTTTCGTGAATAACATTAACGAAAAATATCCCGCCCGGTGTTAGAGAGATCATATCCATTTTTTTCAAATATAATATACCGTCCCGCGAATACGATTATAAAAATCGCTCCACGGCGACGAGCACAATTTAGCGGACGTTAACGATGGACGCGAAGTCGACTCGCTCACCGAACGTGTACCGCGTTAATTAAACGAACGCTCAAAAACGTCTTACCGCCTCAATCAACGGAGACGTCGTTCGACACAGTTCAACAACAGCCGTCTTTTCTTATATATTATATATATTAAATATAAATAATATAAAAAAAAAAAAAAATTTAATCACACAACACCACAAAACATTTAGAAACCACATCTATAAATTACTACTAAACAAAAACACAACGAAAAACGTAAGACTTGAAATTTGTCGTGTTGTGCGATTCGACTAGCACCGCTCGTGCTTCGTCTATATATATGTACGACTGCAGGTATGCGTCTCCGGCGGTTAAAAATCAAGAGTTGGATAACTTACGTTACGTCGTCATTTTCATCAATACTTATCTCAATCTACTCATACCCCACTCCAACGTATCCTAACAAACGAAAAAACAAACAAACACACAAACACACATACACATATCTCGTGGTCCAATATTAGACAAAGTCAATGGGCGTGTTCGTGTATTGAAGGAATAGTTCCCTAGGACACGGAACGTGTCCGAGTATACGCATAACGTATAAAAATGCGGCTTACCATGATCACCACCCACACCGGTACCACCAGAACCATCATCACCATCATCGTCATCATCACCGTCGTCATCATAACCATCATCATCACCAGAACCACCAGAACCACCAGAACCACCAGAACCACCACCACCACCACCACCACCACCGACGTCGCCGCCGCCGCCGCCGCCGCCGCCGCCTCCGCCGCCGCCGTCATCACCACCACCACCACAACCACCACCATCATCACATCACATAACATCACATCACATCACATCACATCACATCACATCATTAAAGACCTTAACAGGTACACAGCTCCAAGGAATGCCACAACAAAGCACCGTCCTGAGACACCTGCATCGATCGATACGACCACTGCACACACACGCACACACATAATCATCAGGTCAGTTTATCACAAATAAATTAGTTATGCGCGTTCTCGTATAGAATTGTAACATTTGTTCAAAAGTTTATGAGCTCGTTCGCGTATAGACATAACATAATATAATAAATAAATATTGGTAAATCCAATTGGGCATACCTTAAGCGCATTAAAAAATTACGTATAACATGATTATACGGAATTTTTAAAGTAGTTTAAATACATTTCGACAGCACTATCGGCTTCAACATCCTCGAAAACCATGAAAATGACACCCGTGATGAAAAAATTGATACCTATTGCAGCCGCCATCTTGGATTTACATTTCGACAGCACTATCGGCTTCAACTCTCTCGAAAACAATGAAAATGACACCCAAGATGAAAAAATTGGCACCCACTTCAGCCGCCATCTTGGATTTACATTTCGACAACCCTATCGGCTTCAACTCTCTCGAAAACTATGAAAATGACACCCATGATGAAAAAATTGATACCTATTGCAGCCGCCATCTTGGATTTACATTTCGACAGCACTATCGGCTTCAACTCTCTCGAAAACCATGAAAATGACACCCAAGATGAAAAAATTGGTACCTACTTCAGCCGCCATCTTGGATTTACATTTCGACAGCACTATCGGCTTCAACACTCTCGAAAACCATGAAAATGACACCCAAGATGAAAAAATTGGTACCTACTTCAGCTGCCATCTTGGATTTACATTTCGACAACACTATCGGCTTCAACATCCTCGAAACTCATGAAAATGACACCCATAATGAAAAAATTAATACCCATTGCTGCCGCCACCTTAGATTTACATTTCGACAACCCTATCGGCTTCAATTCTCTCGAAAACCATGAAAATGACACCCATGATGAAAAAATTGATACCTATTGCAGCCGCCATCTTGGATTTACATTTAGACAGCACTATCGGCTTCAACTCTATCGAAAACCATGGAAATGACACCCAAGATGAAAAAATTTATATCTATTGCAGCCGCCATCTTGGATTTACATTTCGACAGCACTATCGGCTTCAACACCCTCGAAAACCATGAAAATGACACCCATGATGAAAAAATTGATACCTGTTGCAGCCGCCATCTTGGATTTACATTTCGACAGCACTATCGGCTTCAAAACCCTCGAAAACCATGTAATTGACACCCAAGATGAAAAAATTGATATATTTTGCAGCCGCCATCTTGGATTTACATTTCGACAGCACTATCGGCTTCAACACCCTCGAAAACCATGAAAATGACACCCAAGATGACAAAATTGATATATTTTGCAGCCGCCATCTTGGATTTACATTTCGACAACACTATCGGCTTCAACACCCTCGGAAACCATGAAAATGACACCCATGATGAAAAAATTGGTACCTAATTCAGCCGCCATCTTGTATTTATATTTCGACAGCACTATCAGCTTCAACACCCTCGAAAACCATGAAAATAAACCCATGATGAAAAAATTTATACCTATTGCAGCCACCACCTTGGATTTACATTTCGACAGCACTATCGGCTTCAGCACCCTCGAAAACCATAAAAATGACACCCATGATGAAAAAATTGATACCTATTGCGGCCGCCATCTTGGATTTACATTTCGACAACCCTATCGGTTTCAACACCCTCGAAAACCATGAAAATGTCACCCATGACAAAAAAAATTATACTACTTGCTTTTAGTACGTACTACTATTATTTATTCTGTGCTTTTAAATATTGTAATAAAAAAATGTCTTATTATTATTATAATTAAGTATTTAAGAAATTTGGTTATTCGAATATTGTGTATTTGTACAGCGATCTTTTTGAGCCGCTGCAAACAACCGAAGCAATGTCCACTCACGAAGGCGACTGAAGCCAAACCACAGAAAAAAAAACAAAAAACCAGCACAAACTATATAGAAACACTACCAAACCAGTGGCATACAGTCCATACTATAATTTTTCTTAGAGGTATTATTATGTCATGACAGTTTGTCCATGTTGCAGTAGATGTCGCTTTTTTAAATTTAGCCATGCTTGGCCAATTAAGAATCAAACAAATTAATGAATAGTTTAAAATACAATCGAACCTTGCTAACTTACTATTTTGTTACAAAACAAATTTGTAATTAAATTTTTAGTATAATTTATTTTTTTACATTATTCCCTATATATAATGTACTCTGTGAGCAAAACTAAACTACTCATTACTACTCTGTGGCTGTAGCTTCCCATTTAGAGAAAGAGTTTTGGCGGGAACTCGACCGGCGGCGGCTTGCTGCTCCTGTATTATTGTTTAAATAATGGTTTGAAGTGGACTTTGATATGTAAAAGTAGTGCGATTTTGTGTATTAAGTGTCTGCGCATGTGAACTATTAATGGAAACTGTGAAACAAGTGCTCTGATGGTGATGGAATCTCAAGATAAGCTGTTTGTTTGCATAGGCGCCTTTAGATACCATCGCCAACTGTCAGCTGCC
>JAVANC010000013.1:55057454-55059954 GCA_033319125.1 Parnassius glacialis
CCTTGTTACGACTTTTACTTCCTCTAAATGATCAAGTTTGGTCAACTTCCCAGCAACGCCGACGGCCGTGAAGCCACCGCGTGTCGGTCCGAAGACCTCACTAAATCATTCAATCGGTAGTAGCGACGGGCGGTGTGTACAAAGGGCAGGGACGTAATCAACGCGAGCTTATGACTCGCGCTTACTAGGAATTCCTCGTTTATGGGGGATAATTGCAAACCCCAATCCCCAGCACGAAGGAGTTTCAACGGGTTGCCCGGGCCTCTAGGCCAGGGAGAACATGCTGATTCCTTCAGTGTAGCGCGCGTGCGGCCCAGGACATCTAAGGGCATCACAGACCTGTTATTGCTCAATCTCGTGCGGCTCGAAGCCGCCGGTCCCTCTAAGAAGAATTTTAATACGTCGCCAGTGAGTTGCGCGACCGAAGCCACGCACACATAAATGACGACGCCTATTTAGCAGGCTAGAGTCTCGTTCGTTACCGGAATTAACCAGACAAATCGCTCCACCAACTAAGAACGGCCATGCACCACCACCCACCGAATCAAGAAAGAGCTGTTAATCTGTCAATCCTTCCGGTGTCCGGGCCTGGTGAGATTTCCCGTGTTGAGTCAAATTAAGCCGCAGGCTCCACTCCTGGTGGTGCCCTTCCGTCAATTCCTTTAAGTTTCAGCTTTGCAACCATACTCCCCCCGGAGTCCAAAATCTTTGGTTTCCCGGAAGCTGCCCGCCGAGCCATCGTAGTAACGTCGGCGGATCGCTAGATGACATATTTACGGTTAGAACTAGGGCGGTATCTAATCGCCTTCGAACCTCTAACTTTCGTTCTTGATTGATGAAAACACCTTTGGCAAATGCTTTCGCTGATGTTCGTCTTGCGACGATCCAAGAATTTCACCTCTAACGTCGCAATACGAATGCCCCCAGTTATCCCTATTAATCATTACCTCGGAGTTCTGAAAACCAACAAAATAGAACCGAGATCATATTCTATTATTCCATGCACGAAATATTCAAGCAGCATTTTGAGCCCGCTTTGAGCACTCTAATTTGTTCAAAGTAAAATTGTCGGCCCATCTCGACACTCACCGAAGAGCACCGCGATAGGATTTTGATATTGAACCGCCGTTTTACCGACGGCTCACCGACGATATGCTCCGCAGACGTGTCAGTATCACCGCGGATGCGGTGCACCGACAGCGCGGCGCACAAATGCAACTACGAGCTTTTTAACCGCAACAATTTTAGTATACGCTATTGGAGCTGGAGTTACCGCGGCTGCTGGCACCAGACTTGCCCTCCAATTGTTCCTCGTTAAAATATTTAAAGTGTACTCATTCCGATTACGAGGCCTCGTAAGAGTCCCGTATCGTTATTTTTCGTCACTACCTCCCCGTGCCGGGAGTGGGTAATTTGCGCGCCTGCTGCCTTCCTTGGATGTGGTAGCCGTTTCTCAGGCTCCCTCTCCGGAATCGAACCCTGATTCCCCGTTACCCGTGACAACCATGGTAGTCGCAGAAACTACCATCGAAAGTTGATAAGGCAGACATTTGAAAGATGCGTCGCCGGTGCTGGACCATGCGATCGGCAAAAGTTATCCAGATTCATCAAAATTAACGACTTCGGACGCGAGGCCCTCCGTCGATTGGTTTTGATCTAATAAAAGCACTCATCCCATCACTGGTCAGAGTTCTGATTGCATGTATTAGCTCTAGAATTACCACAGTTATCCAAGTAACCGAGGTAAGATCTAAGGAACCAAAACTGATATATTGAGCCATTCGCGGTATCGCCTTAATACGGCTTGCACTGAGACATGCATGGCTTAATCTTTGAGACAAGCATATAACTACTGGCAGGATCAACCAGGGAGCTGACTGTGAGAACTTGAGTCTCGTGGTCACTACTCCGCGAGACACACGTGCAACGCGACGCGAAAGCGTGTGAACGCTGAAACGCACCGGATGCCGTATGAGTGAGAATATATGAATTCGTATTCGGTCTGGTCACGGTCGAGATCGGGTATCTCACGTCACTCGCACGTATTAACCCAGACCTACTGCGGACGACGTTTAAGTGCGCCCAATTCATAGAACTTTCAACAACGAGACATCCTAAGATACTTCACTATGTTAAATAAATTTTAACATTTGATATTATTTTCGTGAATAACATTAACGAAAAATATCCCGCCCGGTGTTAGAGAGATCATATCCATTTTTTTCAAATATAATATACCGTCCCGCGAATACGATTATAAAAATCGCTCCACGGCGACGAGCACAATTTAGCGGACGTTAACGATGGACGCGAAGTCGACTCGCTCACCGAACGTGTACCGCGTTAATTAAACGAACGCTCAAAAACGTCTTACCGCCTCAATCAACGGAGACGTCGTTCGACACAGTTCAACAACAGCCGTCTTTTCTTATATATTATATATATTAAATATAAATAATATAAAAAAAAAAAAAATTTAATCACACAACACCACAAAACA
>JAVANC010000013.1:55067454-55074954 GCA_033319125.1 Parnassius glacialis
CGCGTTCGAGACGATCGCGGGATTCAGTGCTGGGCTCATTCCTGTTCGCTCGCCGCTACTAAGGAAATCCTTGTTAGTTTCTTTTCCTCCGCTTACTAATATGCTTAAATTCGGCGGGTGATCCTCCCTGATCTGAGGCCAACGATAAAAATCGAGGCAGACACGATATCCGTCAGCGCAACGACGACAGTACGACACCGTTAATAACGTCGTCGCAGTCGTCGAGGCGCTCTTCGGACGTCGAGTCCGCCTACTAGTTTTGATATTGTGATTTGTATCGAACACATTTTCAAAACAAATCAATCGCACACCACACAAAACGGGCCGAACGATGTCACCGCACGAATATCGCGCATGCCCTCTATCGAGTTTTAACGTCGAGGAGTCGCGCGTCGAGGGGACTACGCCAGCTCGCCGCTTAACGCGTCTTGTGCGATGTGATAGACTGATTATATTGAAAATAGTCTATACACACAATTATTATATAATATTTAAACGGACCGAAAGAATACGCAACGTAAATTCCTTAAAAATTACGCATCGCGTCTCTCAACGGAACCGTCAAGTGTTCGTCGGGCGCGTTTTAAAACGCACTCTAAGAACAGTGTGGTTAATATTTTTTAACAGCCGGCCCTCAGACAGGAGTGGTCCTGGATATTTCTCCACGGACCGCAATGTGCGTTCGAAATGTCGATGTTCAAATGTGTCCTGCAGTTCACACTATGACGCGCAGTTAACTGCGTTCTTCATCGACCCGCGAGCCAAGTGATCCACCGTCCAGGGTAATAGTTTTATATAATATGTTGTTAACTAATAAATATTTTTGTTGTTGTGTTATATAAATATTGTGTGGTTAACGCGTTCTCTTACGCTCATCCCGCCCCTTATTCTCGAAAGATTAAGGTGGTGGTGAGTGAACGCTCGAGAAACGTTTTAACGTTTAGAAATGAACGGTACTACGGACTTCTTTTAATGATCCGCCTTTCGCGTTCGTATTCTAAAACCGCATCGGGGTTTATTTCATTTAATATAGCGCGCACCATTATCGGACCGGAACTAGTGGCGCGGATTCTTGCCAGGTCCTCGTTCCGTTTTGTGTGTCCCGGTTCGCGCTCGTTCCTCAAAGAGATCACCACACACTCTCACAAAATCTCTAAACCTCACGCTTCACACTCTCAACGCGTCTTATCTTATATTGCATACCGAGCGCAAAGCGCGTGGGTATGTTCTACTAACGCCTAAAAATGAAAATTCCACCGTTTTGTCGCATGAAATCGTATCCAGCAATCATATTACACATATAAATGATATAAAAAGCACATTGTTAGAAAGATAAATGATTGTTGAACTTATTAATATTTTTTTTAACTCGATTAATTGCTATTTTTAAATAAAAAAAGGGGTTTTAGTGGCTTATGGTGTGGATTTATCATGTCCCCAAGGCTTGTAAACACTATAACTTTTGTAAATATCAATTGTTTAACTCAATCTATTTATTAATCTCTTCATCTATCATGTGGGAAGCCACTGAATGTAAATGGCAGTGTAATTTTGTTTTGTTTAGCTATAATTAATTTTTTTCGGCTCGAAAATGGCGAAATTTTCGTTGATTTGATAGCCTCGTATAGAATTATTTCTGTAAATGGGGATATGCAGCCACAGAGTAGTTTACTCACTAACTCAGTTGGCCATCGCCATAGATTACTGTATATATCAGTTCGCCGCATTAGCTTGCTACATTTATATTTATCTATGGTTCGCCGTCAGTCGCCGTCGTGAGTGAACATTATTTTGGTTGTTTGCAGCGGCTCAAAAAGATCGCTGTACAAATACACAATATTCGAATAACCAAATTTCTTAAATACTTGATTATAATAATAATAACAGATTTTTTTATTACAATATTTTAAAAGCACAGAATAAATAATAGTAGTACGTACTAAAAGTAAGTAGTATCAATTTTTTTGTCATGGGTGAAATTTTCATGGTTTTCGAGGGTGTTGAAACCGATAGGGTTGTCGAAATGTAAATCCAAGATGGCGGCCGCAATATGTATCTGTTTTTTCAATATGGGTGTCATTTTCATGGTTTTCGAGGGTGCTGAAGCCAATAGTGTTGTCGAAATGTAAATCCAAGGTGGCGGCTGCAATAGGTATAATTTTTTTCATCATGGGTGTCTTTTTCATGGTTTTCGAGAATGTTGAAGCCGATAGTGCTGTCGAAATGTAAATCCAAGATGGCGGCTGAAGTAGGTACCAATTTTTTCATCATGGGTGTCATTTTCATGGTTTTCGAGGGTGTCGAAGACGATAGTGCTGTCGAAATGTAAATCCAACATGGCGGCTGCAATAGATATCAATTTTTTCATCTTGGGTGTAATTTTCATGGTTTTCGAGGGTGTTAAAGCCGATAGTGCTGTCGAAATGTAAATCTAAGATGGCGGCTGCAAGGGGTATCAATTTTTTCATCATGGGTGTCATTTTCATGGGATTCGAGGGTGTTGAAGCCGATAGTGCTGTCGAAATATAAATCCAAGATGGCGGCTGAAGTAGGTACCAATTTTTTCATCATGGGTGTCATTTTCATGGTTTTCTAGGGTGTTGAAGCCGATAGTGCTGTTGAAATGTAATTCCAAGATGGCGGCTGCAATATATATCAATTTTTTCATCATGGGTGTCATTTTCATGGGCCTCGAGGGTGTTGAAGCCGATAGTGCTGTCGAAATGTAAATCCAAGATGGCGGCTGAAGTAGGTACCAAGTTTTTTCATTATGGATATCATTTTCATGGTTTTCGAGGGTGTTGCAGCCGATAGTGCTGTCGAAATGTAAATCCAACATGGCGGCTGCAATACATATCAATTTTTTCATCATGGGTGTCATTTTCATAGTTTTCGAGGGTGCTGAAGCCGATAGTGCTATCGAAATGTAAATCCAAGATGGCGGCTGAAGTAGGTACCAAATTTTTTCATCACGGATATCATTTTCATTGTTTTCGAGGGTATTGCAGCCGATAGTGCTGTCGAAATGTAAATCCAACATGGCGGCTGCAATAGATATCAATTTTTTCATCATGGGTGTCATTTTCATGGTTTTCGAGGGTGCTGAAGCCGATAGTGCTGTCGAAATGTAAATCCAAGGTGGCAGCTGCAATAGGTATAAAGTTTTTCATCATGGGTGTCATTTTCATGGTTTTCGAGGGTGTTGAAGCCGATAGTGCTGTCGAAATGTAAATCCAAGATGGCGGCTGAAGTAGGTACCAATTTTTTCATCATGGGTGTCATTTTCATGGTTTTCTAGGGTGTTGAAGCCGATAGTGCTGTAGAAATGTAAAGCCAAGATGGCGGCTGCAATAGGTATAAATTTTTTCATCATGGGTGTCATTTTCATGGGTTTCGAGGGTGTTGAAGCCGATAGTGCTGTCGAAATGTATTTAAACTACTTTAAAAAAAATCCGTTTAATCATGCTATACGTTATTTTTAATGCGAAGGTATGCTCAATTGGATTTACCAATATATTATATTATATATTTATATAATATAATTAGATAGAGCGTTTCGAACGTGACACGTTCGGATATAGTTGAAACAGTGAACGCGTAGTGACCCACCGATCGGAACAATTGTTTATTTGGATTATATATACATATATAACGTATTATTATAATAACACATCATATATATACGTTAATGATCCTTCCGCAGGTTCCCCTACGGAAACCTTGTTACGACTTTTACTTCCTCTAAATGATCAAGTTTGGTCAACTTCCCAGCAACGCCGACGGCCGTGAAGCCACCGCGTGTCGGTCCGAAGACCTCACTAAATCATTCAATCGGTAGTAGCGACGGGCGGTGTGTACAAAGGGCAGGGACGTAATCAACGCGAGCTTATGACTCGCGCTTACTAGGAATTCCTCGTTTATGGGGGATAATTGCAAACCCCAATCCCCAGCACGAAGGAGTTTCAACGGGTTGCCCGGGCCTCTAGGCCAGGGAGAACATGCTGATTCCTTCAGTGTAGCGCGCGTGCGGCCCAGGACATCTAAGGGCATCACAGACCTGTTATTGCTCAATCTCGTGCGGCTCGAAGCCGCCGGTCCCTCTAAGAAGAATTTTAATACGTCGCCAGTGAGTTGCGCGACCGAAGCCACGCACACATAAATGACGACGCCTATTTAGCAGGCTAGAGTCTCGTTCGTTACCGGAATTAACCAGACAAATCGCTCCACCAACTAAGAACGGCCATGCACCACCACCCACCGAATCAAGAAAGAGCTGTTAATCTGTCAATCCTTCCGGTGTCCGGGCCTGGTGAGATTTCCCGTGTTGAGTCAAATTAAGCCGCAGGCTCCACTCCTGGTGGTGCCCTTCCGTCAATTCCTTTAAGTTTCAGCTTTGCAACCATACTCCCCCCGGAGTCCAAAATCTTTGGTTTCCCGGAAGCTGCCCGCCGAGCCATCGTAGTAACGTCGGCGGATCGCTAGATGACATATTTACGGTTAGAACTAGGGCGGTATCTAATCGCCTTCGAACCTCTAACTTTCGTTCTTGATTGATGAAAACACCTTTGGCAAATGCTTTCGCTGATGTTCGTCTTGCGACGATCCAAGAATTTCACCTCTAACGTCGCAATACGAATGCCCCCAGTTATCCCTATTAATCATTACCTCGGAGTTCTGAAAACCAACAAAATAGAACCGAGATCATATTCTATTATTCCATGCACGAAATATTCAAGCAGCATTTTGAGCCCGCTTTGAGCACTCTAATTTGTTCAAAGTAAAATTGTCGGCCCATCTCGACACTCACCGAAGAGCACCGCGATAGGATTTTGATATTGAACCGCCGTTTTACCGACGGCTCACCGACGATATGCTCCGCAGACGTGTCAGTATCACCGCGGATGCGGTGCACCGACAGCGCGGCGCACAAATGCAACTACGAGCTTTTTAACCGCAACAATTTTAGTATACGCTATTGGAGCTGGAGTTACCGCGGCTGCTGGCACCAGACTTGCCCTCCAATTGTTCCTCGTTAAAATATTTAAAGTGTACTCATTCCGATTACGAGGCCTCGTAAGAGTCCCGTATCGTTATTTTTCGTCACTACCTCCCCGTGCCGGGAGTGGGTAATTTGCGCGCCTGCTGCCTTCCTTGGATGTGGTAGCCGTTTCTCAGGCTCCCTCTCCGGAATCGAACCCTGATTCCCCGTTACCCGTGACAACCATGGTAGTCGCAGAAACTACCATCGAAAGTTGATAAGGCAGACATTTGAAAGATGCGTCGCCGGTGCTGGACCATGCGATCGGCAAAAGTTATCCAGATTCATCAAAATTAACGACTTCGGACGCGAGGCCCTCCGTCGATTGGTTTTGATCTAATAAAAGCACTCATCCCATCACTGGTCAGAGTTCTGATTGCATGTATTAGCTCTAGAATTACCACAGTTATCCAAGTAACCGAGGTAAGATCTAAGGAACCAAAACTGATATATTGAGCCATTCGCGGTATCGCCTTAATACGGCTTGCACTGAGACATGCATGGCTTAATCTTTGAGACAAGCATATAACTACTGGCAGGATCAACCAGGGAGCTGACTGTGAGAACTTGAGTCTCGTGGTCACTACTCCGCGAGACACACGTGCAACGCGACGCGAAAGCGTGTGAACGCTGAAACGCACCGGATGCCGTATGAGTGAGAATATATGAATTCGTATTCGGTCTGGTCACGGTCGAGATCGGGTATCTCACGTCACTCGCACGTATTAACCCAGACCTACTGCGGACGACGTTTAAGTGCGCCCAATTCATAGAACTTTCAACAACGAGACATCCTAAGATACTTCACTATGTTAAATAAATTTTAACATTTGATATTATTTTCGTGAATAACATTAACGAAAAATATCCCGCCCGGTGTTAGAGAGATCATATCCATTTTTTTCAAATATAATATACCGTCCCGCGAATACGATTATAAAAATCGCTCCACGGCGACGAGCACAATTTAGCGGACGTTAACGATGGACGCGAAGTCGACTCGCTCACCGAACGTGTACCGCGTTAATTAAACGAACGCTCAAAAACGTCTTACCGCCTCAATCAACGGAGACGTCGTTCGACACAGTTCAACAACAGCCGTCTTTTCTTATATATTATATATATTAAATATAAATAATATAAAAAAAAAAAAAAATTTAATCACACAACACCACAAAACATTTAGAAACCACATCTATAAATTACTACTAAACAAAAACACAACGAAAAACGTAAGACTTGAAATTTGTCGTGTTGTGCGATTCGACTAGCACCGCTCGTGCTTCGTCTATATATATGTACGACTGCAGGTATGCGTCTCCGGCGGTTAAAAATCAAGAGTTGGATAACTTACGTTACGTCGTCATTTTCATCAATACTTATCTCAATCTACTCATACCCCACTCCAACGTATCCTAACAAACGAAAAAACAAACAAACACACAAACACACATACACATATCTCGTGGTCCAATATTAGACAAAGTCAATGGGCGTGTTCGTGTATTGAAGGAATAGTTCCCTAGGACACGGAACGTGTCCGAGTATACGCATAACGTATAAAAATGCGGCTTACCATGATCACCACCCACACCGGTACCACCAGAACCATCATCACCATCATCGTCATCATCACCGTCGTCATCATAACCATCATCATCACCAGAACCACCAGAACCACCAGAACCACCAGAACCACCACCACCACCACCACCACCACCGACGTCGCCGCCGCCGCCGCCGCCGCCGCCGCCTCCGCCGCCGCCGTCATCACCACCACCACCACAACCACCACCATCATCACATCACATAACATCACATCACATCACATCACATCACATCACATCATTAAAGACCTTAACAGGTACACAGCTCCAAGGAATGCCACAACAAAGCACCGTCCTGAGACACCTGCATCGATCGATACGACCACTGCACACACACGCACACACATAATCATCAGGTCAGTTTATCACAAATAAATTAGTTATGCGCGTTCTCGTATAGAATTGTAACATTTGTTCAAAAGTTTATGAGCTCGTTCGCGTATAGACATAACATAATATAATAAATATAATTGTGTTTATTGCATCGTTATTCTTATTATCAATCTTATCTCTCACTAATACAGGTAATATTAATTTTATAACATTCACCTATTGTCACTGATGAACATCAAAGTCATGCATCCATCAAACAAGGGATGCAACAAAAAACGCTGTTAGTGTTCGCTTACAGAGATAACTCCACATTTTTACATAAGGAACATATTAAATTAAACTCTTCTAATGATGTGTGGTACCTTTTTCTTTGTAGCTGTTTTTATTTATTATTTCTTCTTGGTGAACGTCTGATATTGTATACATACATACATACATACATACATACATACATACATACATACATACATACATACATACATACATACATACATACATACATACATACATACATACATACAT
>JAVANC010000013.1:55080850-55541452 GCA_033319125.1 Parnassius glacialis
CAATTAAAAGGTTAAAAATCTATTATTATATCACCTTGTACTAGTTCTTTGAAGAGAATCAATACCTCACTACCAAAAAATATGAAGTCATAATTATATTATTATAGCTCAACATCTACCTTCGTATGCACAAAATATGAATATTAAATTATTAGGATTTCATATCGCAACAAAAGAACACAGACAATTATGGACGAACATTATTTAATTTATCTTAATGCCGAAGTATTAAAAATATGTTGTATGAGAATAACAGATGATGACCAATCTGAAATTTCTTGCTCGAAGACATTAGCAGTAATCATTAAGATCTTCAAAAGACTGCTATGGAAGCATTTTCTGAAGACAGCAGCAATTAATGATATAATTGTGCTACCTTTATGAGGATTTTGGTGAGCGTTTTACGAGGAAGCCTTAAATCGCTTACCCGTTCCGTGGTCAATATGAGCCTAGGTTTAGTAGCCCGAGCCGCCAAGTAATAATGGTATATTAAGTTCAATTCCCTGGAGGTCGCATAAGGATACATTTACAAATAAAAACGAAAAGCGTCTTCGCAGAAAGCAACTGGCCGACCGCAATGAGATTTATATTCACATCTTGTGACCCTTTTGTCGAAATATTTAATCCCACAGTGGAATGAGCAATGACATTTTGTTCAAAAGTTTTCCTAATACTCGTTTCCAGTTTACGCTGGTAGAGTATAATTTCGAGTAGTACAAAAATGCGCGTGGATTTTATACCCCTTGGCGATCCTACAACATTCTGTAGAATGCTAGATTTTTCGAGTGTTTACATGATTATAAATCCATGCAATTGTGAATCAAACAGTGTTCAAGTACTTATGTATAAGCGTAATAATGATAAATTTTTCACTTACGCAAACCCTTCAAGGTGAGTATAATATGTATTATTAATATTTAATTGGATATTTTGTAAATATAGTTTTACCGTGTAGTGGCGGTGTGAGAATGTCCACTGCCGCACATCGTCCCGTGGTTAAAACTAAAACAGGAGATGGGCAGCAACATTTTCTGATAATAACTAAAGATAATACTTCTATACTCCCAAAACTGCCGTTACATAGCGTGGCAACAAAATCCCTTCTATGAGGCAATCAATGGAGGAGAGCTATGATCAGCAGCGGACTTTAGTAGGCTGTAATGGAAAATAAATTTTATTTGATTATATATAATGCAAAAATGGAGAATCTGCACGTTACTGTTCTTTCTTTTCTTGATTTCACAACGCCTTCAACACAGTTGATTTCGACATACTTCTCGCAGTGCTCCGTTCTATTAACCTATCTCCAGCAGCAACAAACTGGTTTCGTAGTTACTTGTTTGGAAGACTTTTCCTCCTAGTGATTCCTCATGGTGTTCTCTGGATGCGGACGTACCACAGGGCGGTGTGTTGTCTCCTCTCCTTTTTTCAATTTTTATATCCTCTATTACTTCAGGAATAACTTACCATCTTTATGCAGACGATCTCCAAATATATTTTTTAAAAAGGTATTTAAAAATTTCCATTCTCTATGCTATACATAAATCGTGATGTCGCAGTTATTTCTGAGTTTTGTATCTTACGGATTAAAGGTTAAGCCTAGTAAAACGCAGGTCATTGGTAGTAACAAACTACTATAAAAAAACTATTTGATATACGCTGCTCTTTGTTTGTTTTCTGAATTTTGCTATTCCTTTATTACTCTACTCAATTAGAACCCTTAGATTGTGAAAAATCAGGGGGTTTTAATTGACAGTACAATATGTTAGGTACTTCAAATTAAAGTGAAGTGAAAGTCTTAAGAGACTCGGAAATTTCATGCCCATTTCTACCAAAATTGCGTTAGCACATTCCATTTTATTGCGTATTTTAGGCTATGCTGATATAATATGCTACACTGACATTAACATGACGCAATTAAATAAGCTTGAGCGTCTTCAGAATCTATTCATTCGCTTTATATTTGGTTTATGCAAATAGGACGATGTATCCCAATTTCGAAATCAACTCAAGTGGCTTCCAATTCGCTTTCGCTGGAATTTTCATATACTTTTTTGTGTACTGTTTGACCCGAAATCTCCAAGGTGCGTTAAGGAACAATTTCACTATCGACATGAATTTCATAACTGTAATTTGCGTTAATTGTGTAGCTTGGTTTTGAATAATCCTTAAAGTTTGTCTTGAGATCAATCCAATGCTGGATGGAAGCGGTCTTGTTATCTGTCAGATACCGTACAAAGGTTGTCTTGGGATCAATCGGACGCTGGATGAAAGCTCTGTGGTCTATCTGACGCCGTACTAAGGTTGCTATGAGATCTATCAAACGCTGGATAAAAGCTGTCTTGAGGTCTATCAAGAACCGAACGCAGTTTCGTTAGAACCTATCGCCGTTTACTGTTTCTAAAATGCTGTTCGACAGGGTGATTTACTTTGTGTGACTTTAATTTTTTTGTACTCCATTGTACTTTTGATATTGTTACAGACCTTTGTTTTGGTACAATTGGTGAACTGTCACACTTCTTATTTGTGATTAGGTTGATCTAGCGAATGCACTTTTACTGTGGTGCCCCTTTTCCTCTTTCAATATACTACCCCACACGAGGACGTGTGAAACGTCAAGGTGGTGTAGCGTAGCAATGTGTACCAATTCATGTCAGGATGGACGAGCGGACGAATTGGTGACTAATCGTGTTTGTTACATGAATTAATTAAGTTACACGCCCGAGGACGGTCGTATTATTGGTGCAATATAAAGTTCACTGTAGGCACCATGCGTGAGAGATTCCACTTGAGTCATTCTACGAGCGCAAAGATAGTGTCGTGGTTCTGTTCGTTGTAGTAATTCTTCTAGTGCAGGCAAGGAAGATGATGTTGCTGAGATATTGCCCTTTGTTACACTGAGATGTGTGGTATTGCTGTTGGTTGGTATACATTGGTGTTATCATGTAATTATGTCCTTCATGTTAATAATACTAATGCGTAATTGTGAGGGGGACATATTATGATACAGACGAACTGTAATTGCTTTATATTGAGTGTATAGTGCGTTACACAGTCTTATTATTGATAATGATTAATTGCGTAAGTTAGGGAGCAAGTTGAACATCCGCTCTCACACTTTTATTATTTTTAACAATTAATGCTAATCTTCCGCTAAATACTGATATATATATGACAATATACGACAAATGTATTTACCTAATAAATACATGCAATGTTAAAAAAACTATCTGCCAATAATTTTGTACTTTTGTAATGAAATGCCTACTTTTACACATTAACGGCTATAGCTCAGTAAGTAATGACATTAAGTACATGGCATGTTGACGTTTTAGAATCCATGTGATATAGGCAAACTTTTTAAATGGTTGGCCACACAGATCCTATACGTTTTTTTTTCACTACAGGTGCTCAAACTTAGCAGTTAAATAAAGTAAAATATTTAAACTTATGTTTAGTGTCGTCTTGTAAAATACTACCCATAGTAGTTGAAAACTTTTAAGGGTAATTTAGAAACATCATTATTAGGGAACATATTAAAAGAAAAACATTCGATCTAGGCATTAAATTACGGACGTTATCACCACAAATGTGAGCAGAAATACGAATTTTCCGAATTTTATAAAACATGGCGTAGACCGTGACCCGGATAGACTTTTTTTTTGGGAAACCAAGGCAACTTCAGCTCCGCCCGAAAACGTACGTACCATATTATCCACCATTACTGGGACATCCCTGTATATATTATTTTCTTCACTTTTATTGCACCTATTCGACAAAATATAAGATTACAATGTCCTTTTACGTTCGGTTTGTCAGGTGGAAATCGATATGTATATATATGACCACCGTTTGTAGTTTATAAGTTTTTCGTTATTCAAACAACTTTGAGCATATCAAATAAAGAGATATATCTACCTAGACCTAGTAACTTATAACGCACGCACCCTGAGGACTGACGAGAAGATCCTGGAGCTGGAAAAAGAGATATACAAGTTGCGCTGAAATGTCATAGGATTATCTGAAGTCCGAAGAGAGGGGGAGGACACGGTAATCCTCGAATCCAGCAATTTGTTCTATCACCGGGAGGGCGACCATCTGTCCCAAGGAGGTGTCGGATTTATCGTCCAAAAGTCTCTCGTTAACAACGTTGTAAAGATTGGGAGTTTGTGGATGAGGGTTGCGTACCTTATACTCAGAATTACCAAAAGGTATACGCTGAAGGTTATACAGGTTTACGCACCAACCTCAGCACACCCCGATGAGGAGGTGGAGGAAATGTATGAGGATATCTCTAGAGCCATGCATTCCTCCAAAACCCACTATACTAAAAAAAAGGTAGTGTCGTTTTGTCTTTTTAGGGTTCCGTACCTCAAAAGGAAAAAAACCCTTATAGGATCACTTTTTTGTCCGTCTGTCTGTCTGTCTGTCATGACCCTTTTTTAAATATTTTTTTTTATTAGTTTTTATATTATTAGTTTGTCAGGTGGAAATCGATGTGACCGCCGTTTGTGGTTTATAAGTTTTTCGTTATTCAAACAACTTTGTTCATATCAAATAAAGTGATCTATATATCTACAATGTATTCCAGTGTTAATATTAGAGTTATCAATAAATAGAATGAAATGTTATTTACTCCTACAATGACTTTGTAAAATTCGCCGGCGTTGGCGAACATAACATAATACTAAGGTTTTTTTTATAACAAATAATTGTCTTTACAAATATCTTCATAGTTAACAAATTGTCAATAAATTGGGAAATTTATCGTAAACATAACAATCAGGGTTCAATGGTCCTTTGCCAATTGCATTGCAATAATTTGTAGCTTAACTCAAGCTATAAATTCTCATTGCACATCTTAACACAATATTCGTTGAATAATTAGAAATAATCTACAGTAATATTATATACTACTACAATGATATTAAATACTAATAAACACGCGTGGTTTCATTCGCTTGAATTTGGTTAAAAGCAGTGTTTTAATTTTTTTTTCTCAATAATAGGTCGGAGAAAAAGTTTCTTCGTATTTTGTTTTTAAGATGACATCGTAGTTGTTATCTTGAACTTGTGATATTTCTTAGAACACATACATTTTTTAACAGATTGAATAATTGATCAAAACAAATCAAGTGGTAAAATATTCACAAGGAATACCTCACGTACACGTACGTACCGTCGACCGCTTCACGCGGTTTGCCTAATCGGGTGTGGCACGCGTCAAGTGGTGACAATTTTAACTCAAGAAGTCAGCGACATGACTTGAATATATAATGCTTCTAGCATACTAATAGGTTACTAGCATGTATCAATTATTATGACAACTGCCGGAATTAAGTTGTCTGTTTGAGTACGACATTGATGGGGATTATTCAGGTTTTCTCCGTTGCTTAGGGTGGTATAAATTATTAACCCCATTTATAGGGATTGTGGGATTTCGTAGTCTCTATCCCTGCAAAATTACAGTCCACTTCTTATTAGTTTGTGTGTTCTAAAAAACACTGTTGATTTGGCTTCAGAAACCTTTATTTAGTCCCCTGGAATAGTGTTTTCAAGATTATATTAGAATTACAGACACGAATTTTCCACAAATTTATTTTATGAATAGGTAACCTATACAGTGGAACCTTCCCGCTTAGTTATTACACTTACTTAAATAAATAATGGAGTAATGTAAGAACGTGTGTACCACCAAGTACTTACCTTTCGTATTTTAATTATTTTATAGACATAATAATTGATTTTGGATATGAGCTGCTATTTTACACAAGTATTCTGCGAGAGCGTGTTCTTTCCCCGGTCGAACCGACCCGTTTGTGCTAAAACTATACTACTAATATAGCTATAACATGGCTATACCACTTAAAGCTCTGCTTACTAGAATAGAGGTAAATTTTATTACATTTTCCCACTGGTACTTTCTATGATCTATTTATAATGTACCTCTTAAACGTGTTCTTGTTTTTTTTTTGTTTCAAAAATTATAATAATTTGATACAATAATTCAGGTTTAATTATAATATACCAAAAGGCTCCCAGGTCGTAATTCTAAGATTTAAAATCAAAAAACATTTTTGTTCTACGTCTTTTGTGAGACTTATCACTTTTCGGAATAGTTAATTTAATTTTCTATTACTGTGGTAAACTATATTTTCAAAAGTCATTGGTTTTAAAAGGTAGGAATATTAACTATAAGCTGACTTCTTCCTCAGTTATTGCTCTACGTAATTACGTCATATCGTAGACAGCCTCTAAGGTTAGATTCAAGGTTTTTATCGTGATATAATAATTACTTAATATCCTTTTCTGTAAACAAATACTTTCATAGTCTTTCAGTCCTAAAGTTTGCTAATCATTATTCTGTAGTAACAACAGGTTTTAAGATTTATTTTTATGGTACAATTATTAATGAATATAAAGCCGTTTTCAATATAATATTATGTCCGAACGCCACGTAGATTTTAGCTTAAAAAGGCTACGCAAAACAAAATCAATCGAGCAAGCTTACTTACGCGAAGTTTTCTCATTATTCGTACCAAAACAAAACAACACTGGTCAAAATTCCTGTGGCCATCCTTTTTTGTTTACTCCGATTTACCCCTTGTAAATTAAAATATTTCACCTTAAAGTACCGACGTGCATTTTTTGTAACGTTAGTACCGACGTGAGGCCTGAGAGGCCGCGTATATTATGTAGTGTTTTTAAAAAAAAGTGATGATTTAAATATACGACTTTGCATTATAATGAAAAGTAAGGAGTTTTAAGTAAAAATAAGTATAAAAAAGGATTCAACTTTATCAAATTCTTAAATATAAGTCTACAATAATATTTGATTTGAATTTTGGGAAAAAATCCGACTAAAAGATATAAAAAATCAAAACACGAAGAATAATCTTCTCAGAATAACAAGAAATAGTATTTTTTACTTATGACTTATATATCTTTTATATAAAAATATAAAGTAGGAACATAAACCTTCTGGGGAAAAAATGACCACAATCCAACTACACCTTAAAATCTAAGCTCAGGCAAGGCACACTTCTTTCGCGCACTGAAAAGAAACGTGTTTATTTGTTTTTTTATTTGCACGAATAGCATCTATATATCGATTTTCTATTCAGTTTAGGTTGACATGAGAGACAAGTCTTTCGTGTCTTGACTTCCTCAGCTTCATCTTCAGATGTCTCTGGCTTATCAGATCCAAGTACTTTTGATAAACTTATCCTTAGTTCACAGGGTTCAGATCTCTTTGATTGCTGTATCTATCGCAGAACTATTTCTTTTACAACTTGAAGTCTTTAGTATATTCCTGATTCACAATATCTGTAAAAATAAAAGTTTACCTTAAAAAAAAAAAAACATAACAGTTACGTAAGTATCGACGTGCAGCCTGAGAGGCTGCGTGGGAATTTTGAATCGTAATTACTCATCAAATGCGCATGCGACGTCACCACTTCCTGCGGGGATCGGTATTGCGCGAGGAAAGGGGTAAACTAGCAAATCAAGTGCCCGCCGGGGCCTCACAGACCGCACGTCGGTACTTAAAGGTTAATAATACTTTATAACTTAGAATAATAACACCTAGAAGCCGAGTCCGCGTCCATATTGTGAGGCAACTCAAACTAAGCCAGTATGGCTTAGTTCAATACTCGGCCCGTTAGTGCTCAAAGTCGTGTCGTGTTGACAACAGCTCCCGAAATTTTAATTAAAAATGACGTTTAATGCAGTGAACGGATGTCAATACATCAGAGAAACACAAGAAACATAGTAACATTACATTTCACGAGTAACTAATGCTTTTGAACTTATATTTTCACGTAAAACATTCATCAAAAATAAATATGAATTTTTATAAACTGACATATTACATTATATGGAAATGTTGCCAAAGTGAAAGAAAAATTCTCCCACCTTTTTTTAATTAATACTAAAACACGTCAAAAGGAATGAGGGCATCCACGAATTTTTCTGCCACCAGGGCGGCGCCACTTTACAGTGAGGTAAAATATTTGACAGATTTCATAGCGGGGATGATAATTTCTTAAGAAAATTTAATATTTAAGGTTTCTTTCTGTATTATTAGTTATATTTTTTATTAATTACATTAGAAATGAATAAACCAAACTATAAAATATAACTAAAAGCCGATTTTTTTAAAAAGAGTTAAAAAGTGCAAAAAATTAAAAAATCAAACCTCTGACACATTATGTTGTGTAATAATATAATATTCTAGATAATGATAAACTATCATTTAAATCGAATTTATCAATAAACTGACACTATGTTACAAAAAACTTTACGTCAGTCACAACTAGCGACATCTGGTGAGTGGAAGATTATTAGCCCTCATTAAATAGAGTGCGTAACGCAACTTGACAACTTATTACTACGAGGGCTGCCAACATTGAAAAAATGCAACGCATTGTTTTTATTTATTGACGGCTCCGTGGCACAGTGACTTAGCAATGAGTTGTTACGCTGGGAGCCGCGGGTTAGAATCCCGCCCGGAACAAGTATTTATATGTCCTACAAATCATTGTTCCGGGTCTAGATGTTTGTCCTCGTGCAATATATGTTTGTAAGCTGCCTCCACGATACAGGAGAAAATCCCAGTGTGGGGGAAACGTTATTAAAAGAATTAAAAATATGGTTGATGAATTTTAACCCTTTCAGACCTGGCGTGCACAATTGAGGACATAACATATTTTTTGAATTATTTCATTAAAATAAAATTTTACGTAAATAAAACCTACTGCTATCGCTTATGGACATTACAAGCTACTAAAATCTATACTACTAACGCTATCTCTGGCCACGTGTTTCTACTATTTTGACAGTTTTGACCAGTAGTTCGACGAACTTTGAGGTGTGTAGGTAAGTGATTTATTTTACTTTGAAATCTTGAGTTTTTACGTTAGTTACGCCTTGAAATAAATGTATATTGATAATTTATAGTGAATAAATACAGATAAACATGGGTTACCTGCAAATATTAAGAAATTTCTCCAATAAATCGTTATTATTAGCTATGTCCCCAAACGTGGACAAGCGGTTTTAACTACATATTTTATCGTAACGTTTATAGGCTTCAACATTTGGATAAATTTTAGATTTTATTACTCATATTTGTAAGTTGTATTCATTCATTTCATGGTAAAGTATTAATTTTAATATTCTACCATATTCTATTCTCTTTCAGATGATACCTACTCTTTGAATATATTCTTTAGGGATGCATTGAAGACGCTGCAAAATGGTTACCTGTCGGATTTGGAGCTGTCTTCAGATGACGAAGGTGTAATAGTAACAGTCATGGCCGAAATTGAAGATGTGTTTGGTTGGGTTCCGATGTAATAACTCAGAATCAAAAAGAGTTTATACCTATACTTGACTCCCCTGACGAATATGGATATGGTATCGAAGGTTTAGTTAGATCTATCTCCGATTTTTAGGCTGAGCTTGAAGAGTTAGGAGAACAATCTGGTTCTCTGGAGGAGGAATAATCCACGTCAAATATATCTTACGCCTACAAAAAACATAAAATAGTGGCACATTTAAATCGTAAATGAAATACCAACGGATTTACTCCCACCTATCGCAATTGATCCCATCGTGATAGAACCTCTGAATTATAAGTATGTTCCGATAGAGTTATTTTCTCAAATGGCTGATATGACCAATTTACATTAAGTGCATTCAGGAAGAACCAGATTTCAGCCCACGATCAGTAAAGAAATGGAAGTCTTATGTGGCTTACACATAGCTACAGAAGTATTCAATTATCCTGTTTTGCGAATGTGCTGCGAAATAAACGTTTGCATTCCACTTTTTCCAGAAAATATCACAAGAGACAGAGTTTTTGAGCTCCGGAATAATTTACATTTGGTAGATAGTTTGAACATGCTTGTAATTTTCAATGACGTAAATTATAAAGTAAGACCCATATATGACGCAATTAGAAACCAATGCCTTCAACTACCGCTGGAAAAAGAACTATGCGTTGACAAACAAATTACAAAACCTTCACCAAATTAAAGAAGTTTCACTTCTTTCATGCGTCTGATCTGGCATTCGTGAAGCCTTTTGAGACTAAGGCATAGATAACAACTTGTTTGGAATACCGAAGGCGAAAAAGCTCTTTCTTCTGCGTTTTTGCCGAAGACTGTCTGATGCTCTAATTTTGTACAACAACATGAATGTCGCGAAACGAGATCTTCCAAGCAGTAACATGCCTATCCTAACAGTTACTCCAAGAAGACCAGGAGAAGTGCGCCTATCTACTGAAGGTCATTTTCCTGCCCACGATGATGGGTCTGGAACACGTTGCACATAGTGGGGTGCAAAGGAAAATCCCGCATCAAACGCCTGAAATATAAAGTGCACTTTTTGTTTTATAGTTTTTCATTCGTAACCAAAGTTCCTAAAGTTTACTGTTTTTGTTAGAATATTCCGATATTGTTTCATACTTTTATATACAAATATTATATCATTTACGTTTTTATCGCATTATCAAATACCCCATACATTATTTTTTACAATCACTTTAGCCGAATGTCCACATTTAAGCACATAAAGAAAATAGCTATTTTCTCAGTAATTATTTTACTAACCACTATTATTTTATTGTTTTTATACTAAATAAGGCGTATATTAATCGAAATAAAATCAACAGTAACATACACTTCAAATCAAAAATTCAGGTCTGAAAGGGTTAAGGAATTTTTTTATATGGTCTGATAATAAATGCATGTTTGGTTTTCGTTTTATGTTTCTTTCTGATCCGATCATTGGGCTTGTGAGACAGTAAACATCAGACACAATTGAAATGAAAGCAGTTGGAAGCCCAATAAAATACAAAAATTTGTTCTTTACATCTTTTATAGGATACGGTGACATACGAATACGCGGTCCACCTGATGGTAAGTGTATGTTGTGACCCGTATACATGTACAACTATCCTCAATAAAGAGATGCGTTGTCATCCGTGAGGACTGTGTAAAACCTACCAAAATTAAAAATTTCTTGTGTTTTTTTGTATTGTAGCTTACATTGTGCATGCAGTAAGGTGCGGTACACCATTACTCGACGATTATTAAAAAAAATGTTAAAAACAAACTGAATAATAGATACTGAATACGGTCAATCGTTCGTCGAACAGTCGTGTGTCAGGCATCGGGCGGGTGTGAATCGAACTTGCATTAGTCATATAATTAAACGTCTCTATACAGTTACAAAGAAAAATATGATGCAATCACATTTATATGGTTCATAAAAGTATCTCACTTGGCTAGGTAGGCAAATATCCGATTCAAAAATATTTTGAATTTAGCGGGCTACACTTCGATAATAGAATTCAAACAAACTTATTTTCACATTTGTGTGTCATACGTTACGTTGTAACTATTAGTTCAATATAGTTTCAACTTCCCTACTTTTCGGGAAAATTTAATGTATTGGCCACATTATTTCTTCACTTGCGTGTGTTTCGTCTAGCGTAAATACAAGTTGACAACGCACACATAGATTTTGTTCTTGCCCCACTTTTGAACGTCCGCTTTGTAGGGAACTATCGTTCTAGGTGTTATTATTCTAAGCTTTATGATTAATAAATAATCTAAACGAGAATATATCTTAGGTACTTTTATATGATCAAATAACTGATAGTACATACAAGGGCTAAATATATATTTATAAAAACATGTATATAACTAAAATATATATTTCTTTGAATTCTCATTTGGTATAAGTCCTTAACTGGGGCATTTTTTTCTTTCTAGTGTACAAATTACAAATTAGTTTTAGCTAGTAAGTATCGCTCTGCTAAAAAGCTTTCCACATCCTTGGCATGTTAATTGTGCAAATAGTGTAAAGGGCAATAACATTGCCTAAATGAATAATAAAGAATCTGTTCTCGGCAAAGAGTTAAGAACAACACTACTGCTATCCATCGATCGATATTTTAAAAGGCGCGCGCTTGTGTTACGTATGTACTTGTAAGTATACTTAATTCCTCCCTCTCCATTCCATTATTAGCTGCTCATCGGTTTACTTCCCTTTATTTTATAGATACCACGCATTGGAACTAAATAATTTGCTTCGTCGTGCATAATGCGTACAGAAAAGCCGTAGTGTAATAATTTATCGAAAAATTAATAAATTATTGGTTAACCATCTTCAGCTGCAGCATCACTTACCATCAAATGGCAGAGAAGTCAAACACTGGCTTATTATATTTAAGGAAATGTTATGACACAAGACATTATACGAATTTTAAAAAAGACTATAGTAAAATATATGTTATAAAAGCTTAGATCGGGATGATCAACTTAACGTTATTAACACCAGGCTATTTATGCAGAATAATCTTCAAAGAGACTGGCATTGCCATGCTCTATTTTTATTTTAGTTTTAATTTTATGTATGGAAATTAACCCCAAACTTAAATCTAAGCCGCAATTTTGATTATTATAAAACTTGCGATTTTATTTTTCTAATCTGCTTTTGAAATATTATGGTTGGGAATTAAAAATTGTAGTATTGCATAGCTTAAGCGCAAAGCGCGTAGTTATGTTTTACTAGCGCCTAAAAATCAAGATTCAAAAGTTTTGTCGCATGAAATCGTATCTAACATTCATATTGAACATATAAATGATATAAAAAGCACGTTGTCAGAAAGATAAATGATTGTTGAACTTATTTTTTTTAAATCGATTAATTGCTATTTTTACATAAAAAGCGGCTTAAGTGGCATAAGGTGTAGATTTATCAAGTCGGCATGGTGGCGTAAACACGATAACTTTTGAAAATATCAGTTGGTCATCTCAATCTATTTTTCAAACTCTTTATCTATCATGTTGAAAGCCATGGAATGTAAATGCCAGTTTAATTTTATTTTGTTTAGTTATAATTAACTTTTTTTCGGCTGAGAAATAGCGTAATTTTTGGTATTTTGAGGCTGCTCAATTTGCATTAATTTATTTTACTAAGTACAGTTTACCTCACTCCCGGCCACAGAGCACTTTTTTACTCCTGGCTCAACCGCGGTAGTCAGTGGTCGTATGTTTACAGCAGTTCGTGCTGAAAAATATCGATCGCTTTAGAAATGCAAAATATTCCAAAAGCCAAATTTGATACATACTTGACCAAGGTCATCATTATTATTTCTATAATCTTTTTCTAAATTTTGTTTCGCTAAGTACGCAGAATTTATATAGAAATATACTTATACGTCTTGGACTTTATGGAGACCTGAAGATTTAATTCGATATTCTGCTACTGTAACTGCTCGACGAGTAGCATAAGATGTGCCGAGATTATGTGCTCGTTATGTTAGTTAAGACGAGACCTTACCTCGACTTAAAGGCGTACTTCTATGAATGCTACTGAAACACCTCGAAGAGTAGTAATAGTAATAGGTGTGCTGAGTTTGGACTCGTTTTGTTAGTTATGATGAGACCTTAACTCCGAACAGTGGCGGATTATCCTTAAGGCAAACTAGGCACTTATCTAGGGGCGCAAGGATTAAAAGGCGTGCGCGGAAGTTTATAAACGAAAAAAAACTTCTTATTTGATTTTTTTTATAGAAAAAGGGTGACAAACGAGCACGCAGTCCACCTGATGGTAAGTGGTTGCTACGGCCCATAGACATCTACATCTATCCTCTATTACAAATCAAAATGAAGATGCGTTGTCACCCGTGAGGACTAAGATGGAATGCCTCATTTCCAGTAAAAAGGGCCTCCGGCCACCTGCACTCACCAAGCGAAACGCAGAGGTAAATCTCTACTTCCCGCTGGTTTTCTGTGAGGTCGTGGTACCACCCCGGTTCGAGCCGGCCCATCCGTGCGACAGCAAAAGCTGCCGCGTGGCTCTACCACTGTTGATTACTCCTAAATCACTCTTACTCTCTCTCATCACATTTTTCATTTATGCCTCCCTATTATTGGTACTCGTATCCTAATTATAATGCAAACGGTCTTGTGATAAGACAAAAAAGTCTCACTCTAATAGTATCATAGCAATTTACATCAACAAACAATGTGAACTTCACAGAGTTAATTCTTGCGCATATTAATTCGTAACTAGTAACAGCAATACTATGCAATTTGCAAACTTCTTTTACTGTTCTTAACCATTTTCAGTCTAAGATTTCATTTTTCATTGTGTAAATATTCACCAATAAATTCTTGACACAATATTTTATAAAAAATAATATGATGAAATCACACTTGGTTTACATCTTGCTATAATTACAAAATGCCATAGACGTGCCATTGTCGTCAACGTCACGCTTATGTTATTAAATTGCTTAAAATGATTAATCACGCTAGAATTTAACATAGATTTTTCTGAACGGTATTTTTATTAATATGAACGAGTTACAAAGATATTTTAATATAAAATATCATTATGTTGTTGAATTTTACTATGCAATAAATTTTTTCATTTCACACACCGCTATGTAGGTACTTGACTTTTTTCTAAAAACTGAAGAGACAGACGAAATTACAGTCTATCTGATGGTAACTGGCTTCTTCAGCCCATATCCATTTTATTTTAAACAAAAAAGGCTACGTATGTGTTGTCAATTATAAGGACTAACGTGGAATGCCAGTCTATACTGCCTTTCAGACCGGAACAAAGCAGTTCAAACACAGCTATTTGGCGGCAGAAATAGGTGCTAGGAAGGATAGAAGTCCTATCACCTAGGAATCCTTTTCTGCCCTTATTTTTATATCCATAAATAGAAGTTGAACTTTAATTAAACTTTGTAAACTCAACGTCCATGACTACATTAACATTATAAAAATGAGACGTTATTACGTCAAATGAAAAAAATAAAGAAATTACAGACACGGAGCATGAGAATGTGTCAGGTACGTATATTGTTTGCGATCTGTTATTTGATTAATACCATTTTAAACAAACATTACAAATAAACATTTTACTTCCCCACAGAAGTATTTTTGTATGTAATTATTTTAAGAGCCCTTCACTACTTACAAACCTTCACTGCTGACTGAGGATACTTAAAGTTGCTTAGCGAGCTAAGGATAGGGCTACAGAGAGATTTTCTACGTTATTCAATTTGTGACGATGATAACAGCACTAGATTCAGAGTAACTGACATAGTCTAACGGATCAGTAACAAGATGTTAGCATAGTGTACAATGTAAAAGTATCGTAGTGCCCGTCTGCTAGTATCTCGTACAGTGTGTGAAATGTACGAAGTTACAAAGTCCGCCAACATGCTCAAAATCCTTGCTTTTCCATATTAACCTCCCCAGAAAGTAAAAAGGCTTGTGCCTAGGAATGGATGTTTACAGACTCTAACTTTGTAATATAAGATAACTTGAAAGCCTCTATTTTCTTCCATTAAAATAATATAAAATAAATCAATATGGAAAAGTTAGTTGGTGACAATTTTACTAACTTATAATTACAGAACAAATTAACATTTTATATAAAAATATCTTTTATTTTAGAAATGAAATGTAGGAATCCATTATAAACTGCCAGCTCATGAGGTACCTTGAGGATAACCAGCTGATTAGTGACCGCCAGAACGGTTTTCGTCGAGGTCAATCAGCTGGTAATCTTCTAGTTTATCTGACTTATAGATGGGCGGAGGCAGTAGAGTCCAAGGGGGAGGCATTGGCCGTTAGTTTGGACATAGCGAAGGCCTTCGATCGGGTTTAGCACAAAGCGCTTCTTTCGAAGCTTCCTTCCTATGGACTTCCCGAGAAATTGTGGAAATGGATCACCAGCTTCCTTGCTGATTGGAGCATCAAGGTCGTAGTAGACGGTGCATGCTCTGATTTCAAGCCTATCAACGCTGATGTTCCACAAGGCTGCGTGCTATCACTAAGGCTGTTTCTCCTGCATATCAATGATATGTTGCTAACTGGTAGCATTCATTGCTATGCAGACGACAGCACTGGTAATGCCTTATATACCGGCCGTGCCAATATTTCTCGGTAAAACGTCGCTGAGTACCGGGACAAACTTGTGTCTGAAGTCGAGTCTTTGCTTGACAAAGTCTCGGATTGGGGCCGACTAAATCTAGTCCAGTTCAATCCCCAGAAGACACAAGTTTGCGCGTTTACGGCTAAAAAGAACCCCTTTGTGGGATCTCCTCAGTTTCAAGGCACTCTCCTTGCTGCCTCAGCTAGTATCCGAATCCTTGGCGTCGACATATCAAATAGTGTGCAGTTTCGTGGTCACTTGGAAGGCAAGGCCAAATTGGCCTCTAAAAAGCTTGGCATACTCAGCAGAGCGAGACAGTATTTCATGCCGGCACATCGCTTGCATCTTTACAAAGCGCAAGTTCGGCCCCACATGGAATACTGTTCTCATCTCTGGGCCGGGGCACCCCAGTGCCAGCTCCTTCCACTTGACCGCATTGATCCACACCATCTGGATGATTGGCGGTCCACCACCGTGCGATTTAGAAGATGTTTTCTTCCTCGCACGACTTCCTTGTGGAATCGATTACCATCAGCGATTTTTCTGGACCGATACGACTTAGGGACCTTCAAGAAAAGAGCGTACTCCTTTTTAAAAGACCGGCAACGCATCTGCAATTCCCTCCCTGGTGTTGCAGTTGTTCATGGGCGGCGGTAGTCACTTACCATCAGGTGAGCCGCATGCTCGTTTGCCCTTCTCCTATTAAAAATAAATCCAGGGCAGAGCGGTTCGAATCGTCAACGACCGAGTTCTATCTGATCGGCTCGATACACTGGCACTGCGTAGAGATCTTTCATCTCCTTGCGTATTTTATCGCATCTATCACGGGGAGTGCTCTGAGGAATTGTTCGGACTAATTGCAGCCGCTCAATTTCACCATTGCACATCGCGACAAACTCGCATTGCCATCCATACCATCTGGATGATTGGCGGTCCAGCACTGTGCGATTAAGAAGAAGTTTTCTCCCTTGCACAACTTCCTTGTGGAATCAGTTACACCCAGCGAATTTCCCGGACCGATACGACTTAAAAAATTTCAAGAAAAGAGCTTGCATCTTTCTAAAAGGCCGGCAACGCATCTGCAATTCCCCTGGTGTTGCGGTTGTTCATGGGCGGCGGTAGTCACTTACCATCAGGTGAGCTGCATGCTCGTTTGCCCCCTCTTCTATAAAAAAAGGAACTTATTTTCGCTTTTAAATTAGAAAGTGGAACGAATTTATTGCCGTAAAATTGAGATATTTGCATATGCATGAAGCAATAGAGCATATAAAGTTTAATAAGATTAATCTTCAACAGAATAAAGAATAAAATATGGAAACAAATTCATTTTTTTGATGCATATTTTGAAATGCATGTAGAATAAAATAAAATAATGTTAGATAAATGAAATTTAAATTTATATGAGAAATAAATTAATACCTATAGAAATAGGTAAGAGGGTGATTCCTACCCAAACAGACTAATGTGTCTTACGCAAGACGTTGATGAATGCAGATGGCTCCGTCTGTTGTAGTATCCCTTGTAGGAGGTCTATGTTTTGCAGTGGACTAGTAAAGTAGTGATGATAAAAAAAAAACCAAAATTGAAGTAATGGTTTATCACCATTACTTCAATTTTGGTTTTTTTTTTTATAGGTTTAGGGTGACAAACGAGCACACAGTCCACCTGATGGTAAGTAGATGCTGCGGCCCATAGACATCTACATCTATCCTCGTTTGCGAATCAAAATGCAGATGCGTTGTCACCCGTGAGGACTAAGATGGAATGCCTCATTTCCAGTAAAAAAGCCTCCGGCCACCTGCACTCACCAAGCGAAACGCAGAGGTAAACCTCTACTTCACGCTGGTATTCTGTGAGGTCGTGGTACCACCCCGGTTCGAGCCGGCCCATCCGTGCGACAGCAAAAGCTGCCGCGTGGCTCTACCACTGTTAAAAAACTTTGTGTTTTATTCAACATTTATGAGTGAGCATCGTTGTCATATTTACTGTCTATCTTATTTCATTAGAATTTATGTATTGTTATTTTTAAAAACTTTTAAAAACGATTAAAATAAAAACGGCAATTGCCAACTCGCTTGCCAAGCACGGCCACTATAACAAATATCCCCTCTATGAGGCAATCTATAGAGGAGGCTTTTTTCATCAGTGGACTTTTATACGCTGGCTTTCGAACTTTTTTTATAGGAGAGGGAGCAAACGAGCACGCGGCTCACCTGATGGTAAGTAACTACCGCCGCCCATGAACAACTGCAACACCAGGGAGGGAATTGCAGAAGCGTTGCCGGCTTTTTAAAAAGGAGTACGCTCTTTTCTTGAAGGTCCCTAAGTCGTATCTGTCCGGAAAAATCGCTGATGGTAATCGATTCTACAAGGAAGTCGTGCGAGGAAGAAAACATCTTCTAAATCGCACAGTGGTGGACCGCCAATAATCCAGATGATGTGGATGGTATCGGGAGTTCTGTTGCGATGTGCGTTCGTGAAATTTGGCAGCTGGGATTAATCCGAATAATTCCTCAGAGCACTTCCCATTGTAGATACGAAAGAAAATGCAAAGGGATGCAACATCTCTTCGCAGTGCCAATGAATCGAGCCGATCGGAAAGGGCTCGGTCGTCAACGATTCAAGCCGCTCTGCGCTGGATGCCGTCAAGTGGAAGGAGCTGGCACTGGGGAGCCCAGTATAACAGCAACAGTATTCAATGTGAGGCCGAACCTGCGCGCCTTGTAAAGTTGCAGGCGGTGTGCCGGCATGAAATACTGTCCCGCTCTGCTGAGCACGCCAAACATTTTAGAGGCTAGTTTGGCCTTCTCTTCCAAGTGACCAAGAAACTGCACGTCACTCGATATGTCGACGCCGAGGATTCCGATACTGGCTGAGGCAACTAGAGTGCCTTGAAACTGAGGAGATACGAGAAAGGGGTTCTTTTTAGCGGTAAACGCGCAAACTTGTGTCTTCTGAGGATTAAACTGGAAGTTCCGCTAGACCTGTCGCAGAAGAACACAAAAACTCTCCGATCACATTCTTAATCTCATGGCTTAACAGCCATGAAGCCATGCCAGTCATGACGGAAGATGAAACTGCATTCTTCAACAAATTTGATAGCATAAAGTCAACTGAACAGACAGATCTCTAAATGCATGCGGCGGGACTTACGCAACTTCAATACAGCTCGTATTGAAGAAGCGATCGAGCGGAACCAAGGCTCCAAAGTCTTTGCCAGAGATCTGTCTGCCAGAAAGAGCCAACTGCCAAAGCTGAAGACTGACTGTGGCTGCATCGTTTCCGGGACACTGAGATTTGGAGTGAGATTGAAAGGTTCTATGGGCAGCTGTACACGTCATCGTTGAAGCCACACGCAAGTATGAGTAACGATCCAAGAGCGAATCTTATCCGACACTATTCCAAAGATATCCCGGACGTCAGTCTGAGCGAGATTAGAATGACACTCCAGCACGTTAAAAGCCCTTCAGAAGCTCTTTAATTCCGTCCTCTATGGTGGCACTACTCCAGAGGCGTAGAGCAGAAGTGCGGTGGTCTTATTCTTCAAGAAAGGCGAAAACACTCTCTTGAAGAACTACAGACTGATTTCCCTTCTGAGCCGCGTCTACGTGCTGTTTCCGAGAGTTATTACGAATCGTCTCGCACGCAGACTTGACGACTTCCAGCCTCCCGAATAAGCTGGTTTCCGAAAAGGCTTTAGTACCATGGACCATATACACACCCTTCGGCAAATTGTACAATCTACCACTTTGCCTTGCGTATTTGGACTATGAGAAAGCCTTTGATTCCGTCGAAATTTGGGCGGTGCTACAGTCCTTTGAGCGGTGCCAAGTTCACTCTCGGTATATCGAAGTGCTGAAGTGTTTGTACAGTAGAGCTATGATGGTTATCCGAGTACAGAATCAGAGTACGAAACCTATCCAACTGCAGAGAGATGTAAAACAGGGTGACGTTATATCCCCGAAACTCTTCACCACTGCATTGGAAGACGTTTTCAAGCTACTGGACTGGAAAGGATGCGGTATTAACATCAATGGCGAGTACATCACTCACCTTTGATTTACCGACGATATAGTCCTTATGGTAGAATCGCTGGAGGACCTAAGCACTATGCTCAATGACCTCAACAGTGTCTCCCAACGGATAGGTCTTAAGATGAACATGGACAAAACAAAAATCATGTTTAACGTCCATGTCACACCTATGCCGATAGTTTTTAAGGAACACTAAGCTCGAAGTTGTTGACGAGTATGTTTACATGGGACAAATAGTCCGACTAGGTAATTCCAACTTCGACCAAGAGGTCAATTAACGGATTCAACTCGGCTGGACAGCGTTCGGGAAACTACGACACATCTTCTCGTTAAACATACCTCAAAACATGAAAACGAAACTTTACAACCAGTGCATGTTGCCAGTAATGACATACGGATCTAAGACGTGATCCTTCTCTGCTGGCCGTATGAGGAAGCTCAAGTTCGCTCAGCGAGATATGGAGAGGGCTATGCTCGGAGTTTCTCTGCGTGATAAACTTAGGAATGAAGATATCCGCAGTAGAACCAGAGTGACCGACATAATTCGTCTCGTCTATAATTTCTCAACTCTAGATTTGGTAATGTCAAACTTTCAACCCTTTAATGAAGATGTGTTAAACCAAATTAGTGTACAATTACTATTACGGCCTATTAAATTTAATTATTAAAGTAGTGGATTGTATAATCCTCGACCGACCTCTTTTACCGTGCTATGACGAAACAAATAAGATCATGGGTAGCAGTGTCTTTTAATAACGACTAAAACTAAAAACTGTGATTGCCAATCCAGCGTGGCAACTCTGACAAATATCCGCCCCTTCCCCTCCCTCTCCATATGAGCAATTTATGGGGGGAGGATTATGTTCAGCAGTGGACTTTAATAGGCTGTAACTGTAACGATAATCCTTGATGTATAAGACTAAGTGTCTTATAATCAATAAAGAGCGGCACCGATTGCCGTCACTCGACTACGAATCATAGCAGCGTTATGCTATTATTTTACGCCGATATAGATTCTGTGAAAGCGTAGTTAATTCCTGATCAAACTGACTGCACTGCGATAATTCAGCGGCAGCGTGGTTTTACCAGGTAAAAAAAAATAATAATATGATTACGAAGAGGATAAATATACATTTATATTTGTTTATAGCTTAGCTTGAACCAAATTAAAGATATTAAAATAAAAAAATATATATATTAAAATAAAAAATTTAAATATATTAAAATAGAAAAGAAAAAATACCTATATTTATACACAAATAGATTAATACCAGACTGGTCTGAAAAGTTTCCGACCTCAACGTGTAAGGTGACAGAGATTTTCGTCAAATGAGGAGGCAATCGCATTGGTGAACAATAATTTTGCAGAGAAAAACGTACTACTACTATATGGACGGGTTAGAGCGATGGGATTATCGCTGGGAGAAGTGTATAGAATTACAAGGCGTCTATGTAGAAAAATGAAAATAAATTTTAAGAAAAAATGTGTTGTGTCGGAAATTTTTCAGGCCACCCACGTACTTACTTTACATATCACACTATTTCTCCTTCCCAAAGGGTCTGCTAGAAGAAAATTCTTATTACGATTAAGCTTGCCTTTGCACATCTTATTCACGGCCTCACAAAATACAAGCGTAAAATAGTAGCTTAATGCTGCTGTATTTCGCATGGTGAGTGTAGAGAACCAGAGACCTTACTAGAGAGTTTTTACTGGAAAAGGGGCAATCCATCTTAGTCCTCACCGTTGACAACGTATGTGCATTTTGATTCGCAAACGAGGATAGGTGTAGATATCTATAGGTCATAGCAACCACTTACCATCAGGTGGACTGTGTGCTCGTTTGTCACCCTTACCCTATAAAAATAATCATCATGATTTACTTAAAAGAAAACGGAGAAAAAGCAAAACTAAAGTAAAACTCCTGGAATGTAGGTAATATTTCCTACTAACTGTCGACACTTTCCGTCTTTCTTTTACGTTGGTAGTAGAGCAATGAATTGAAAAGTGCAATGGATGCTTTCTATCGATTACTCCTTGTCGATGTGATTTTTCAACCTGAGAGCATTACTTTGATTCAGCATCGCAGAATGCGTGTAAAATCAAGTTTATTTTTGTGTCAAACTAAATTTAAATTTTTGAAATTGACTGCCATGACCATGTGATAATACTGATTGCATGTATTTTATAGTAAACAGTAGCGATAGTGATAACTTCATTTTTAAAGATTATTGAAATTAGTCGAGATCGCTGCATTAGTCAACGTTTGATTAGTAAATTCTTTTGTATCATCATTAATCATCTTAATATAAAAATTCTACTAGTGGTGGTTCCACTGGTGGGTAACGCGTATGTACGCGTTACCCATAGATTGCCTCATAGGGGAGATATTTGCCATCTCCTAGTTTATCTCTCTCCTGATATGAGTATTATTTACGAGTAGATATTTTTACATCGCCACTATACGCTTCTTTCGTAACATAGCATAAATTAACGACTATAATGAAATCACATCATAATCCACTGCTGTCGATTTTGTGGAATTAGTTTCAGAAACGAAGGCAAAAAGAGGTTACCGTAAATTACTATAATATATATTAACAAAATAAAAACGGTTATGCCGAAAAGTCAATGGTAAGTCCTTAGTAGTTAATGATATAACTATTACAAAAATCTTCGCTAGAGGAATATAGACAATAAAAAATATTTCTTTTAAGTTGCTAATATTATTTTTAACTTGATTTGATTTTACTGCTGAATTAAAGTGATATTTGCGGATTTTTACACATTTTATTTGTTTAACTTTTCTTTTAACTTAATGCTAAAATACACATATATTGTGTATTGTGGTAAAATCCAAGGCACCCCCGTGAACGCCAGAGTGCAATGCAACCTGTGGTGGCACTGTCATCATAGCACAAGCAAACTAAACCGCTATCTATCACGCTATGAAGGTTTTCGAACTATTTCGGTAGGATACATAAAACAGCTCCGTACTAGCACATAAGTGTGTTAGCTGCTCCCGGGCAAAATGTCCGACGAGAGATTTCGCCTTTCCCTTCACTGCCAAAAACTGATAATAATGTAATTTAAATAATGTGAACTTTATGGAAGTAGATAAATAGCATTCATTATTGATTAAAATTATAACTACATAAATTTTCAAAAAACGTTATATTTGCGACAATTCTCCCTTCTAAAAATTTACCAAAGTGAGCTATCACTTACTTTTTGCTATTTGACGATTTATGAACATCTTCAACAACATGAAACATTATAACATTTCATGAATAAATCTATCTAGTCATTTGTTTCAAATGACCCTAAGGTGTTACATCCCTAAAGGATAAAAAAAGTAGGTAAGGGTATTAACATTTTTGACTGCAGCTGTATTGCGATAAATAAGGAGTTAATAATGGTGCGAATTGCCGCTTGGCTAACAAATAGTCAATACACCTGAGAATTTATTGTTTGCACCGGAATCACGCATCAATGGTCCTTTACAAATTGCATTACAAGAATATGCAGCTTAATTCGAATTACAAATTCTCGAAGCACATCCTCTCAATACACTAATGATACTATGAATTGTGTCAAAGAAATATGAAGAAACTGCTGGAGGTGTCAGACTATTATTTATTTATGTTTTCTTGTTCACGACAGAAATTCTGATATTTATACAAATATATGAGTGGCGGTGGCAAACCTGGATCATAATTATTTACCTGGAAAGGAAAAGTCAAAATAAATATTGAAGCTAACACTACTGTTATAATTATGGGAATAAAAAAAATCTATATTTACCATAATAATTTTAAAAAAGGACTAAAATTATAAACTTAAATCATCTTACTGTCCCGTGGCATAGCGCCAAAAACGTTTTGAGCGAGAAAAGAACTAGCCCTCTTATCACGACCGTTATTATCACGTATATCGCGTTTTTTTTCACAGTTTTATTACATTTAATTAAAATATATATATGTGCCATTTTGTTTGATAAATCTTTGCCATCTTGTAGCTAGTGACATAATACCGTTTGTGTAGATAGGTGTCTTGGGATTTTAGATCAAAAAATGCGACAAGTAGTTTTGACTGTCCTCTCTTAATGTAAACCTAACACTATCCAAAGAATTCTGAAGAGACTGAAACAGGTGAAAATCTGAGGTTGCAAGGTTAGGACTGTATAGTGGATGCATTAACACTTCCCAACCAAGCTCTCATAATTTTTGATGAGTGGCCAAAGATGTGTGTGGTCTGGCGTTATTATGATGAAAGACCACTCTTTTCTGTTGATCAATTTCGGCCAATTTTATCTCAATTTCTTGCTTGAATCCCATTAGTTGCTGTCAGTAAAGATCCCAATCGATGGTTTTGCCAAAACTCATTATAAACGATGCCCTTCCAGTCCTGATGGGATACACACTGCATCACCTTAATGCGTGTTAATCCGGGTTTTGCTACAGTCTTTGGAGCTTGATTACCCTTTGACCATGATTTTTTCGCACGTTCTTGTCGTAGGTGATCCACTTTTTATCATCTGTGATCAATATTTTTAAAAATGGTTCAGTTTGATTGTGTAAAACATAAGTTCTTTTAGTTTTCAGTGAGTTCGTGTGATACCCAAATATCGAGCTTTTTTGTATAGCCAGACTTTTTTGAATGAGCTTTGCTTGCTTTTTTCCAAAGAGGGCATCGACTTTATCCATATGAGGTTGACCAGAGCGAGCTAAACCTTTGACATTAAAATTCCCGCACTGAAAACGCTGGAACCAACTTTGTACTACTCTTACTGATACTGCATTTGGTCCATAAACGTAACAAATTTTTGTCAAGGCTTAAGTCACATTTTTCCCTTTTTTGTAATAAGACTTCAGAATGTGTCGAATTTCTTCGTTAGATTCACTATTTTTGGCACACAGAAAAACAATTAAAAAATGGCGGGAAAGTGTATTTTACTTTTTATTTTTCTTTTTCCCTATGTTTTATATGCTTTCACATTAAAACCAGCCAGATACAAACAGTACAACCAAAGAGATTTTTCTTCAATTTTATACAAACAAAATACGAAGAAACTTTTTCCTCGACCTATTTATGTAGTTATCTTTAAGAGACTCAAATTTGCGTCACTTACTCAGTTAAGTAGATAGAGCTCTGATGCCGCCCCGACTTAGAGTCGGAGTGGCATCAGATGCAACGAAAAGTCAAAGTGTCTACGCACGTAGCATCCCGAGCTAAGGTTTTACTTTTCTTTTATAGGACCAAAGTCATACCGTCGGGTTTCTTTTTATCGTCGCTATATATTCCACAATACCACAAGGCTCAAAACTGAGGGAACATTGGTCACCCTGCGTGAGATCCTATCCTATAAATAATAATGTTAAGACCAAATCCAAGCATAGATCTCAAGATATTGTAAATTCAATCTAATCAGACAAAAGCTATAGGTAGCCCGTGTTAACTTTGGTATCAGGGCTATGAACACCTCAGTAGCCAGTGAACATGGATGCTGCAAAGCACTCGAAACATCAAAGATTACAAATAGGTTAAATTAATTCGAAAAAAATAAACGTGGTAAAATCCGCATAATTAGTATTATTTAATGTGCAGTATTCGTGTAAATATAAAAAATAATTAATATTTTATAAAGTTTTCTTCCGACCCAAAAATACGATAAAATTAATCAAGCATTACTTGGTATCAACATTATTAGTTAGCGGCTGGTTTATATAAAAGATCAGGTGAGGTTTTCAAACTTGCCCATGTCAAATATGTCAAAAAATGTTGAAACGTGGTACAGCCACGCTGCAGCTATATTACGGTGGTAGCACGAATAGGTCGACACGACCGGGTTAGTAACACGCTCTCACAGAATACCAGCATAAAATAGTAGCTTAATGCTGTTGTATTTTGTATAGTGAGTATAGGGAACCAGAGACCCTTTTTACTAGAAACAAGGCGTTCCATCTTAGTCCTCAGGGTTGAAAACGCATCTGCATTTTGATTATTAATCGAGGATAAATGTAGATATTCATGGACCACAGCATCCACATACCATGCTCTTTTGCCCCATCTTATATAAAAAGGCCCTTCATGTCAAGTTTGTATTTGATAGAATCAGGCGTTACTTTGCGGAATACCCTTAAAACTGAGCAGGAAACATCACTTTCTTTCTTTACGCGGAATTAAGCAAATTATTTTATAACAACCCCATTAAGTTTGTATTTAACTCCCACGCCTCGGCGCGAGGGTCTTCCGCATTTCCATGTCTATTTTTATTCAAACACACATCCCTTCTACTGGTTAAAGTTGCGAGACATCTGGTACTTACTGAAATTAACAATCCGGGAGCTGTCAATGAAGGTCTCAATGAAATTCACGACTTTTTCTGCCACCAGGACAATTTGGAATGAGGTGAAATATATGACAGATTTTCATAGCGGGGAAGTTAACTTTTATATATTAGTTGTATCACCAATGGGTCGAAACGACCGGGGTAGGACCATGCTCTCACAGAATACCAGCATAACCACCATCAGGTACTATGTGCACGCTTTATTTTATTGTATTTTTCACCCTTATTCTTTAAAAAAAAACTTTTTAGGAAAATGTTTTAAATGTGTTTTTATGTAATATCAGTAATTTTTTATTATTATTATATTATAAATGCATTTTAAACCAAACTACGGATATTCCTAAAAGTATAAAATTAAAAAAGAGTTAAAATGCGCCAACAAACAAAGAGTAAACCATCGAGGCCTTGTTTTTTATATTAATGAAGTACTCTACAATCTGATAAATTTTTATTTAAAACTAACTTCTCATTTAAATGACATTGTGTAAGAGAAAACTTCACTTCAGTCCCAACTAGCGACATCTGGTGAATAGAACATTATTAGCCCTCATTACAGCCTCACCTCGTTACATTACCTTTCTGCAATGGAAGAGGCCCATGTGAAGCTGATAAAGAAAACGGAAAACAGTTGTGCATTTATTTGTTTTCTACTATGAAATCAAATGTAAATTTCCTCTTTAAATGAAACTAATCCGTAAAAATTAGTTTCATTTAATGTGTAGTTTTCGCGTAAATATAAGAAATTACTCTTTTCTTAAACTTCTATCCTATCACAAATTATCATATAATTATTATATTATATTATTAAATAGTCATTATATACATACAAGCGTAGCAACACTCTTGCAATTTGCAATCCCCGGGGGGGGGGGGGGGGGGGTTAGGCAGAGCTGAAAAAGCAACTAGCTACGTGGACTACATTAAGACAAAAAATATTTGTTTAAATGTAAAATTGTGAAGGAAATGGTAGTTAACTAGTTCATCGCCTACACAACTACAAACCCAAAATCCTGTTAGTCACATTTTACGACATTCTAAGCAAATAACACAATTGGCACATTACTTTTGTAACAATTCCCACATAAACATGGACCTATAAGTCCTAATGTGCTTGTGATTGCTATTATATAGTTTTTATATTTTCTAAATGGGAAAACGGCGAGGAGAGAAGTTTTGTTCCTCTTTAAATCTCCTTTTTGATTATAATTGCTTCCTTGAAGTAATTCCTTCCATTGATACTATTACAGAAATATATTCACTGTGGATTCCTTCCTTTGACTCAAATTCTGATCTCAATATACCGTAATTAAATCAATCGGCTTATAAAATTGAAAAAAGCCGATGATTATTGTCGTCTGTATATTGAACATCGAGGAGATTTTACAAGATTTAAAGTCAAAATATAATGAAGTGGTTGTAATTTGTAACGAATTTTTCAGATCTCATTTTTTACATTGTTTTTCTTTTTCCCTCTTACTTAAATTACTTCGTTTTGTTTTGTATTTAAAAACTAGCTGAGCCCACGACTTATTTTTAAATTGAAGTAAAAATCTAACACACAGTGCACCAGATGGTAAGTGACTACTGCAGTCCATGAACACTTGCAACCACCTCCAAGTAAAAAAGTCTACAGAGGCTCTGCGCACTAAGATGAAATGTCTCACAACCTGTAATTATAATGGCTTTCTATACTTCAGACCGTAACATATCAGTGCAGACCGTAACACTGGTTTTTCGCGTCAGAAATAGAAATAGGTAAAGAGTACCCAGCCAATCATAGTCTTACGCGGAAAAGAGTCCTACCTCCTAGTAAATTAATTTTATACAGAATCCTACTAATATATAGAAATGATACTCTGTTTTGTTAGGTATAATCATCAACAACAACATCTTTAGCGTCTGAGAATACACTGCTGGTCATGAACCTCTCCCGTTGAGAGGATTTGCCTTAATCGTTTACATACATGTACCTTTGACGCTGCTGTTCACCGGGGTATTTTATACTTGGCGTGAAGACATAGTTATACCGCCATAAGCCATAAGATATTTTTTACTTATGTCTTAGTTGCCTCATATTGCCAACACCTTTGCGACGAAATTGGGTTATTTATGTTCTTATATTATGTGTTATAGGATGAGTTATAATTTAAATTACTTTAATGAAGCGCTACTCGGCTGCTTTATTTGCGTATGCTGACCAAACGATTGTACATGAAAATTCAATTATCATTTATTATTAAAATATTTTCTTTCACGGACGTCATTATTGTAATTGTCAGTTTATGCTTTAAGTTTAACCTACATTTACATTGTCTGTATTTATTCAGCGGTTCTATAGTTATAAACCTGAATTTTTAGAACTTCTTTTTAAGGATTTCTTTTAAAAAACAATCAATAATTTTTTTTTTCTGTTGGTATCTGATTAAGTTTCTCATTGAGTTAGTGCATGAGATAAATACGAAATGTAGAGTAATCAAACAAATACAAATAGCAATATGTAAAGCGAAACACAAGTGCATGACTTGAAAATAGAATAAAATAGATGGTGCTTTTAGTACGGACAGCGTTGTGAGTGGGGTATGGCTCTAATAGTAAACAAAAAGTATGAAGCTGAGTGTTTCTACCGCAGTGTGGTCTAGATGTTTTTAGAAATATTTCAAAAAAATTATAGTGCACGGAGAGTACGTGCATGTTTTATCACCAAATGCGTTACCAATTTTTCTTTGGTCTAAACACATTTTTATTTTTCAAAAAAGATACCAATACTTGATTAATTTTTGATTAACTTGTTTAACACTTTTCTATTAAAAAAACGTATCATTCTACGATAACAGATAGCAAGCCAGTTAATATAAAGTTATCTAAGACATCTATACATATAATCAGTCTGTAGAAAATTTGTCTGTTCACGATTCACGCACAAACTACTGTACAAATTTCCACGAATTTTGTATGTAGCCAGTAAATGACCGCGTATAAAATTTAGGAAACTTATTATCCGCTTACGGAAGAGTAAAAAAGGGTTATGTTTTCCCTTTTTTAGTTTATTGGCATTATGACTGGGGATGGTTCTATTAGTCCTAAAAAAGATTTAGCTACCTACGTATAATAAATCTATAGAAAATTGTGTCAGTGAAAATAAACTCATCGCGCTACAAACCAGAAAGGGCAGAATAACGTCTGCTGAGCCAGCTAGTATTTAATAAACCTTTGTCATAAACCCCTCTCTTCTGAGCGTAATCTAATCTGTCACAGTATTTCAACCCATAACTTAAAATATTGTGAGTAAAACACGGTAATCAACCGCTTCCTTTCTTTTGTAGACAATTAAGTTTATTATGACGTATTTTGATTATTTTTATTATAATAAATTCGAAAAAATCATAAACCCCCGGCAACCTGTGGATGTCTTAGGTTTCAACTAAACGGAAAATTAAAGTCCTTCCCGGACTTTACCACTGCTTGGCACAGATCTTCTGTTATTGAGCAACTGGTTTTTCGCGCTGCTCCAGTACGATTTGGTGGAATTCACATGTCTTGGCAATCAATTAGAAAATAAAAAATATCTTATTTCTCACACATGCAAGTTTCTTCGGAAGAAAATTTATTGTTAATCGGACAGTGAATTGTATAATAAACATAACCATCGCTATAAACAATTTTGTTAGTTGTAGATTTAGTTTATTTTTATTTATATTCTTTTAACATTTACCTACAAGTGTCACAATTCACTTTTAATACATTAATATCCTCCAAATCTTTGCGATGGTACTCGGCTCAAATTAGTTGTTTCTTAAAAGAACGTAGTCAACACAGATATTGCCGCCCATTATGATAGTGGTGGGAAGGTGTTTCATCCACTTAAAGCGAAGTGAAACTTTGCGATGACAATAAATAACGCAACTTTCAGGAGAGGATCTTAAGTAAGTAGAGGTCACAGACTAAAGATTTTTGTCACATTACTTTATGACCCAAAAATGTCAAAAGAATTATCTCTTCTTTTTCTTCGTTATCAGTCTATAAAAGTCTGCTCCAAGACTTGGGCCTCTACACACAGGGATGATTTGTCATAATTGTCAAGGTTCGCAGGTAGATTTACGATTGCAATACACTTTTGACGTTGCTGCCCGTAGCAAGTCTGTATGTTTTATGTCTGGCTCTAATTTAACCGATACAGTTATACCGCCCATGTATCAAAAGTCATTAGATTTTTCTAAGGTTTCCCATAGTCGAAATTTACTACACCCCGGGACATGCTATGCGATTCAAATAAGAATAGGACTGACCTGGCGCCATATTGTCATGTCATAGCTGTCAACTCAAACCAGTTAGGTAGGGTGCGCAAAAGAAATATTTTTGTAATAATATTTATTTACAAAAGAATCATAAACGAAAAAGTATTAATGTGAATCTAGCAATTCATCGCTCATCTCTGCATCACTGTCTGAGTAGTCATCATTGTCATCTTTATCATCACTATTGCTCTCCTTTATAAAAATATAACATTCCTATTCTTATTTGAATCGAATTATAACTGGATGATGGATTCAGTTTACGCTGCCACCACACGACAAATGAATTTTGATTTCTTCTCGTTGAAGTATGCAATACAAGTAACCGTGTTTACAAAAATTTAAGTAATTGTTAACCTCTTCCTTAGTTTCTTTTTCATATTTTCTTGCATATCTTTTTTTCGTTTCTACTTAGTTTCTTAACCTCGCTTTAACAATAAAGTTAGATACTCTTTATAATTATAAAAATATCTATGCTATTACTGTGAAGATTGGAATAGTAGTTTAGTTTATAAAAAAAATAATAAATTAGGTCCAAATTAAAAGGATTTGAAAGCAAATAAATTAATAACAAATATTATATGCGAACAAAGTCGCAGGCACACCTATAATTACAATAAAAATATCAATGTTATAAAAAGCACTAAGTTTATAATAAATAAACACTTAAAATTCATTAGTTCAAAACAAAATTTACAAAATACTGGAAACACGAAAATTGATAATGGTTCCAACTAATTGAATCTCGATGAAATATTAATGTGTTTATTTTAAAGTCAGGATAATCCGATAAACCGATTACAAGGATGTACCTATGAAACACCATAATATAAGGAAGTGGTTTGTTACCGCAAAAAAATTGCGGTTACTAACCCTCAGCATGTCAACTATGGAAATCCGCCTTATGAGGCAAGGGAGGCCTATGTTTAGAAGTAGACTTCTGATAGGCTGTAGTGGTGAATGTTGGTCATTTAAATGCTGACACTGAAGTAAATATTTTTAGATTTTATAGGCCTATCAAAAACCGAGGTGTTCGACGTCCCAATGTCATATTTACATAGTAGAGCCATGCTGCAGCTATATTAATAATATAGTTGTAGCACGAATAACCGGGGAAGGACCACGCTCTCACAGAATACCAGCGTAAAATAGCAGCTCAACACTGCTGCGTTCCGTATGGTGAGTGTAGAGAACCGGAAACCCTTTTTACTGTAAAAGAGGCATTCTATCTTAGTCCTCACGGGTGACAACGCATCTGCATTTTGATTCTTTATTGAGAATATATGTAGATGTCTATGGGTCACAACAACCACTTACCATCACGTGGACTGTGTGCACGTTTGTCACCCTATCCTATAATAAAAAAATAACCACTGCTATCTTTAATTTAAAATTATTAATTTTAGCCCTTTTTATGCAGAAATATGTAATAAGGAAAAATAAATTCTTACTTTCATTTAAATTTAATTCTATTAATTTTTTTCTATAACTTTATGCTTTGAGGAAATTGGTCTTTACTCTTCCATCATATGAGATTAAAAATCCGTATTATTCGCTCTGCTGGAATCCTTTCACAGATTTTCCACGACGATAATTTACCTGTTACAAGTTTAATCAATTTGGAGAGATCACTCACTTAAAATAGGTACACGATGATCTCATTACGAAGCTTATCAAGCCACTGCCGGACATGGCCCTTTCACGTATGTGCTGACTAATAAGCAATGAAACTGAAGAAAATAATGTCTTATTTATAGTGAACAGTGAAAATTTATCTATCATCAAAAATGTTTATTTTAAAATGATTTGAATAATCATTTATTTATTTTGCTATAGGTTTCATTGGCACACCAAGTAGGTCCAAAAAGCAGAAGTAATGAAACAAGGAATGAAACATTCTCTACCAATCTATCTCCAGGTTAAGCAGAGAAGATATTATGAGTGCAAAGTGCAAAAGTCCTAAATCTGAAATATAATTTTAAGTGAATTTTTGACGAACGCAAGCGTTGATATGGAGTGATAAAAGTTTAATAAATTATGTGCAGTTTTATTTTCAATAATAATCATATAAATATACAACGTGTCCCAAAATTCAACGATAAGCCAACACCGGAGGATAGACCTGCCCCGGACTAATCGGGGAAAAAAAGAAAAAAAAATATATCCCAATTATATTTTAAGTTATATAAAAAAAATGAAATTCTTCAGAAATTGAGACCGTTTATGATATTTTTCACTACCATGACCACAATTTTTAAAATATTTTTTTCTTTTTTTTTTTATAGGCAACCTGAATAGTACTGCTATCTACCACAATTCTTAAAAACTCCAGAATAACTCTTGTTTTATCACGAAAATTAATGAAACTTATTTTATTCCCTAAATTTTTTGAGGACTTTTACTTTTAACCAAATTTAACTTATCGTGGTGTAAAAAAAAGTATGAACACTAGTATGGCAAGTTCTTTTAAAAATTGACGGAACTAACCAATATTCCAAAATGGTATAATACTCTAGGAAAACAAGTTATAAAAAAATATGGGCCTATTATTTCTAAACAGGGGCCAAATTCCTTAAATTGTAATTGTCAGTAATCACTTTTACTACATGCCCAAAATGGGTTCCTGTTACAATTTCTAGGAATTCGAATGGGGCATTAATACATTAGATGTTAGAGAGAGAGATAGATAGATAGAGATATTTACGTTAAAAAGAGACAACAACAGGGCAGGTAGAGAAGCTGTTATTATTCTCAGCAAGTCGGTTCAGTACGCTCTGCTCCTTTGTTTACTGCGCACCGTTCCCAATTCAACTTACGTGGCCCTCGTACATATTGGCCATCGTTTAACATGCCGCAACCGTACACACCACAGGAATACGCTAATATGCATTTAATCTATGGAGAATGCCGATGTAATGCTAACGCTGCTAGTAGACTGTATCGAGAAAGATACCCAAATGCTCAAAAATATCCTGATTATCGAGTGTTTATTAAAGTGCATCGTTTTCGGAGGGTCGTATGCCATCCAATATGAGAAGCGCTGGAAGACCTAGATTGGATCGTGATGAAGAAGTTCTCAATGAGATAGAAAATGACTCGACTACTTCGGTATGTGCCATAGAAGAAGCTACAGGAATCCCGAAAAGTTCTGCACATCGAATATTAAAACGTCACAAGCTTCATCCATATCACTACAGGCGTGTGCAGACGTTATTACCGCGGGACTATCCGCTACGGGTCACATTTTGCGGTGTAATGCTGCAAAGGCACAGTGAAGATCCCCACTTCCTAGACAAAATTCTATGGTCGGATGAAACAACGTGCAAGAAAGATGGGTATTTAAATCTTCACAACCTACATAGTTGGAGTAATGAAAATCCACACTTAATGAGACAAGACAAATCCCAATATCAATTCAAGGTTAACCTATGGACCGGCATATTAAATGGAAAAGTAATTGGGCCCTTTGAATTACAAGGAAACTTAGATGGCAATAGTTATTTAAACTTTTTACAAAATGACTTGCAAGAATTGTTAAACGACGTGCCCTTAAGTGATCTTCAAAACATGTGGTTCCAAAATGATGGTTGCCCAGCACATTATGCCCGTCCTGTGCGAGAATATTTAAATCAAGAGAATCCAGGGCGTTGGATCGGGTGACTTGGTCCTATCTTATGGCCACCCCGTTCACCCGATTTGAACCCCCTGGACTTCTTCTATTGGGGTTGTCTTAAAAACAGGGTCTACTCAAAACTCATTGTGACATTGGACGAGCTTCGTCGAAATATCACTGAGGCTGCTGATTACATTAATAGCAGAAGATATGTAAGACAAATAAAACGATCATTTTTAAGGCGATGTCGTGCATGTATTAATGCTGGTGGCAAACAGTTCGAACATATGCTATAATGTTAATAACTTAATAAATTACACGTGAAACTGTTTGTACCATTTGTTTTGAAATATTAAACATTTTTCAAGAACTAATACTTTTATTACACCCGACCGTCATTTGGCCCCTGTTAAGAAATAATAGGCCCATATTTTTTATAACTTGTTTTCCTAGAGTATTATACCATTTTGGAATATTGGTTAGTTGCGTCAATTTTTAAAAAAACTTGCCATACTAGTGTTTATACTTTTTTTTTACATAACGATAAGTTAAATTTGGTTAAAATTAAAAGTCCTCAAAAAGTTTAGGAAATAAAATAAGTTTCATTAATTTTCGTGATAAAACAAGAGTTATTCTGGAGTTTTTAAGAATTGTTGTAGATAGCAGTATTATTCAGGTTGCCTATAAAAAAAAAGAAAAAAATATTTAAAAAATTGTGGTCATGGTAGTGAAAAATATCATAAACGGTCTCAATTTCTGAAGAATTTCATTTTTTTTTATATAACTTAAAATATAATTGGGATATATTTTTTTTCTTTTTTTCCCCGATTAGTCCGGGGCAGGTCTATCCTCCGGTGTTGGCTTATCGTTGAATTTTGGGACACGTTGTATATTGTAAGTAACTATTCCACTTCTGACGTTTGAAATTGATCTGACAAATATTTAAATATAATAACACTACTCGGTAAAAAACCCTGCATACTATCAGGACCCAATTACATGATAACACCAAAGTATGCCAACCAACAGCATCACTACCCATCTCAATGTAACACAGGGCTTCCTCTCAGCAACACGACCTTCCTTGCCTACACTAGTACAATACCCCAACGGGCAGAGTAACAACAGTGGTACTCTTAGAATTACTGACTGATGCCTCTTAGCCGCCTGTACGATACTTTATACTGCTAAAACAAGTGGCAGATTACCATTCTACCTTCATTTGTTGGTATTTCTTTTCATTTTTTTACCCTCATTACCAACAATATACAAATTGCATTAAAAGTTATACAACTATTTCATCTTTTAACTAAATAATAAACTAAATAATAAACAAAGATATGTATACAAGAATATACAAAATATCCGTAATCCGTCCGGCCGTGTAGTGGCGGTGTACGAATTTCTACTACCCTATACCATCCCGTGGGTGTCGCAAGAGGCGACGACGAAAATTAAAAAAGCTTCGATTGCCAACCCGCTTGCCAAGCGTGATAACTATGGCAAATATGCGGTGATTTATAGGGGAGGTTTATGTTTAGCAGTGAACTTTAATAGGCTGTAACGGTATACTAAAAATCTATTTACGTAAACAGTGTTATAATCTTTGAAATTCACTAGTACGTCGCACGTCTAAAACACGCTAACCCTGATTGCGTATGTTACCTGAGGTTCCGCGCGGTTATAGGTATTTATATCACGCAGGTAGCAAGAGTGACAGTACAGTATAGCTTTCCGTAGTGCTGAAATCCTCGCAGCGTCGACGCTGCTTACCACCACCAATTTGTCAGCGTTTTTAAATACATTTTTCGCCATCGTCGGTCGCCAGATTTTTAGCTCGCAGTTAAGGGGCTACTCCATGCGAACGACCTTGAGCGTTTGTGTGCCGGCCGCGCCAACTCCCTACAATATAGGATCGCGTAAGAAATAATATGTAAGACGCCACCTACCATAATTTGTATAACTCAATGCCACCTACTGTACGGACGTAGTATTTTTTCAACATCAATAAACTATTTTATGGAAATACACACAGCGTACAACGATAAATGTATTTTAATTTTTTTATTCGGTATATTAGTTGCATTATATTAGAATTATGTATTCTCATATATTATCTAATTATGAAATTTTATAATTAATTATATATTAAAAATGAAGCATTGAAAATTGTGAGTTTAAAAGATACCTACTCACTTTAGGTAAATAGATAGATAGCTCGCTTTTTGTACAAATATTTGGTGCAATAAAGAATAAACAAATAAATAGGATGTTTCGCAGAGTGCGAGTAATATAGAATGAGAGTCGTGGAGGCACTTTACAAACATAAATTGCACAAGGAGAAACATCCAGACCCGGAACGATTATTTGTAGGCCTTACAAATATTTGTTCCGCAACAACTGATTGCTAAGCCACTGCGCCACGGAGCCGTCGCCGGGTTATAGGTAAAGTGACCATACGTCCCGTTTTGAACGGGACTGTCCCTTTTCTCGGTCACCTGTCCCATTGTCCCCAAATAAAGCTCAGGGACACAAAATTGTCCCGTAACTCGTTGGATGGAAGTATTCAAAGCCAACAATCTTCAACATAATTTTTTTAATCGAATATATTTTATGTCTACCTGGTACAAATGCTCCGATAGAAAGAGTATTTTTTTATTTTGAATAAATTGTGGACGTCTGAAAAAAACACTTACTCTTCCAGTTCTAAAGGCGATGTTGAAAGATAACAATAAAAAAAAATTGAGCAGAATTTTATTCTTATTTAAAATCATCACCAACTTTATTAAAGCAAATTTAATCCCTTGACAAATGTAATTCATAATTAAAAAAAATGTTGAATTTAATAATTACCTATTTTTAAATGCAATATTATTTTTTAATTTATTGTATAAAGTTATAGTTTTTAGAGAATGTATAAATAAACCCATATCCTGTTTTGAGTTAAAAAATAAATGGTCAGCTTAGTCTTTTTAGTTAAATTTAGTTTTAAAAATTTTTTGTTTATATTTATAGTAAAAAGTAGGTATATTAGTACCTACTTAGATACTTTTTACCGAATTATAAGTATAGAACACCTTATGTACTCAATTATTTTTTGTAAAAGAAGAAAAAACAAGCAATAAATAATATACTATATTTTAGCAAAAAACTATAACTTAGTAATACTAATTATAACTTAGAACATAAATACTAATTATAACTTAGAACATAAATGAAAAACTCATAACTGACTTTTTGGCCCGACCCAGGATTCGAACCCGGGACCTCATGATCAGCAGTCGCACTACTACAACCACTAGACCAACGAGGCAGTACTATACCTGATAAGATATTGTAGTTGGTTATTATGATTATTTTTAACTGTATACTATACTGATAATATTGAATTAGCCTTTTATAGTGTAAATTATAATATTTGTCGAAATGTTAATTATGGATTCGAACCTTACATGCTAATGGTGCTTCATTTTTTTATTTGCATTTACTTCAAAGAAAATACACGCAAAAAGCTTCATCGCGCAGTAAAAACACAACAAATATATGTATAACTAATACGAAAAATTATACCCAAAACAAACAAATAATACTACCTATAAAATAACCTAATAAGTAATAATATTATCGACTGATAAGACGTGAGCGTGTGCGCAGGCCGATGCTCTGACGAACGACACGGGCTCCACGTTCAAGAGCTCAACGCTCAATGATCCAGCAAGCCCGTGGGCAGTGAATACGCCCAGATTATAAAATAATTTCATAATAAAATCAAATTTTGGTCTTTTGAAAAAAATTTTACAATAGAAATGTTCATTAATAGATTGCCTATCCATTGGTGTAAATCGCAAAATAAAATAATACTTACTTTACGAGGAGATGCATGTTATCAATAATAATTTCACATTTATGTGGTTTCGTTGTAAGGCGATTATATTGATATTTATTCCTTTAAAAAAAAATTGGATACAGCTCTTATGAAATCAAGATTATGTAGAAATATAATGTGTTTTTTAATTGTTGATATATCTTTTAAATAAAAAGTAGATAGCTCCTAAAAACCGCACAAATAACGACTAGCGCGACATTTTGCTCAACCCGCGCCTTAAGCAAGAATAGGCGAGTTTGACCTATACAGTCAAGTCAGATAATTCACCATCACTCGACAAATTCTTTAAGTTATACTTTCGTAATCAGCACCTTGTGAGTCGGTGACCGCCTTTTCATTTAGCAAATCCACAAAAAATGAGGACCTATTTTTTTTGCTAAGAGATTTTCATTTCTTATTTCGTTTATTATTTTGTGTTAATTTATTTTTTACGTGCTTTTAGTTTGTTTATGCTCTTTCTTTTTACTAATATTTTATGCCAAATTAAATATTTTATTATTGTTATATCCATCTCTTCCTACACATTGATTCGTTATGTACATTTTTTATTTTTGTTTCGTTTTGACAGAGGAAACTGAAATTGGATAGATTGTTCAATGAAGTGCTTCTTCATTAAAATCGAGCCTTCAATTTTAATTATCATTTAAAAAATTTAAAATTAAAAGAAAAAAGTAAAAAGCTTATAAGAAATCGAGCCGAAGTTGCGTTGTTTTATTTTTTAATAAATGTAAAGAAAGTTCGAGAATAAGAGTAACTGATACCTTGTTCCTTGTTTAAGCAACAAAAGAATATTTATTGCAGTAATAGAACTCCTCTTTAAGTTATTATCATCGTTATCATAAACATTTAAGGACATTATATCCCATTTTATTATTTAAAAGATTTTCCATAATTATTACGAAAAGTTACAGATTTTTAACAGTGGTAGAACCAAGCGGTAGCTTTTGTTGTCGCACAGAAGGGCCAGCTCGAACCGGGGTAGTACCACGACCTCACAGAATACCAGCGTGAAGTAGAGAATTACCTCTGCGTTGCGCTTGGTGAGTGCAGGTGGCCGGAGGCCCAATTCTCCCCCCCCCCCCCCATCAACATGGTAGTGGAATTTAATAAAAGACTACCCCAGGAGGGTACCAGCACCCCTGGAGAATCCCTCGCTGAGCATCCACGACCAAACTACTCCACTCCTGGGCGTGGGTGCTCAGGCTGCGCTGCGTATTCTGGGGGGGGGGGGGGCGAAATTCCGCTCAAAACGAAACCTGCTCGGGGCAAGCGGAGCAAGAAGAAAAAGGCAACCCCTGCCACGCTTACCGTGGATTTCTGCAATATATATAATATGAAGTTCCCTTCATGCAAACCTTAACGCCGTCCACTACCATTTGGAGATAGCTAAAACGGCCTTGCTCTTTCTAACCAAGACACAGGTGTCCTCTCCGGCTGACACTTCGTATCTCTCTTACCCGGGGTACAAATTAGAACACTCGTTTGTGCCCCGGGCTGGAGTTTGCGTGTATGTCTGAGAGGACATCTGTTTTAGACGCCTCGGCAGTCTTGAAGGTACAGACATGTCCATCCTATGGCTGCGCGTAGACAGCGGCGACCATCCCCGCGTCTTCCGGTGCCTCTATAGGTCCCATAGCGGTAATGCCGACACAGACCGACTCATCGACCACGTCCAAATGGCTGCAGACTCGATGCTACAACAGGTCCCATCCGCAGAGATCGTGATACTCGGTGATTTCAACGCCCACCACGCTGAATGGCTTGGTTCTCGTTTAACCGATCATGCGGGTAGATCTGTCTATGACTTTGCTTTAGCATATGGTCTAACACAACTGGTTACTTCGCCTACGCGGATCCCAAATGTGGAATACCATGTACCTTCCCTGTTGGACCTTCTGCTCACCTCTCATCCGGACGGATATCAGACCTCCGTCGATGCCCTTTTGGGCTCTTCGGACCATTGTCTGATCCGGAGTATGGTACTACTCACGCTCCAATCGCAGTTGCGATCTACAGCTTGCCGCCGTGTTTGGCGCTATAGGTCAGCTGATTGGGACGGGATGCGGTCTTTTTCTGCATCCTACCCTTGGGGGTGGGTTTACTTCTCGCCGGAAGATCCCAGCGTTGTTGCCGATTCTGTTGCTGATGTGGTACTTCAGGGTATGGAACTTTTTATTTCATCCTCTATGGTGCCCATCGGAGGCAAATCCCAGCCATGGTTTGGTCGCTCCTGTAAAATAGCATCATGCTATAAGCAGGAGTGCTACCAGGCCTGGGCTGACGCATCAACGTCTCGGGATATAAACACCAGCGCACTTAAAAACTCACTTAAAAAGAAGAATAAATCCGCATCCAGGTCCTTCAAAAGCGTCATTGCCAAGGCAAGGTCTGAGCACGTCGGCAGAATTGGCGAGAAGCTAGTTCGCCTTCCTTCGGAAACCCGTGCATTTTGGTCTCTCGCCAAGGCTGTCCAAGGGAACTTCTGTCAGCCATCTCTTCCATCTCTGCACAGAGAGGACGACTCACTGGCCCATGCCGCAAAGGAGAAAGTCGATCTGTTGAGCTCTCTTTTTGCGTTCAACTTGACTCTAGATAACGGGGGGAACACACCGCCGACCATCCCGCGATGTGAGTGCTACATGCCGGCTGTGCGATTTACACAGCGCTCGGTCCGCAAAGCACTCTTCTCCCTGGATGTCAGCAAGTCGAGTGGGCCCGATGGCGTCCCTCCCATTGTGCTGAAGACGTGTGCTCCGGAGTTGGCACCGGTTTTATCGCGTCTTTTCCGGTACTCCTACTCCCAAGGCGTAGTCCCGAACTCATGGAAGACAGCTTTGGTGCACCCGATCCCTAAAAAAGGCGACCGCTCAGACCCGTCCAACTCAAGGCCTATCGTCATCACCTCCTTGTTCTCCAAAATAATGGAAGCCGTTATAAACTGCCAGCTCATGAGGTACCTTGAGGATCACCAGCTGATTAGTGACCGCCAGTACGGTTTTCGTCGGGTTCGATCAACTGGTGATCTTCTAGTCTACTTAACTCATAGATGGGCGGAAGCAGTAGAGTCCAAGGTGGAGGCACTGGCCGTTAGTTTGGACATAGAGAAGGCCTTCGATCGGGTCTAGCACAAAGCGCTTCTTTCGAAGTTTCCTGCCTATGGGCTTCCCGAGAAATTGTGCAAATTAATATCACCAGTTTCCTTGCTGATCGGAGCATCAAGGTCGTTGTAGACGGTGCATGCTCTGATCTCAAGCCTATCAACGCTGGTGTTCCACAAGGCTGCGTGCTATCACCAACGCTGTTTCTCCTGATATGTTGCTAACTAGTAGCATTCATTGCTATGCAGACGACAGCACTGTTGATGCCTTATATACCGGCCGTGCCAATATTTCTCGGGAAAACGTCGCCGAGTACCGGGACAAACTTGTGTCTGAAGTCGAGTCTTTGCTTAACAAAGTCTCGGATTGGGGCCCACTAAATCTAGTCCAGTTCAATCCCCAGAAGACACAAGTTTGCGCGTTTACCGCTAAAAAGAACCCCTTTGTCGTATCTCCTCAGTTTCAAGGCACTCCCCTTACTGCCTCAGCCAGTATCGGAATCCTTGGCGTCGACATATCGAATAGTGTGCAGTTTCGTGGTCACTTGGAAGGGAAGGCCAAATTGGCCTCTAAAAAGCTTGGCGTGCTCAGCAGAGCGAGACAGTATTTCATGCCGGCACATCGCTTGCAACTTTATAAAGCGCAAGTGCGGCCCCACATGGAATACTGTTCTCATCTCTGGGCCGGGGCACCCCAGTGCCAGCTCCTTCCACTTGACCGCATCCAGCGCAGAGCGGTTCGAATCGTCGACGACCGAGTTCTTTCTGATCGGCTCGATACACTGGCACTGCGTAGAGATGTTGCATCTCTTTGCGTATTTTATCGCATTTATCACGGGGAGTGCTCTGAGGAATTGTTCGGACTAATTCCAGCCGCTCAATTTCACCATCGCACATCGCGACATAACTCGCGTTACCATCCATACCATCTGGATGATTGGCGGTCCACCACTGTGCGATTTAGAAGAAGTTTTCTCCCTCGCACGACTTCCTTGTGGAATCAATTACCACCAGCGAATTTTCCGGACCGATACGACTTAGGAACCTTCAAGAAAAGAGCTTACACCTATCTAAAAGGTCGGCAACGCATCTGCAATTACCCTAGTGTTGCGGTTGTTCATGGGCGGCGGTAGTCACTTACCATCAGGTGAGCCGCATGCTTGTTTGCCCCCTATTCCATTAAAAAAAAAAATTGCGTCATATGTTTAGCACCTACCACGCCACTTATATCTATCAGTCCAGATATTTAAAAAACTATTGGTAAATCCAATTGAGCATGCCTTCGCATTAAAAAAATTACGTATAGCTTGATTATACGGATTTTTTTAAAGTAGTTTAAATACACACGTTTTCACTAATAACCTTATTATACTTCCAATTTTCCGATAATTTTATGTCAAACTTCAATTTGAAAAAGTTTGGAAAATCCAAAGTGCACGATTCATAATGCTCATATGATCATCATATCATCATTCATGTCACTCCAAAAAGTCCAAGATGTATTCAAGATAAATATTACATTCTACTTACTTTTAGTACTTACCACTATTATTTATTCTGTGCTTTTAAAATATTGTAATAAGAATACTCTGATTATTATAATAATCAAGTATGTATGAGATTTGTTTTAAGAATGTTTTGTATTTTTTGAGCCGCTGCAAACAACCAATACAGTATCCACTTCCCTATATATAATGTACTCTGTGATATCCAATCACAACGGTGGTTGACGCCGAACTAAGCGAGTGAGGCACAGGCAGTCTCTATTTACTGACATAAATTCTAACACAAGGCTGCGAAAATACCGAAAATTTCGTCATTTTGGAGCTGAAAAAAATTAATTATAGCTAAACAAAACAAAATTACACTGCCATTTATATTCAGTGACTTCCCACATGATAGATGAAGAGATTAAAAAATAGATTGAGTTAAACAACTGATATTTTCAAAAGTTATCGTGTTTACAAGCCTTGAGAACTTGATAAATCCACACCATAAGCCACTAAAACCCCTTTTTATCTAAAAATAGCAAATAATCGATTAAAAAAAAATTTAATAAGTTCAACAATCATTTACCTTTCTGACAATGTGCTTTTTATATCATTTATATGTATAATATGATTGCTGGATACGATTTCATGCGACAAAACGTTGGAATCTTAGTTTTTGGGCGCTAGTAGAACATACCGCTTTGTCACATTTATAAATTAGTAGGGTATTGAGTTCCTTAGATCTTCACATAAGAGATTCCTCAGTTTCAGTTAAGGCTATTTTAATAATAATATTTTAATAAAAAATCTTAATTGCTGTTGTGGCGGCGCTGTCGTCGCGCCACAAGCGAAACACATCGAAGCCTTAATCGCGCTTACAAAGTTCCGAAGTTAAGGCAGTATATATAGAATAGCTCCGAACTACCACTCGTAGCGTTGACCGCTCCCCGGGTAGAACACCTTGCCCGTCGGGATATCTCCTCTTTTCCTTACACCCGCCACAATGGTAACCAACCGACGTGATGTGAACATGCACCCAACAACCTTCGGAAACTACAACTTCAAACCTTCGTCATCGTCCTCAAGTACCCCATTCATTCGCTCCCGACCAGATATTGTCTGCAGTCTTCACATTCTGCAAGCCATCTAGCTTTATAAAGGTTAATCGCAGCACTGGAATAATAATGCTTCCTATTCCTTCAAGCTACTCTCTGCACTACATTGTTCGGAACGGCTCTGAGCCTTACTGCTCGCCTCTGCTTGACCGCACTCTCGCAGATCACTTGCCTTCTTCTCAACTCACCGCAGACTACAAGGCAATCCCTGGCACTTGCTCCGGCTCATCGTTCTCACCGGCATTATTTGCAAGTGCGTAGTACGGCATGCATTACACACACACCGGCATATCATTCGCACAGGCATCACTTGCTCTTACGCACACAGTATGCAATCCCCACCGGCATTAAGGATGCACCGGCAATCAGACTACACTATCGACCTCCGGTCTGAGCAGGGGGGTGATGTGTGGCCCTGTTGTCGCACCACAAGCGAAACACATCGAAGCCTAAATCGCGTTAACAAAGTTCCGAAGTTAAAGCAGTATATATAGAATAGCTCCGAACTATCACTCGGAGCATTGGCCGTTCCCCGGGCAGAACATCTTGCCCGGCGGGAGATCTCCCCTTTTCCTTCCACCCGCCACACTGTTAATGGTTTATTAAATATCATTTTATTTTAAAAGATATTTCTTGTGATTATGTACATCATAAATCCGCTGAAAAAAAAACATGATTTCAAATATTTTCTTTTCATAAATGGAGAATTATATCAAAAGAATATTCTACTATATTCATTTAATTTACTTATAAATTTCTATAACTTATAATGCTTTGATATATGAGGTCAGACTAATAAAGCTTTTATTTGACATATTTTTTTAATAACACCGCATTCTTTTAAAATAAATACCCATCAATTTGTCCAGTTAACCAAGGTTCAATATAAAATTATAACGCTTAGGTAAATTGAACAAAAGCCTGTTTTTATTTATTACTACTACCTTATTTGAAGTATCTTTTGAATAAATGACAGTTTGTAATTCTATATGGTTTTAACACTTAGCGATATGAATAATACTAAATATTACAATAAAAATATCAATATTATCAGAAGCACAGAGCTTATAATAAATAAATACTTCAAATTTCACTTCAAAACTTACAATATACTCGAACCATTATCAATTAACTAACTAAACTTTGTTTAAATATTAATGAGTTATTAGATGAAAATAAATACCCGATACCGATTTACCTATGAAACATCATATAAGGACGATAATAAGCAACCAAATAAATTGCAAACATCAAGTGTGTGTGCACTATAATCTTGTTCTGCGCATATAGCAGTCCGGATTCTAGAAATTGTTCCCCTCTCGTAACTCGGATAGTATGTAAAGCAGTTGGTCCTGCGTATGATCTTACTCCGGTCGTATCAAATTGCCGTCTCATAGGACTATGATAGAGAAGGAAAAGAGAGTGCAACTGTGCTTGCGCAAACACTCGTGCACTATAAACTTGTTCTGCGCATATAGCTCTTAAATTCAATGAATTGTTCCCCTCTCATAACTCGGAAAGTACCTAAAGTACAGATAGTTGGTCCTGGGTCTGACCTTCATCAGGTAATTTTGGATTGCCGTCTCATAGGACTATGAGAGAGAAGGAATAAAGATTGTAACTATGCTTGCGCAAACACTCGTCCACTATAATCTAGTTCTGCGCATATAGCAGTCCTGATTCTAGAAGTTGTTGCCCTCTCGTAACTCGGGAAGTACGTAAAGCAGTTGGTCCTACGTCTGATCTTCTTTCGGTCGTGTCAAATTGCCGTCTTATAGTACTACGGGAGAGAAGAAATGGAGAGTGAGGCGTGCAACTGCGCAAACACTCGTGCACTATAATCTTGTTAGACTGGTAGTAAATTTCTTATAGAATAAATAAATGTTTTCGTTAGGATATGTATTCTGTTTTCTTACTAAGTATATGGATATTGGATTTAAAAATTAGGAACATACAATTTATAAAAGTAGAGTTTTTTGATGTATTTTAATATTTCAGTAAAATATACACCTTCATGTCACGAAGTTGTAATTAAATGGAAGGGTTATATACAATTCTTCAATGAGCGCTGTCTTCTTTGAGTAAGATTCCAAACCTAATTACTTTAAATTCTATTAGGCCCTCGATAACAATTTCGACCGGGATTATCGTCGCTCGTCTTTATAAGGGATTTGAAAGGATTTATTTCAGCCGTATAATACAAAATTTCATGGCTTTAATGTTTGGAGCTGTGCACGGCGAAAGTTATAATTTAATCTCGTGCTGTATGAAATGTTCCAATTTCTCCTTTAAATACCGTTACGATATTTTATTTTATTATAGACTAGCGGCCGGCTCCGAATTCGCCTGGATAGGATCTAATTAGAATTAAGATTATCAAAGAACATTTAAAAAAAAAACAATTTTTCGTGTAAAATATAGTCTAGGTCCATCTTGACTTTTTTTATGGAAAAATGGTGACAAACAAGCACACATTCCACCTGATGGTAAGTAATTGCTGTGGCTCATAGATACATCTATCCTCGATTACGAATCAAAATGCGTTATGCTGCTATTTTACACTGGTATTCTGTGAGAGCGTGGTCCATCCCCGGTCGAGCCGACCCATTCGTGCGACAACTATACTACTAATATAGCTGCACCATGGCTCTACCATGTATTATTCTAATATAAGATTAAAAAATAGTTTTACGGCACATTATACCAAAAGTCTTAAACAATTTAGAAAATACACTCGCCCAATTATAAAGTTTTTGTATATAAAATTAAAACGTTATAGTTGATTTTGACAACAATGTCGATATTCTATGAAAATTGGAAGTTGTACGCAAGATATATTTCGTGCCTTAGTGTAAGCAGACAAAAGCATTCGATTACCTACATGTGATAGATACACGAGTAACGACACCTGTATGATAATGTCGGAGGAATAATCGGATATTGTTAAGAAGAGAAGGGATACGAGGAAAATGTGTAACGCAAACAATAGATCACAAATATTTCACACGTTGGATCTGTTAATAAGTGTGAACTTATTATCATGTCATACAGTAATTATAAATTCCAAAGTTTGATTAAATTTGTAAATATGAAACTCAAATTAAGGAACTAAGAAAAAATCGCGAAATAGAATTCCTTATTTTTTTTTCCAAAATTGGAGTGGGAAGCAAACTTACTGTCCACCAAGTATGTGACTACAACAGTCCATGGACACTTACAGCTAAAGAAGCTACAGATACGTTGTGACCTTTCAGATCTAAGATGGAATACCTCTCAGCCTGTAACTATACTGATTCTCTATGCCTTTAAGAGCGGAACACAGGAGTACCAGCATTGCTATATGGCGACAAAAATGGGTAAAAGAATGGTATCTGGCCAGATTGACTCCTAGGCAGAGCCTATTTCTAGAAATAGGAACAGGATTCCTACAGCCAAAAATTTAATATTCTTATAATTTATTCCTTATTCTTCATCACATTCATTTAAAAAAGACAATGCCATTTTCTTTAAAGAAAATTGTATTTCGGTTTTTTATCTGTTTGACGGCTCCGTGGTGCAGTGGCTTAGCAATCAGTTGTTGCACTGGGGGCCGCGGGTTCGAATCCCGCACGGAACAAGTATTTGTATGGCCTACAAATAATTGTTCCGGGTCTGGATATTTGTCCTTGTACAATTTATGTTTGTAAATTGGCTCCACGACACAGGAAAAAATCCTAGTGTGGGGGTAACGTTTTTTAAAAAAAATAAAAAGGAAGAAAAAAAATGTTTGTAGCTGCAATAATATGCAGATCTTTCAAATAAAAAAAAACATGTGTGAGTGTCGTGGAACACTCGGTTGGAACGAAGTTCCTTTCGTAGTATTATATTATTATTGATAAACGTATTATATTATTGATTAACAAATACAAATAAATGAATTACTAGCGTCTATTAAAACGAAGCGTCATTTAAATAATATTTCTTTCATGGCAAAATAAGAAAAAAAGCGAGATATTATTCCGTCTCGCTTCCTTATAGCCGCCAAGGCCGTCTATATTACGTCAGAAGGGATCATGACGGAAAAATCTCACACTTTATCTCGCCTAGCCCCCATCCGCGAAATTCGTACCGTCCGAAAAGGAACTTCGTTTCAAAATAAGCAAGCAATATTTGTCCATTAAGATCTCAGACACTTTGCACTTTACCAATTTCTGTTTATTATCATTGAGGTGCCCAGCCGGAGTCATATTTAAAAAAATCCATTACATTCTAATTGTTAATTAAACCACAATATATTTTTTTGCAGTGCAGAGGCACGACGGTGTAAGAGAAGCCACTACCTCATATCATCCCGTGGGTATCGAAAGAGCCGACAGACGGAAATTAAACAAAAAATGGACAACAGCACAGTCCTGATAACAACTGCAAATTATCAAAACGCTACGTTTGCCAACCTGCCTGCCAGGCACGGCAACTACGGCCCATAGATTATCTCGTAGGGTAGGCGCATATGTTCAGCAATGGACTTTTGATAAGCTACTGTATGTATTAATTTTATGACGAACTTTCAAAGGTTCTTGCTTTTTATTTCGGTACAAGAATAATCTATAGTGTTATAATATTCACTAGCTGACCCGGCAAACGTTGTTTTGCCATATACATTATTTCTAAGAAATATTTTTGGTTATAAAAATCGCGATTAAAAAACAGGGGTTGATTGTAGAAGGCTGAAAATTTGAAGTTTTATGTATTTTTCAATGCTAAATTATAATAAAATAAAAATAAAATTATTTGTTAGAAAAATAAAAAAAATAATTAGAGGTAGGTCATCCTTATCAATTAACGTTTTAAGGGTTTGAAAAATAGACGTTGGCCGATTCTCAGACCTACCCGATATGCACACAAGTTTTCATACAAATCGTATCAACCGTTTCGGAGGAGTTTGGTAACAAACACCGCGACACGAGAATTTTACATATTAGATATTAATGGCCAAATACTCAAAACGCTACTAAATTGTAAGATGTCATTAAGTCTCGTGGTGTTACAGTCACTTTGACTTAAAGTGACAGAGACAGCACGAGAGTTAACGCCATCATAAAATTGAGCAGCGTTTGAGTATTTGAGCAATATTAATCAATATCTGTTGAATAAAATTAGTTCAACAGCATCATACTTATAACACACGTTCACCTGTTATTCCAACAATGATTCGTCAAAGCGTTCCTGCTGCATGTGCAATGTATATAACAATGAGCCTGTCTATCCACACTTAGCACGTGCCTGGAACCGGGCGCAATAGATTTCCAATCCACTGTGTCTATGAAACACGCTTGTGGTACTGTCCAGATTATAACACCGCCTCTATCGATTTTGAGTAAACTGTAGAGTCCTATCTAAAATGTGAACAGACATTTTTTGAAAATATTTTACAATATAACAAGTATTAGTCATTCGTCACAAATTGCATTCCCTTATTTCATCCTGTCGTTAGAGTCAACTTAGGAAGGGGCCGGCAAGGTCCAAGGTAAGCATATCTAGGACGACTCTTGAATTTACACATCCAGTTACTTCCAATGGCCTTGCGCAGGTCTCCAATATTTGGTAATGGATGGAAAGGGGAGATCTCCAAGGCTTCGTGTGGTAGTTCGGAGCTATTCTATATATACTACATACAGTACCTTCGGACGACAGCCACAAATATAAGCTAGTTGTTACATCTACAACGTCTACAGCCTCTTACATAGAGAGAAAACAATATTGAACAAAGATCTGTTTATTTATTTAAACTTATGGCGGACTTAAAGCCTTAAGGCATTCTCTTCCAGTTAACCATTAGGCTAAGCAGAGATAAACACATAGGAGTTAGTGCAACAAAAGTATATATATATATATATATATATATATATATATATATATATATATGTATATATATATATAAGATATTCTATACATATATCTGTTGGACAAATAAAATAGCAGCTTAATGCTGCTGTGTTTCGTATCGTGAGTGTAGAGAACCGGAGACCCTTTTTACTGGAAACCGAGGCATTCCATCTTAGTCCTCACGGGTGACAACACATCTGCATTTTGATTTCTAATCGAGGATAAATGTAGATGTCTATGGACCACAGCAACCACTTACCATCACGTGGACTGTGTGCTCGTTTGTCACCCATATCCAATAAAAAAAAATCATAAAGGCAGAGTCCATGTTCAAGTGCAAATTCAGCAACGGGCTTTTGTTTGATTTTTTTTATAGGATAAGTGTGACAAACGAGTACACAGTCCACCTGATGTTAAGTGGTTGCTGTGCCCCATAGACATCTATATCTATACTCTATTCCAAATCAAAATGTAGATGCGTTGTCACCCGTGAGGACTAAGATGGAATGCCTCATTTCCAGTAAAAAGGGCCTCCGGCAACCTGCACTCACCAAGCGAAACGTAGAGGTAAACCTCTACTTCACGCTTATTTTCTGTGAGGTCGTGGTACCACCCCGGTTCGAGCCGGCCCATCCGTGCGACAGCAAAAGCTGCCGCGTGGCTCTACCACTGTTAAATTGGATTGATTGGAGGGCGACTTCACATAACTTCAAATATAAATTTTACATAAAGCAATTAACCCTAGATAATGTGAAGTATATTTATATAATAAGCCTAAAACAGTACCTCTTTTAGATTAGGCATATCATAAACGATGAGTGCATAGTTTAACAAAAGCTGGGCACCACGTATCCTTGCTAGATTGGGAAACAACTGTCCGAGGTTCTCCAAACCTCTTACTCGGTACACTACTAGAAAACCTGTAATCTAATGCATGGATTTCGTTAGAACATTACAACCCGATAATAACGTATATCAATAGAGTAGAATAATTTGTCAACACCTGTCTTTACATCCGCTTACAAAAGTGAATAGTTTTATTAATTTAAGCGTCTTTGGCTACATCAGTACATATCATCAAGATGGGACAAGAGCGTCGCCATGGGGGCGGGGGGGTAGCAGTCTCCCCCAAGAGACTCAAAAAATATACTACAATACAATAGTCAAGACCTTGTGTAGCTTTACACATTGGAATTACGTGAATATTACCTACCATCAGGTATATTAAAAAAATATCAAAAAATATTAAGACCTAAGTTTAATGCTACATTTATCTTTAAAATAATGCCAGTCACAAAATGCTTTCCGCGCGAGAATTAATTAATCGAATGTGATAAGTGACTTCCTCTCTGATATATTAAATAAGTTCTTCATTAACCTAAATAGTTTTCTGATAAGAAATGACTTCCCGATACTGAAAATAATTAAAAATAATGTTTCTTAAATTTATTTTTAATTATGTACATACCTTTTAAAAATGTAACTCATTTATGCTTACAAAGTAACTCGATCCGATATTCTAAAGCTATAATTATGTAAATGGGCCACAATAAAAAAGGAATGGAATTTTAAAAAGTAAACGTGGTTTTATGCTTGTATTTGTATTAATATATTGTTAACATTATATTTATCACAACAAAAGTATGCGCAGGAGTTATATGCCTTAATTACTCCAAGCCTTTTCCAGCATCGGATAACTATCGAGCGAGATACTCATAGAAATTACTAGATGGTAGGACTTCTCTTCTGCCTACGAGTCTTTCTAAATAGGAACACTCTCTAACCTATTTCTGCTTACAAGTAGCAATACTTGCACTGCTGTGTTACAGAGAACGATATAGAGATTAGACCATGCCGGCAACGCACCTGCAATTCGCCTGCTGTTGCAGTTGTTCATTGGCGGCGGTAGTCACTTACCATCAGGTGAACCGCATGCTCGTTTTGTCCTTCTGACATAAGAAGAACATTCAGTCTTAGACCTAAAAGGTAACAACCTAACTACAGCCTTCTTTGTTAAATGCTGGCTGCAAGTGTCCATATCTATTTATCATCACATGGCCTATAATTTCATTTGTCACTACGGTTTTATTAAAAAAGTATTTTAAAAAAGCAATGATCTAAGCCTAATGCTACATCTATGTTTAAAGAATAATGCGGGTATAAAGAATTGTATTATGCAAAAACCTAAGTATTTTGATACTATTCAAGTAAGTAGTAGTAAATAGTAAGTATTTTGAATAGTATAGTATTAAAAATATTTGCAAAGCCAAGTAGATTTAAACTTAAATATAAATATAACTCTAACAAAAATAAACATGATAGGTAAAGTGACTTTATTATTTATTCTTTTCAACTCAAACCTTGTCAAGCCTGCGGCGATATCAATGGCAATGACAACCAGATTTTGCACTGTATATAATAATATTAAATTCAAAGGAAAAATTAAAAAACCCACCTCTTTGAGTTTTGGAAATGACACATTTGTAAAATGTTCTCGCCTAGTTTTTTCTAACAGCAACACGTGGAGGTTCCCTAACACCACAGTGCAATTTTGTAATCGATTTAAAGCTTCCAGTGAATTACAGAACATACTTTTGCAGATACCATGGTATTCGAATGATTTCGGAGCAATTCCATAACTCATACATAAATTCAACGTAGCAATTGTAATTAACCTGAAAAGTATTGATCTATTAAATTATGGCACCAATTGCTTGTTGCTCGATAACGCGGGATTTAGGCAGAGCCATGCTGCAGGTATATTATGGTTGTGTAGCACGAATGGGTCGGTTCGACCGGGGTAGGACCACGCTCTCACAGAACACCAGCGTAAAAAAGCAGCTCAATGCTGCTGTGTTTCGTATGGTGAGTATAGAGAACCGGAGATCCTTTTTACTGGAAAGGGGGCATTCCATCTCAGTTCTCGGGGATGACAACGTATCCGCATTTTGATTCTTAACCGAGAATACACGTAGATGTCTATGGGCTACAGCGTCCACTTCCCATCAGGTGGACTGTGTGTTCATTTGTCACCCTTATTCTATATAAAAAAGGCATTTAGCTGAGGGCTGCAGGCCCCAGCTTCAATTTTGATGTAGAAAAGTATTTCTATGGCCTACAAATTTTTTTTTGGTATGGATACGTCCTACGCCATAACGAAACGCTATTATAATAGAATATAAATTAATGGCGGGCGTAGATTTTTTAAGATATAAAAATTTTTGTTGCCAAGAAAATCGTTATAATAGGATTTTTAATTAGTGTTTTACGTTATTAATTTTGTAATTTTTATATATTTGGGGGATTAGTCGCTCGCGTCCGTAGGCTTCGACCACCTAACCCTAGGCCCACCCTACACGTGTCCCCAGGGTCGTGCTAAACGAGCGACAAAGCCGAAACGACAGACTCGGCTCCTCGCCGTGTGGTAGCGGTGTAAAATCTACCACCCCTTATGTCGCACCATGAGCCAACAATTTAAAGAAGTGGCCCCGAGTTCCCGGTGCCCCTTTAATGGGGCAGGGGTGCGAAGAATCTCCGGGATGAAAACCGGCGACGAGGTTCGCCACCCGTCACGTCCTGTCTCCTGGAGGGGCAAAAAGTGGATTGCGGAGACCCTTCTGGCTACGCTAAATATATGTGGAGCAATGAATGATAAGATGGATGAAATATGCGAAATGATGAGTCACTGCACATGGCATGTATACCGCTTACTGGTCTGGTGTAGACGAGACCGAGGGGGCATGCCAGGGGGTCGGTGTCATCCTTTCAGAAAGAATGGGTCAATGTGTGAAAGAGTATGAATGTAAAAGCCCAAGGCTGCTGTGGATACGAATGAAAGTGGGCTTAAAGAAGTTGTTTGTGCTTGGGGTGTACGCCCCAGATATGTCTGAGCCCACATATATCCGAGAGCAGTTTTGGGATATGGTAAGGCTGGTGTTGACGAAATGCAAGGAAAATGAAAATATTATTATGTTAGGAGATTTTAATGGAAGGGTTGGAGTGAAGAGGTCTGGTTATGAAAGGATATTAGGAGCGTTTGGCGATGAAAGAATAAATGAGAATGGTGAAGACCTCCTTACCATATGTGTGGAAAAGTTTTTTTTGTGGCGAACACTTTCTTTCGCCATAAGAGGATTCACATGTATACATGGGAAAGAGGGGATGATAGAAGCATGATAGATTTCATAATTGCGGATGGAAGAATGAGGAGTGCAGTGGTAGATACAAGGGTTTACCGGGGGTCCAACGTAGGGACGGATCATTACTTGGTCTTATGCCGAAATAATGGTCTATTCAAGCGTAGGCGGCATCGGACATCTGTGTCTACCACTGCGTTACAGCGTATAAGAATAGAGAGGTAACAAGATGAAGGTGTGAAAGAGAAGTGTAAATGCAGACTGAGGGAAAATATAAGTGTGTTGAATAAATTTTGTATGAATGATTTAGACTTGAAGAATGTATGGAATAATGTTAAGAAAGTTTTGGTGCATACAGCCACCGAAGTATGTGGTGTAAGTAAGAGAACGAATGAAAGGAAAAGTAATACGTTGTGATGGGATGATGAGGTACAGATGGAAGTTGAAGCAAAAAAGAGGGCATGGCTAGATTTACTAGCAACCAAAGCTGGTAATTCTGGCGGTGTGAATGATGAGATTGAAAGAAAAAAGGCAGACTTTAGACGTATAAATAAGAGAGTAAAAGAAGTTGTTGAAAGGAAAAAGCAGGAAAGGATAGATAAGAATGATAGATGAATATCTGATAACTTCCAGGCAAATATTAAAATGTTCTGGAAGCTTGTAAGAACTGCCAGGGGAAATTCAAAACAGCCTAGAATGAATGCTATACGAGACGAGAATGGCTGCATGCTGAATGATGAAGTTTCGAATTTAACGAGATGGAAGGAATACTTTAAAAGCGTGTTTAAGATTGAAGAGTCTTCTGAAGTAAGTGAAATAGAAATTCCGGAAGAAGTGGAGAGAGGTAGAGAGATAAGTGTAGATGAAATAGTGAAAGCAATGAAAAGCATGAAAGCAGGTTAGGCAGCCGGATATGATAGAGTATCACTCGAAATGCTAAAGGTTGGAGAGGGTGTGGTTGCAGGCCTACTGTACACCTTGTTTAATTTATGTTGGGAACTGAAGCGGGTACCGGAAGACTGGTGCAAAGCCGTTATAGTCCCAATATATAAGGAAAAGGGGTCGCAGCGGGACTGTGAAAGCTACCGTGGTATCAGCTTGCTTAGCATTGTAGGTAAACTGTATGCTAAGGTGTTAATTGAAAGAGTTATGGAAGAAACTGATGGAAAAATTTGGGATGTGCAAGCTGGATTTAGAAAGGGGATGGGGTGTACAGATCAAGTCTTTTCCATGCGCATGATTGCGGAGAAATTTTTGGCCAAAAACCAGAAAGTTTTTTGTGCGTTCATGGACTTGGAAAAGGCTTATGGCAGAGTGAACAGGAACGTGTTATGGCAAACACTGACCTCATTTGGGTTGAGCGCTGGTCTGATACAGGCATTAAAGTCTCTTTATAGGGACTCTAGTGCTTGTATCAGGATCAACGGGGCCTACTCAGACTGGATTGGCATCCATAAAGGTGTCAGACAGGGCTGTGTTGCTTCCCCGTGGCTGTTTAACCTATTTATGGACAGTTGTTTGGAAAATTTGAAAGTAGAAGAATGCGGGTTAAGAATTGATGAGTTAACCATCAAATGCCTTTTGTATCAAGTCATACTTGCGTCGTCGGCGGCTGAGTTTGCAAATGATGGTTACATTAATGAACAGGACATTAAAAGAAAAGGGAATGAAAGTGAACGCAAGTAAGATGAAAGTGATGGTTTTTGAAAGAGAAGAAAGTAAAACGTTATGTTAAATAAGAATAGAAGGGGAGTTGATTGAGCAAGTTGATGAGTTTGTATATTTGGCATGTTTATTTAGCGGGGATGGTAGATATGACAAGGATATAGAACGACGAGTGAACGCAGGAAATAGAGTAAATGGGGCTCTACAAGCTATTATGAAGAGTCAGAATGTGTCAAAGAAGGCACGTATGGCAATTCATAATGGTGTGTTAGTCCTTTCTTTAATGTCAGGTTGTGAAAGTTGGGTATGGCAGAAGAAACATGAGAGTAGAATAAAGGCTGTAGAAATGCGGTCATTACGGAGTATGCTAGGGCTGAATCTGAATGAAAGGGTAAGAAATAGTGTGATAAGAGAAAAGTGTGGTTTGCAAGATGACGTTGTGACTAGGATTAAAAAAGGAATGCTTCCATGGTTTGGTCACATAGAAATAATGAACGAGGAAAGAGTGACAAAGCAAATTTATGTTTCAGAAGTGAACGGCAAAGTCGGGAAGGGACGTCCTAGACGAAGATTTATCGACCAAATCGGCGATACATTGAAAATGGGCCAGATTAGGAGTACCCTTAACCGACGAGCGTGTGTGCGTAAATATATGGATGTAAAGGAGGCGAGAGAAGTCTGCCAGGATCGCGCCAAATGGAAGTCCGTAGTCTCTGCCTACCCCTCTGGGTGACAGGCGTGAGTGTTTGTATTTGTATTTGTTATATTTTGTTATAACATATAAATTATTATATTTAAATATTTGAATACTTATAAAATATAACAGTCTTTATTATAGTGTAGGCACTTAAAGGTTAAATTTAAATGCCTACACTATAATAAAGACTGTATATTGTATAAACATGAATATAAAATAAAATTTTGTTATATTTTATGAACACGAAGAACGGCCTTTGATCAGCTAAAAGTGATACGGGGGTATTATTAGTCATTTGAAAGCAACTATTATAATGCCGTATGCCAACTATGAAGTAATCATACTCAGGGTGGACGTATTTTATCAAACAGTAAGGGAGATCTGGAAACTTTTGCAAGGGTTCGAGCTGGACCTTTTCTGAATCGCAGCATATTCCCACAGATTCATCCTTGTACTGAAGAGTTTTACATCACTACCATTCGATATTCATCGGTTACAAGTGGTGCGCTAACCCTGCGTTTCTTCGCCTTATTTTTTTGTGACTTATTTGTCAAAATAATTTCTTTTTGAACTGACTCTTGGGTAGTGAATGTTGGAGATTCTACGAAATTATTCGTGGACAAAGAATATATAGGAGAATGAAAGTCTTACAAAACATTAGAAATTGGTGAAAGTTGTGTAAATATTGGAGATACAGCCAATTCAATGCGTCGGTTTTTGGCTATTGGAAGTTCATCAGTTTTATTACTTATTTCCGTCACATCAGCGTAAGCATCAAAATGACCATTAGAAAGATCTTGGGAAAAACGTAACCTTTTGATGGTTGGGTCTTCTGTACCAAATTTGGCATACAGGTTGCCATTTCGATACACTTCAAATACAAATGGGTATATTTGACCGGCAGCAACTAATTCGCAGAAACCGCCATATGTAGAGTGTTGTAACATATCTAATGTATACTCTTCGTTTGTCCCATAATTGTTGCCATGATGACCATGAGACATAACAGCAAATGCATCCCAATTGTTCGTCACATGACGCACAATTTCTTCACGAATATACATTGATAGTTCTTGTGTGCTGTACAACAAATAAGAAAGCGTAGGGAAAATACATGCGTTATCCCCCACTATTGGTACAATAGTAAGGTTTATTAATTTCCCATATATGTTAACCATCTCTGCTCCCATTTTAAAGAATAAACACAGACAAATTCATAAATATAAGAAAATTGCTAAAAAATGCACACTAAATTAAACTTCTACGACAAACTACCACCTACTTATATATCTATATTAAAACAAAAAGAATATTATATTATTATACACAACAAATTAAACACAGATATTTTTACAATTAAAACTAAAAACCTATATTATACACTTACAAATCATACTCATACAATCTTATTTAATTATTATAACAACGAATGAAAAAGAAATTAAATTAGCTACACTCAAAATATTTTAATAATATAGTTAAATTATACAGCAATCACAAATATTCGCTAAGTCGGTAATCTAAGAGATTTCCTAGGCATTTTCGAAGGAAAATCAAGGTATAAGGTAAGTTTTCATTCAAATAATTCAAGAACAAACAAAATTGAAATTTTGAATTCGAATGCGATTTGAATATTCTTTAATATTAAACATTCATTGCACTAAGCTTTTATGTATGTGTCAGCGTTTTGAGTTTTCAAACATGTGTCAAAACCACTAAGGAGTATTGATATCAACTTCAATGCAAATTACCCCCAAAATAACTTTCTACCCCTTTTTAACCCCGTTAGGCGATAAGATTCAATAAAATACGAAACACGTCTTCCATCAATTCTGTTAAAGAATGTTTATTCACAACTTGAAATAGATTGGACCAAGGCATCTTATCGGAAACGTTGTCCCATACAAACTTTGCCCCCGTTTTTAACATCCTTAGAGGTAGAATTTCAGAAAATAATTTCTTACCGGATGCCTACATCATACAAACAACACACTCTCCAAGTTTCAGGTCTCTACGATCAGCGGTTTAGGCTGTGCGTTGATCAGTCAGTCAGTCATACAGGACAAAGCATTTTATATGTAAAGATGACTACAAAAATTGTTTAGTAATAATTTACTTGAATTTTGTATAAAAATGTAATGTTTCTGAATCATTCTCAACAGTAATCAACACAAATAGCAGACGCATTAGCGATTGACAATCAAACACACGATAACATAGTTCAGCTGTTGTTAAGTGGATGCCTCCTTGATTAAGAAACAAAATTGTGATGTGTTGTCATCCACTAACAACTAAAATTGTAGAAGCGTAGCCAAGAAGGGGAATGGGGGTTACGAAAAACCAAGTGCCCCTCCCGTCCGCCCTCCAGTTCCCCTACATGATCATACGAAGCATTATACTGCTATTGTACTTTCCAATCGTACCGTATTGCAGCTATAGCGTGGCGCTCCGCGTATATTATTTGATTAATTAGTAATGATAGAATTTAATTGAAGCCTGTGACAACTCGAAACGTGACGCGACGCGGCGAAGCTCTTAATTAAAAAATAACAGTCGTTCTTACACGTGGTGTTCACTATCGCTTCTATCGCAACTAGCCGAAAAATGAAACTAGACATGACGCAATGCATAATTATAGTAGAGCTGGCGCTCTAAGTGGGTTAGCGAATCAACTCTAGATGCGTGTTGTTGGACTGCAGAAGAAGTATTGGAGACCCCGCTTTTCCTACTATACAGCCGAAGTCGAGTCGCCTATTTGCTATAGCTGCGGTTGTGATAGCTTCCCTGTGTTCTTGCCGACATGCGGAAAAGATGGAACGCTATAATGTTGTAGTCGGTGTAAGCCATGCATAGCCATACATCCATAGCTCGTATTACCCCCGCGAGATACTATAGAGGCAAATACTCCTTCAGGTATGAATCCATGAAAACATTTCATCTTCTTATTTTTGATACTTCGTATTTGCTATTAAGATTATAAGGTAGCTTTGTTTGAGTTAATTACGTAGAGGAAACATGAGTAAGTATAACTAAAGAGCTACAAGAAAATTGTGTGCAATTTGCTTTTGAATAACTAGAATACATCATTATATTATTTGTGAAGCAGACAGTAGTGGTCAAACGGGTTTAAATTAGCCCTTATCCTATTCCTATCTACTCCTATACCTATCCCATATACAAGATAAAGGCGCTAACAACAGGTAATGAGCTTCGTATGTTTAAACCACGCCTACTATTCTACCGTTATTCATTATTATATATTATATATTATACTTTGCATTATATTTTTACAACTTATAAGCTATACCTACATCTATGTCTTGACATGTTATTGTAGTTTTAGATTTTTTTATATAGAAGAGGGAACAAACGAGCATGCGGCTCACCTGATTTTTTTATATGATAAGGGTGACAAACAAGCACACAGTCCACCTGATGGTAAGTGGTTGCTGTTGCCCATAGAAATCTACATCTATCTTCGATTACGAATCAAGATGCAGTTGCGTTGTCACCCGTGAGGACTAAGATGGAATTCCTCGTTTCTAGTAAAAAGGGTGATGGTAAGTGACTACCGCCGCCCATGAACAACCGCAACACCAGATGCGTTACCGGCCTTTTAGAAAGGTGTAAGCCCTTTTCTTGAAGGTCCCTAAGTCGTATCGGTCCGGAAAAATCGCCAGTGGTAAACAATTCCACAGAGAAGTTGTACGAGGAAGAAAACTCCTAGTAAAATGCACAGTCGTGGGCCGAGAAGCATCCAGATGGTGAGGATAGTATCGTGAATTTTGACGCGATGTGCGTTCGTGAAATTTGGCGGCTGGAATTAATCCGAACAATTCCTCAGAACACTCCCCGTGGTAAATTCGATAGAAAATGCAAAGGGATGCAACATCCCTATGCACTGCCAGTGTATCGAGCCGATCAGAAAGAACTCGGTCGTCGACGATTCGAACCGCTCTGTGCTGGATGCGGTCAAGTAGAAGAAACTGGCACTGGAATGCCTCGGCCCAGAGATGAGAACAGTATTCCATGTGAGGCCGAACTTGCGCTTTATAAAGTTGCAAGCGATGTGCTGGCATGAAATACTATCTCGCTCTGCTGACCAAGCCAAGCTTTTTAGAGGCCAATTTGGCCTTGCTTTCCAAGTGACCACGAAACTGCACACTATCACTATTGGATATGTCGACACCGAGGATTCCGATGCTAGCTGAGGCAACAAGGGGAGTGCCTTGAAACTGAGGAGATACGACAAAGGGGTTCTTTTTAGCAGTAAACGCGAAATTTTGTGCCTTCTGGGGATTGAACTGGACTAGATTTAGTCGCCCCCAGTCCGGGACTTTGTTCAGCAAAGACTCAACTTCAGACACAAGTTTGTCTCGGTACTCGCCGACGTTTTCCCGAGAAATATTAGCACGACCGGTATATAAGGCATCACAAGTGCTCTCGTCTGCATATCAATGAATTTTACCAGTTTGCAACATATCTACTACTAACTTTACGTTACTCCCACACTAGGTTTTTCTCCTGTATCATGGAGGCAGCTTACAAACACAAATTGCACAAGGACAAACATCCAGACCCGGAACATTTATTGTAGGCCATACAAATACTTGTTCCGTGCGGGATTCGAATCCGTGGCCCCAGCGCAGCAACTCATTGCTAAACCACTGCGCCGTAAAGCCGTCAATCAAAATTGAAAATAAAAACTAACAGTAAAAAAAACTTTTTTAAAAACAAGCTTTTATTTGAATGCACTAAAAAGAATAAAATACACGTTTCTTTTAAAACTCTTACTATCAACTTAAAACGTCATTACACAATTTATATGATATAATAGCATTTAAAGAAAAGCTTGTTTTAAAAAAACTTTTTTTACTTTTAAGTTATTTTTTACTTTTTAGTTATCGCTGGACAGGTTTCTCAGTCTGATCATCTCATTCAACGCATCATTGTTGCAAGGTCGTTTGTCGGTTAATTTTGAACAGTCTAGCTCTTCAATAAGGAGACATTCTAATGATTTTACCCTACTTAAGGTCACGAATGCATGACCAGCAGCGAAGAGCTTCGAACCTAAGTATACAACGGCATGGTCGACAGTACTACCCCGTATTTTGTGTACTATGCAAGCCCAGCATAATAATTTTGGCAACATTCTTCGTTCTGCAGTGCTGTGACTTCATTTTGCTGGAAATTTGGTTAATTACCAACCAATGCTACAGACTCGAGCAATTCGAACTCAATATCATATTCAAAAAGACTCCAAAAACCCCAGTACACCAACATTTCAGACGGATTAGAGAAACCAAGTTTATGATCACCATCTTATTTTTAGTTAACTCGCAATTGTGTTCTCAGCAAGTCGTTTCATTTGCTATCCACATTGTAGGAAAGCATATAAAACTTAGTCCGCCATCTTTAAAAGTCCGCCATATTGGATTTAGAGTGACGTCACTTTATTTTTCCAGTTAATACAAAGCAAGCCCTTTCATTTGACACCCATATTGTAGGAAAGTATAAAAAACTTTTCCGCCATCTTTAGAAAACCGCCATTGGATTTAGAGTAAAGTCACTTTAATTTTCGAATTACACTAAGCGATCCCTTTCATTTGATACCCATATTGTAGGATTGCATTAAAAATAACTAGTCCGCCATCTTGGTTGTTCCGCCATGTTGGATTTAGAATGACGTCACACAGCTACCCATGTAATGTCATCCAAATTTAACGTCTATACAAAATTTCAGCTCAATGTATTGAAGATCTACTTCAAAATTGAGTTGCAAGATTCCACCCGAACAAACGTTACATTGCAAGGTAAATAAATAAAAGCTTGTAAAAACAGACCAAGCTCTGCAGTCAAATATTACACGTTATTGTTATTACTTTTAACTTAATGAGTAATACAGATATTTTTGTTGTAAGCATATTTTAAGAGGTTAATTTACCATTTTTGTGTCGACATTTCGTTTAAAACATGCTTTAAAAACACCAGTGTTATCAGATATATAGTAAAGATTAATATAATATATTTTTTCGCTGCTATAAACTGTATAGATTTGGCTATAAAATTGGTTTAGACGAGCCTATTTGGGTCTTGTCAGCGCCTTAATACTTGTAGATGGAAATCAAATAACTTTCGAAACGTTATTACCTCGCTGTGTTGTTTAAAGTTAAGGGACATAAATTAAGATTAAAGTAGGTATCTATACTTTTGTACACCTCCAACGCGAAGCCGAGAGCTTGGGATTTACTGTCGACTTCTCAAGTTTACGCTACCCGCTCACATTAAATCGAGTTTATTATTTTATACCGCACTAACACGTTAAAGAGCAAATAAAATAGTGAGAGGAAACAGTAATAAACAAGCCTGACGCTTTTATTATATGCAATACGTATTATTTTACAAAAAATCCAATTAAAAGTTTTTATCGTTAGCGACCTGGTGGCAAATGGATGCTGTGACCTATAAACATTTACATCTATCATCGATTAAGAATCAAAATGTGTTGTACCCCTTAGGACTTCTTAGTCTTTCACTAAAGAGGGTCTCCGGTTCTTTACAATCACCATACGAAACACAGCAGCATTAACCTGCTAGGTAACACTGAAATTACGTAAGTACATAGTTCTTCCCTGGTCGAACCGAACCATTCGTGTGCTACAACTATGTTGACTCTGCAATGTGAAATTCCTTAAATAATAAATTAATAAATCTAATTATAAATTCTATTATGTAAGGAAAATGTCATTAAAATATTACAAATTTTCCGTCACTTTTCGGGTTTGTGGGTATGCGAGTTATAAAGATAATAAATAACTGAAGTAATTAACAACTGTGGTATCTTACCAAAGTTTCCACTTAACTCCCTAACTCCCTTGGTAGATCTCCATAGAAATTCGTTCATTAAATCTTTATTGTTTATGAGATTTCAAAGATTTAGATTTTAGATTATTTTCTGTAAATCTACCATTTATTTTGTCATCATCATCATCATCATCATTACAGCCCTTCACAAGTCCACTGCTAAACATATGCCTTTCCCCAAGGAATGCCATAAAGCACGGTCCTGAGCCTGCCACTGGGGACCTTTGTTCCCCATTGATTGTCGGTTCTTCGAGCTATATGGCCGGCCCATTGCCACTTCAGCTTACTTATCCGTTGGGCTATGTCGGTCACTCTGGTTCTACTGCGGATATCCTCATTTCTGAGTTTATCATGCAAAGAAACTCCGAGCATAGCCCTCTCCATAGCTCGCTGAGCGACCTTGAGCTTCCTCATTCGGCCAGCAGTGAAGAACCACGTCTGAGTTCCGTATGTCATCACTAGCAACAAGCACTGGTTGTACAGTCTCGTTTTCAAGTTTTGGGGTATACCTGACGGGAAGATGCACCGTAATTTCCTGAACGCTGCCCAACCGAGTTGAATCCGTCGATTGACCTCTCGGTCGAAGTTGGACTTACCTAGTCGGACTATTTGTACCAGGTAAACGTATTCGTCAACAAGTTCGAGCTTAGTGCTCCCAACAACTACCGGCATAGGTGTGACATGCACATTAAACATGATCTCTGTTTTGTCCATGTTCATCTTAAGACATATCCGTTGGGAAGTACTATTGAGGTCATTGAGCATAATGCTTAGGTCTTACAGCGATTCTGCCATAAGGACTATATCGTCGGCAAATCGAAGGTGAGTGATGTACTCGCCATTGATGTTGATACCGTATCCTTTCCAGTCCAGAAGCTTGAAAACGTCTTCCAATGCAGCGGTGAAGAATTTCGGGGATATGACGTCACCCTGTCTTACACCTCTCTGCAATTTGATTAGGTTTCGCACTCTGGTTGTGTACTCGGATAGTCATCGTAGCCCTACTGTAAAAGCACTTCAGCACTTCGAGATACCGACAGTCAACTAAGCACCGCTGAAGGGACTGCAGCACCGCCCAAATTTCGACGGAATCAAAGGCTTTCTCATAGTCCCCATACGCCACACATAGTGGCAAATTGTACTCCTCTGACTTCTGTACAATTTGCCGAAGGGTATGTATGTGGTCTTTGGTGCTAAACCCTTTTCAGAAACCGGCTTGTTCAGGAGGCTGGAAGTCGTCAAGTCTGAGCGCGAGACGATTCGTTATGACTATCGAAGACAGCACGTAGACGTGGCTCAGAAGGGAAATTGGTCTGTAGTTCTTTAAGAGAGCGTTGTCGCCTTTCGTGAAGAACAATACCACCGCACTTCTGCTCCACGCATCCGGTGTCAAAACGGAATTAAAGAGCTTCTGAAGGACTTCAAGTACTGGTTTTCCACCGGCTTTCAGAAGCTCCGCTGTAATTCCATCCTCGCCTAGGGCCTTGCCGTTTTTAAGGTGCTGGAGAGCCATTCTAATGTCGCTCAGACTGACGTCCGGGATATCAAAGGATTAATGTTGGATAAGGCTCGCTCTTGGATCGTTACTCACACTTGCGTGCGGCTCCAACGAAGACGTGTACAGCTGCCCATAGAAACTCTCAATCTCACTCAAAATCTCAGGTGCCCCGGAAACGATGTTGCCACACTCGTTCTTAAGCTTTGACAGTTGGCTCTTTTTGGCAGACAGATTTCTGGTAAATATTTTGGAAACTTGGTTCCGCTCGATCTCTTCTTCAATACGAGCTGTATTGAAGTTGCGTAAGTCCCGCTGCATGCATTTGGAGATCTGTCTGTTCACTTGCCTGTATGCTGTCTAATCTTTTGAAGAATGTAGCTTCATCTTCCTTCTAACAGCATTGAGATTAAGAGTGTGATCGGAGAGTTTTTGTGTTCTTCTGCGGCGGGTCTTGCAGTATTTAGCTCCGACCGCATGATCAGTTTCCACTAGCTTGTCATTCATATCGTCCACTTCATTGCAGTCTTCTAGGCACTGAAAACGGTTTTGTAACTCAAGCTGAAAGGTTTCGGGACTTTGAATTAGAGCACAAGGGGGACGGAGCGTTGACTTCATTAGACGAGACCTCTCTAACTTAACGTTTAGGTTCTGTGTGCCTCTAACCATTCGGTGATCGCTGCCGGTTTTCACCCTCACGATCACTGAGACATCATTGAATAGTTGTCGTCTGGTCGTCATAATGAAGTCAATCTCGTTTTTCTTCGAACCTTTGGGGCTCAACCAGGTCCATTTCCTGTGGGGCCGCTTCTGGAAGAAATAGTTCATCATAAAGAGTCCCTATTTCTCAATGAAGTCGGCCTACTGCTGGCCCCTTGGGTTCCGTTGCCCTATTCCGAATTTCGCTACTTTCAGCTCACCATTCTCTCTTGTGCCTAGTTTTGCATTGAAGTTTCCCATTAACACCGTATATTGGATTTTGGAGGAATGCATGGCTCTAGAGATATCCTCATACATTTCCTCCACCTCCTCATCGGGGTGTGCCGAGGTTGGTGCGTAAACCTGTATGACCTTCAGCGAATACCGTTTGGTGATTCTGAGTATTAGGTACGCAACCCTCGTCGACACACTCCCAATCTTTACAACGTTGTTAACGAGAGACTTGTGGACGATAAATCTGACACCTCCTTGGTACAAATGGTCGTCCTCCCGGTGATAGAACAAATTGCCGGATTCGAGGATTACCGTGTCCTCCCCCTCACTTCGGACTTCGGATAATCCTATAATATGCCAGCGTAACTTGTCTATCTCTTCTTCCAGCCCCACAATTTTTTGTCAGTCCTCAGGGTGCGTGCGTTGTATGTTGCCAGGTCGAGTCATCGTAGGTGGCAACCGAACCTCCACCGGAGATTCTTAGCACCCCCTGCCCCGCCGTTAGCATATTCGCCACCGTAGCCAGGAACAGCGGGGCCGCCGGGGACTAGGGGCAGTCTCTTAGTAACTTTATCCATTTTGGGGTATTTTCCATAGTTGCCACGCTTGGCGAGCGGGTTGGCAACCGCAGTTTTTTTATTGTATTTTTGCTGTTATCAGGAAGATGCTACTGCCCATCTTCTGCCTGTTTCCCTTTGTCGCCTTTTACGACACCCACGGGAATATATGGGGTAGTGGATATTCTTCACCGCCACTACACGGCACTTATTATTTTGTAATAATAAGTAATTATAAAAATGTAAGTAGAGATATCGTTCTATTTTGTACAACGAGAGGCATCGAGGTGAGCAAGTTTTTAAATTCAAATAGTTTATATTAGAAATTACTGTTTCTAAACCAAATTTTAGTCAACCTAATAATTCAGTACGAAGAACGAATTAACTAGTTTTACATGGTAGAGTCATGGTACATGTATATTTTGTATATTGTGTTGTAGCATGAATATGTCAGCTAGCCCGTTAAAGGACCACGCTTTCACAGAAACAGAATATCAGCGTAAAATAGCCGCTCAATGCTGCTGCGTTTTGTATGCTGAGTGTTCAGAAATTGAGACCCTTTTTGCTGGAAATGAGACATTTCGTCTTATTCCTCGGGGGTAAGAACGCATCTGCATTTTGATTCTTAATCGAGAATACATTTAGATCTCTCTATAGGCCATAATATCCACTTATCTTTAGATGATTTTTGTTTGTTTGTCATCCTTATTGTATAAAAAAATTATAAATTTAGGTTAGTGTGTAAAGTGACTATACCTACTTTGACAAACTTCAAATAATATCATCATCATCATCATCATCATCACAGACTTTCATAAGTCCACTGCTGAACATAGGCCTCCCCCAAGGAATGCCACAAAGCACGGTCCTGAGCCGTAACACCGTATATTGGGTTTTGGATAAATGCATGGCTCTAGAGATATCCTCATACATTTCCTCCACCTCCTCATCGGGGTGTACCGAGGTTGGTGCGTAAACCAGTATGACCTTCAGCGAATACCGTTTGGTGATTCTGAGTATAAGGTACGCAACCCTCGTCGACACACTCCCGATCTTTACGTTGTTAACGAGAGACTTGTGGACGATAAACCCGACACCTCCTTGGGACAGATGGTCGCCCTCTCGGTGATAGAGCAAGTTGCTGGATTCGAGGATTACCGTGTCCTCCCCCTACCTTCGGACTTCGGATAATCCTATAATATGCCAGCGTAACTTATCTATCTCTTCTTCCAGCTCCACGATCTTCTCGTTAGTCCTCAGGGTGCGTGCGTTGTACGTTGGCAACGTACAATAATATGAAAACGTCACATAATATGCAAACTGTAAAGCCGACCGATTGGGATGTGCAGCACCTTTTCCAATGATGAGCCTAATCTACCAATCTACCTAAACGATCTGGAACTGGTACTTTATGTCAAGTTTTTGACGTGACAGAGCTCTGCTGCAGCTATATTAATTATATAGTAGTAGCACGAATGATCGGCTCGACCGGGAAAGAACCACGCTCTCACAGAATACCAGCGTAAAATAGGGTCTCGATGCTGCTGTGTTTCGTATGGTGAGTGTAGACAACCGGAGACCCTTTTTACTGGAAAAGAGGCATTCCATCTTAGTCCTTATAGCTGACAACGCATCTGCATTTTGAATTGCATACGAGGATAGATGTAGATGTCTATGGGCCACTGCAACCACTTACCATCAGGTGGACTCGCTTGTCACTACACACACAACCAAGAATACAGATGTTTTATGAAATAATTAACTGTCGTTGCAGTATGTGCTTTTTTTAACTTAAATGTAATTATTGCGGCGATTGTTTGAAGTCAGAAACGCGAATCATAATAATTATCTCGATAAATGAAATCATAAAGATGACACTAAATCACTATGTTTACAGAGTTTTCATTATGAAACCCTTTAAAAGTTACAAATGAAAAGGCCTATTATTTTTTTAGGTCATTTTGAGAACACAAATTTGGTATTAATTTTATCTTATAAAAAAAACCGTCAGTTCAAGCGCTCGCGGCCGCCGCGGCCAATGCCCGCCGAGATTTCGGGTTTAATAAAAATACTCTGTGGTCTAGACATATTTGAGATTGAATGTACGTTGTTTTTCTAAAAGTCTTTAATTATATTAAGGGGAGGAGGAAATATTTGACCTTAATCCACCTTTCTAACAACTATTCATTTTTATCTTTCTATCCTTTATTTACGACAAAGAGTACGTGAGGGTAATATGGTTATCCGGTTAATATGGTCACATTCTTATAACTCAGAAACTACAGCCTTTATAGCATAGATTGCTCTATGATACGATAGCTCTTTATTAGTCAATCAAATAATAAAAGGTCCAAAGTGCGCTGCTTTATCGACGACATTTTGACATTTGAATTATAAATATTTTAGTCGATTTTAGTATTGTGTTAATTTTCTTTAAATTAATTTTTCGAAGTGTTCTTAATTATTGCCAAAGCTTGTTTGCAACTTTTTTCTTAATATATTAGTTATAGTATACTACTTCGTGTTTTTATCTGTCCTCCGGTTTTGGTTTTATAGAGCGGCAAATCTTAAGGTGATATTACCCTCACGTACCTTATATTATAATCACACTCTCAGTATCAGTATAATAATATAATCAACAATATTATAATCACCGTGGCAGCACACGTGCCGTATATTTATAAATATATAGCATTGAGCAATTATTTACTACGTACTGGAGGCGATAATGCATTAAGTTACGCTGTTCCATTCAACTGCGGTGATATTGCTTTACTCACTACTCAGTCGATCGCTAGGCGCTAGTGAGTTGACACATGCTGTGTTGATTATATTTAAAAAATCTTGATAAAATATGCCATGGTGTGTTTTAGACAATGCACAAATAATTCAAGAAATGTTAGTAAATAGCAAGAAATAACTTTTCATCGGTGAGTAAAATACTTAATAAAAATATTATCGATTAATAATTAAACAAATTATTCAAAAGAGGCCATGTTGGGTCATGAAATATAGATTATGAAATTAATTTGTTCAAATGCGACGTTTCTGTAGGTACTCAAGTGTGAGAATAATTGTGCATAATATAATATATTTTTTTGTAGAAATAAATAGAACCTTTTTATAATTTGGCTAAATTTCTTACGTTTATATTTGCTGATTATTCTTTTATTTTATTTTTAGGTTTTCACGTCTAAGCCATGAAAACAGGGAAAATGGAATAAATTCATCCATATTTTAGCTCTCGGGTGCCCAGCATTTATGAACAACTCTTATTCTATTCTAAATAAATATATTTGTAAATTATATGTTATATCAATAAGTTTTGTTACAATTACATTTAATACGTTTTTTATATTTTACATAGTTACCTTTTAAAATATTCAAATAAATATATCATTTAAATGTAATTCTGATATAATATTGTGTAATATCATATTAAATTAGCAAATACTGTATGCAAAATAAATGACAAATTTTAAAAATTGTACAATTTGCATAATTAACAATACAATCTATTATTATTACATACTGATCATTCTGCCTACGCGTAATCTATGATAAAATACAACCGCGCATGCACCCCACTACTCTTTCCTGCGCATGCGCGAAGACATGAGTAGCGCACATTTTTAATTTTAAATAGCTGTTCTAGTACGTAAGTACATATTACTTCAATGATATATAGTTCTTTTTTTATTGAATAAGGGTGACAAACGAGCACACAGTCCTCCTGATAGTAAGTGGGTTCTGTGGCCCATAAACACCTACATATTTATCCTTAATTAAGAATCACAATGCAGATGCATTCTCACCCCTGAGGACTAAGATGGAATGCTCTGTTTCCAGTAAAAAGAGTGTCCGGTTCTGTACACTCATCATACGAAACACAGTAGCATTAAGCTGCTATTTATTACAGAGATTTAAAAATGAAAAACTGATTCTCAATGTGTTTTTTGTTAACCTGGAGCCAATCATTTTCACAATATATTAAAAGTACCTATTCGGCAACATCAACTTCAACGCTTGCTGATTGATTTGGTTACATATAAAACTGAAGTGTCTATCCGTAATATTGAAATAACTGACTTCTATTCAGCTCCGGGTGTTATTGGCATGATATGAAGACATGCCAAACCATTTTTTTTTAATTTTTGCCTGTCTCTCTGTCAATTTATCTTTCTGTCTGTACAGGCTAATCTGGAGTTTCTTTTTTGTTCTAGATTCCAGTATTCTCCTTTTAGAGGAAAATAATTTAAGAATGACATCTGTAGTTATTATTGAAAAATCTTACTTATATTGATCTGAGGGGGTTATTTGTATGACATTAAGATAAGTATAACTATTTTTATATTTTTGTCTGTTTATCTGTCTGCCTCTCAATCTGCCTTTCTGCCTGTACAGACTAATCTGCGGTTTGGCTGAACCAATAGCGATAAAACTTCACAAACAGAGAGAATGCTCTAGAGGGGTGCTCTTGTTTACATATTAATTAAATTAGTTCAAGTTGATAAAGTTTCGACAGTTGAACTATTTGCCCACTACTAAAGATCTGAAGGGTTTTTAGTCATTAAATCGAACTACGGATATTCCTAAAAGTAGAAAAATTATAAAGAGTTAAAAATGTGCAAAAATAATTAAGGAGCAAACTACTCGTATTGAGGTATTGTTTTGTGTAATTATATAATACTCTAGAAACTGGTAGACTTTTATTTAAAACTAACTTCTCAATTAAATTACCGTGTAACAAATAAACGTGATGATTTCTTATATTTACGCGAAGACTACACATTAAATGAAACTAATTTTTACGGAAAAAAACGTGTGTGTGTGTGTGTGTATGTGTGTGTATGTGTGTACTTATGTACACACGTAAGAAGTTATACTTCGTTAGCGTAACAAAACAAAAATAATTAAAATTCACGTTTTATAGATTCATATATATTTTAATAACTACCGTGAATATAGTTATCAGTTCTCACGAAAACTTCACAGTTGACAGACAATTACAAACTGAAGTTGTCGCTTTTAGGTATCGGAGTGCGCGCGCATCGAAAAAAATTCACTCTCATCATTTTTCTCAAACTCGCCAAAAGAAGTATAACTTCAAACACGTCACTTCAGTTCCAACTAGCGACATCTGGTGAACGGAAAATTATTAGACCTCATTGCGGTGTCATATTCTTCAAGTGTTAAATTTGGAAAAGTAATAAAGAACACAGAACAGTGTTTGTTGTAACGCTTGCTGTATGTTTATCTTGTGTGTAGTATCATATATATAATGAGTAGAATGTGCGTTAATATTGGATTAGTTTAAAAATGCTTAAATACATTACCAGCCTAACGTCGTCTTTGCCATGTCACCTTAAATTTTTTTGCGGCAATTTTCTTTCCGCCAAATTTCTTCTACTTCTTTTGCGCACGCGCAGTCGTTCTATTTAATAATAAAATTTGAAGTACTTTAAATTTAAATCTTAACTCAATAGGAGGAAAGTACATTTTAAAAAATACACTCTGTCATATACATTGTATTTATTATTACAGGGTTTCAATAAACATATTTAAAAAAATCATATTATTTATAGCTATATCCAATTTATCTGGGAGTTCAGTGTTATTTAGATTTTTTAAAATGTAATGGAATTTACCGTGTGGTGGTGACGTAAGAGAATCCATCATTATTCTTCCCGTGGGAGTCGTAAGAGGCGACTATAGGATACGCCATGAATATATGGTATATATATGGTAGAGCCATGCTGCAGCTATATTACTAGTATAGTTGCAGCACGAATGAGTCGGCTCGACCGAGAAAGGACCACGTTCTCACAGAATACCAGCTTAAAATGGCAGTTTGATACTGCTGTGTTTCGTATATTGAGTGTAGAGAACCGGAGTCCGTTTTTACTGGAAAGGAGGTATTCCATCTTACTCCTTACAGGTGAAAACGCATTTGCATTTTGATTCGTAAACGAGGATAGAGGTAGATAGATATCTATGGGTCACAGCAACCACTTACCATCAGGTGGACTGTGTGCTCGTTTATCACCCCTATCCTATAAAAAAACACTGATTGATAGCTGGATTATATATTTATTTAAAAAAAAGAAAATATTTATATGAATATTTAAAGGAATTCTAGAACTTTTAATTGTATCATCTTTTTAACTTAGCTAAAATGGTAAAACACTAAAAACTTGCGGCAAGTTTGGATTACTCATTCTAAATTTTCTAACTTAATAACCTTAACGCTTCATACTAAAATAAATAAACAAATAATTTCTTCGTTTGATATTTTATATTTAAAACAAAACTTAATTTAATCAGTTAGTCACATTGTCAACGAAGGCTGCGGTTAGGTTTAAATTTCATAGAGTTTCGAAAAAAAAATATATTTCTCAATTGTTCATGTAATGTAAATCATTGTGATAATATAACATGCACGAATTCACTCATCAATCCAATTACATCATTCGCTACTAAACAGTCGATCGCTACATTTTCCACGCTTAAATATCACAAGATCAGTGATAATTCCGAACCTGAAAACGCAATTTTCCCTACATAATCTCAGTATTCAGTTTAAATCAGAATACAAAATCACACAAATTTCACATGGATTAAGAAAATCGTTAGAAGCATTATAAAATTTGCTGCCTTTGCGGTGGCTAAAACGAAGTTTTAATTAGAAAATAGATCGATAATCCACATGTTATCCAACTTTTATTACAGCTAAGCCCCGTTTTATTGAATTCATAAAGAGCAAGTAAGTAAAAATATATAATATTATGAGTATACATGAAATATAGTTATTAAAAAGAAGTAAAAACATTACGTACCAATGAACGGACGTAAAAACGAACAGTAAATTTTAGTCACAAATTATTTGATACAATAAGATCCTGGAAATAAAACACAAATGACTTTAATTTCATTTACTTATGACTAATGTGTAACAAGGAAAAAAGTATAGAAAATAATGATATATTACACTTTATGTCAAAGGCGGCTGGCTCGTATTATAGCTGCAACTGACTTCAGATATAGTTAGAGCAAATAATTTAATTACCTTTTTTACTTCGATGGACTCCTTATTTATGATAATAAGATCGACAAAGGTCAGGTTTATACAGATTGGTCTAATTAAGAGATGATAAACCTATAAATAAATAAGAAGTATAGCAACAGCATATCAGCTCTACATTTCTGAGAGGGTTTTTGAAGCATGAAAGGGTCCACTTTGTTGTCCCAATGCATGTTAGGGACTTTACCATGTCCTAGAAATGTCAACACCAGTTTTATTCCTTCTTCTAAAATAAGCAATTACATATAATCGTTATAATTTAGTATGTATTCGATTTTCATCATTCATTTAATAGCTGGGTTGTATTCTACAAGAACTCGGACGTGTCCTGCAAATGTCTCCCCGCTACTTTAAAATAAGCGGATTATGGATATTATCGCAACAGTTTCATCTATTTACTACACACGTAATTGTGACCAAACTTTTTTCACTAATATCTTACCCAATTAAGAAATTTAAATTTTGTGCTTGGGCATATTGTTCATGAGTTACCGTTACAGCCATTTCAAACCCACTGTTGAACATAGCCCCCTCCATAGATTGTCTCATAAGGGGGATATTTGGGTTGGCAAGCATAGTTTTTTCTACCGACTTCAAAAAGGAGACGGTACTCAATTCGACTGTATGTTTTTTATGTGTGTTACCTCATAACCTTTTCCTGGTTCAATCGAATGCGATAATTCTTTTTTAATTGAAAGCTGGTGCTTCACGTGTGGTCTCATATATAAATTTGACCAAGGTCTGAGTAGGGTAGTTTTTGAGTTATTCTTAAAAATTTATATTGAAATCGGTTGTACAAAATTTTAATTTTAAATTATTATTTTCAGTCGTTACTAGATGCTGCTGCCCATCTCCTACTTTGTTTTCCTCCCTCTTTGTACATGAATATAACATTCAAACTTTATAATATAGTAATGGCCTCTCATAACGTCTCATTGATGTATAACGATAGCCTTCCTTTTATTTTAAAGAAAGCTATGGAGCACTTAGCTCCGCGCTGTTCCTATGGGTGTTGGAAGACTTTACATATCCTTGAAATATTTTAAAACTCAGACTACCTTCACTGCCGAGCACGCGGTAAATTATCTATTACAATTGAGCTTTATAATGTTATTGATGCCGTCAGAGGTCGCGACTGAATAGGCACTATACTGTGAAATTTACTGCAAGCAATTAGACCAGAAAATATCACAGCTCGACTCTTATATGGTATATTAAGTATCTTTTATTATATACACAATATATAATAAAACATACTTACTACCTAAAAAACTGTACCCACAATACCTCACCTTTAAATAACTAAAATTTAATAAATAATAAAAGTAATTAACCAAATTTTTGTTTTATATGTCGTCATTTTTACTCTTAACTTCGCAATTTAGTTTTCATTCGCCATGAAAAACACAATATTTTCATCTAGGGCCATATTACAGCTTGTAAAGCATAGCAGGTGAGTACTCTTGAAAAATATATCTCCCTATTATTTTAATCTTCGCTCCATAAAGTGTCTCGGTGGTAATAAAACAGTCTGTATAACGGTAAGACCTCCCGGTCAAGTGGTTTTAACGAGCAATATTGCATTTTGTACCGTGCCCCAATGTACAACGGAGAGTCGAGTGCATGTTACTTGTAGGTTGTCAGCAACTTTGATAAATTTTGGTTCATGAATACATATTAAAAAATTTTCAACGTACATGAACTTTTTCTATTAACTATGTCCGTTTTTAAGTATTCACAAAAGAACGCTAAGATATTTTATAAAAAGGCTTTTCAGATGAAAGTTATGAACAAACCTTAAGAACAGACGTTGCATATTATGTTATTATGTCATTATATTATTCCTTAAGCATTTTTATTTGACTCTAATGCAATTATATAAACTAAAAAGATTGATATCCATTATTTTATTATTTATCAGGCTAGTTCGTGGAAATTTAACATATTTTGGTGGAAGATGTGTTGTTTAATAATTATTATACATACTTATATTACACGGGCGAAGAGCCGTTGAAGCTCAAGAGCTGTGGTAGCTCAGATGGTTAGCGCTCGCTGTGACTTTCACACTACCCGAGCAACCCGGGTTCGATCCCCGTCGGCACCAGTAAAAATGTTACAATTTTAAGCAATTTTAAGTGCTGATTTACCACGTGCTCGACGATGAAGAAAAACATTGTGAGGAATCCTGCATGTCTGAGAAATAAGAAAATAATTATATTTTGAAGACATGTGAACTTCGCCAACACGCATTGGGGCAACGCGACGAACACCTTCTTGCCCTAAAAACCCTCTCAGAAATGAGAGGAGGCCTGTGTCAAGGCAGGGACTTATATAGGCTGTAACTTTAATTTTAACTTTTATTTTATACGTATATACAACGTGTCCCAAAATTCAACGATAAGCCAACACCGGAGGATAGACCTGCCCCGGACTAATCGGGGAAAAAAAGAAAAAAATATATCCCAATTATATTTTAAGTTATATAAAAAAAATGAAATTCTTCAGAAATTGAGACCGTTTATGATATTTTTCACTACCATGACCACAATTTTTTAAACATTTTTTTCTTTTTTTTTTAAAGGTAACCTGAATAGTACTGCTATCTACCACAATTCTTAAAAACTCCAGAATAACTCTTGTTTTGCCACGAAAATTAATGAAACTTATTTTATTCCCTAAATTATTTGAAGACTTTTACTTTTAACCAAATTTAACATAACGTGGTGTAAAAAAAAAGTATGAACACTAGTATGGCAAGTTTTTTTTAAAAATTGATGCAACTAACCAACATTCCGAAATGGTATAATACTCTAGGAAAACAAGTTATAAAAAAATATGGGCCTATTATTTCTTAACAGGGGCCAAATGACGGTCGGGTGTAATAAAAGTATTAGTTCTTAAAAAAAGTTTAATATTTCAAAACAAATGGTACAAACAGTTTCACGTGTAATTTATTAAGTTATTAACATTATAGCAAATGTTCGAACTGTTTGCCACCAGCATTAATACATGCACGACATCGCCTTAAAAATGATCGTTTTATTTGTCTTGCATATGTTCTGCTATTAATGTAATCAGCAGCCTGAGTGATATTTCGACGAAGCTCGTCCAATGTTACAATGGGTTTTGAGTAGACCCTGTTTTTAAGACAACCCCAATAGAAGAAGTCCAGGGGGTTCAAATCGGGTGAACGGGGTGGCCATAAGATAAGACCAAGTCGCCCGATCCAACGCCCTGGATACCCTTGATTTAAATATTCTCGCACAGGACGGGCATAATATGTTGGGCAACCATCATTTTGGAAGCACATGTTTTGAAGATCACTTAAGGGCACATCGTTTAACAATTGTTGCAAGTCATTTTGTAAAAAGTTTAAATAACTATTGCCATCTAAGTTTCCTTGTAACTTAAAGGGCCCAATTACTTTTCCATTTAATATGACGGTCCATAGGTTAACCTTGAATTGATATTGGGATTTGTCTTGTCTCATCAAGTGTGGATTTTCATTACTCCAACTATGTAGGTTGTGAAGATTTAAATACCCATCTTTCTTGCACTTTGTTTCATCCGACCAAAGAATTTTGTCTAGGAAGTGGGGATCTTCACTGTGCCTTTGCAGCATTACACTGCAAAATGTGACCCGTAGCGGATAGTCCCGCGGTAATAACGTCTGCACACGCCTGTAGTGATATGGGTGAAGCTTGTGACGTTTTAATATTCGATGTGCAGAACTTTTCGGGATTCCTGTAGCTTCTTCTATGGCACGTACCGAAGTAGTCGAGTCATTTTCTATCTCATTGAGAACTTCTTCATCACGACCCAATCTAGGTCTTCCAGCGCTTCTCCTATTGGATGGCATACGACCCTCCAAAGCGCTTGATGCACATTAATAAACACTCGATAATCAGGATATTTTTGAGCATTTGGGTATCTTTTTCGATACAGTCTGCTAGCAGCGTTAGCATTACATCGGCATTATCCATAGATTAAATGCATATTAGCGTATTCCTGTGGTGTGTACGGTTGCGGCATGTTAAAAGCCAAACAGTCCAAAATGCGCCAGAACTCAAAATCACAAAACACACAATCGTAGTCCAAGATAATGCCAGTTCAGTTCAGTTTGCAGATCACTTCCAGTACAAATAATGTCAGGTCAGTTAAGTTTGCAGGTCGATTCCAGTCCAAAAAGCCAAGCCAAAAGTCGATAGTATACACGAGGGCCACGTAAGTTGAATTGGGAACGGTGCGCAGTAAACAAAGGAGCGGAGCGTACTGAACCGACTTGCTGAGAATAATAACAGCTTCTCTACCTGCCCTCTTGTTGTCTCTTTTTAACGTAAATATCTCTATCTATCTATCTCTCTCTAACATATAAGGTATTAATGCCCCATTCGAATTCCTAGAAATTGTAACAGGAACCCATTTTGGGCATTTAGTAAAAGTGATTATTGATAATTACAATTTAAGGAATTTGGCCCCTGTTTAGAAATAATAGGCCCATATTTTTTTATAAGTTGTTTTCCTAGAGTATTATACCATTTTGGAATGTTGGTTAGTTGCATCAATTTTTAAAAAAACTTGCCATACTAGTGTTCATACTTTTTTTTTACACCACGTTATGTTAAATTTGGTTAAAAGTAAAAGTCTTCAAATAATTTAGGGAATAAAATAAGTTTCATTAATTTTCGTGATAAAACAAGAGTTATTCTGGAGTTTTTAAGAATTGTGGTAGATAGCAGTACTATTCAGGCTGCCTATAAAAAAAAAGAAAAAAATGTTAAAAAAGTTGTGGTCATGGTAGTGAAAAATATCATAAACGGTCTCAATTTCTGAAGAATTTCATTTGTTTTATATAACTTAAAATATAATTAGGATATATTGTTTTTTTCTTTTTTTCCCTGATTAGTCCGGGGCAGGTCTATCCTCCGGCGTTGGCTTATCGTTGAATTTTGGGACACGTTGTATAAGGCACATATAAAAATCCATCAACCGATTTCGTTTACATACTTATTTTTCTCATAGGTTATGGTGACAAACGAGCACACAGTCCACCTGATGGTAAGTGGTTGCTGCGGCCCATAGACATTTACATCTATCCTCGTTTGCGACTCAAAATGCAGGTGAGTTGTCACCCGTGAGGACTAAGATGGAATGCCTCTTTTCCAGTAAAAAAGGATCTCCGGTTTTCTACACTCACCATACGAAACACAGCAGTATTAAGCTGCTATTTTACGCTGGTATTCTGTGAGAGCGTGGTTCCATCCCGGTCGAGCTGACCCATTCATGGTACAACTATCCTACTAATATAGCTGCAGCATGGCTCCACGTACAATATGTAGCGAATAGATGAAACTGTTGCGATAATATCCTTAATCCGCTTATTTTAAAGTAGCATTTGCAGCATGGCTCTACCACGTGTAAAATTTGGCTACTCTTTGAAAAATTACTATAATTGCCAATCTCCACTCATTTTTTGTCTACATACTACGTACTCGACCTAACGGTTTGCAACGTAGTCCGTGCGTTCATCATGTGTTACAGCAAAGGAGTGGAATAGTTTGCCAGCATATTACTTCCCATATGATTACAAGGTGAGTGCCTTCAAGGCAAAAGAGTAAATTACCTTTTTTACCCTAAGTCCGTGCGCTTTACCATCTTAGACTGCATCACAACCTACCATCAGGAGGGATTTAGACAAGCTATACCATAGAATGGTATAAAACAATTCCAGGATATCACATAGAACTAGAATATACTGTCTGGCGTATAGACGACCTGAGAGCCCGAAAACGCGTGACTAATTTTGATTTATCATTGTGTGCGTTAGCTAGTGCCGTTCATTTTACTTGCAAGGACCATCAAAAATGATTGTTATGGAAGCGCTAAAAAGATTTAAAAAAGGTAGATACTTAAGTAAGTATATACCTATTTATATTTTAAAAAATGTTTTGAAGGGGAAATAAAAAACGGGGACACGGAGTATATAATGACTGCTTTATTTTTTATATAAGTATTTACTTTTGATAATTACAAACATTTAATAATTAGTAATTAAACACATTGTTCGCGCAAAAGCGCTAATTTCAAGCATCGACGTTAGATGGCACTCGGCTCAGCGCGATACGGGATGAAGTTTGTCCGAGCGTGTTGAACGGTGGGTGTCTAGAACGCGCTAGAAAAATTGAGAGTCCAAATTCAGCGCTGCGATCGGCGGCACGCTGTCTTTTTTTTGTCGGGTACTCGGAGGCGGAGTACGACACGCGCATATAGGAAATATACGGTTAAGGATACGTAACGCGCATTCCTTTCTTGTTAGCTTCACCCGGGACTTATTGTGTCTAACTCAGAATCTGTATAAGTGCATTCGACAATAATAGCTAGTGCGGCATTTGATGTTCTAGAAATAGCTGTTGCCACGCGGAACGGTAGTGACCATTGTTCCGGTCGCGCGTGTTAAGTTTTATAACAAACGAGAGTTAGTGGCTTCTGTAAGGTAGTTAATCGTACGACAGAGTTACTGGACCGTCATCGTGACTAACGAAGAAAGTGACGTGAGGTGGAGAGGTGCTGAGCTCCGAACTGCTGCAGAGGGTAACGGTCTAATAAGGTCAATAACACTACCAGCCACACCCAGATACACATCACTGACCTGACATACTTTCCTAGCACTATACATTCACATGCGACCTGACCGAATCCTGAGGGACCAGTCGCCTTGGATAGAGGTAAGTAAGCTCCCTTTATTAGAATAGAACGCTTCCCCCTGATTGTTTATTGTAATTAGAAACTTTCCACCTTTGGCCTGTAGCAGGCCCGACCAACACCTGCTTGTAGGTTCTTCGTCTATGGGCCGCGTAAGACGCTACTCCTGGGATAAGCAGCTGCTGGCCGTAACAGGTTTAATTTTGTGTCTACAATCACGCCCGTCCGTAATACATAGCATAGCATAGGACTACCTGCCTAAAGGGCTATCTGGTTTGTAGATTATCAGATGGAAATCAGCTGTCGCACCATTTGGTAAATGATTAAATGTTGGATCGCTTGGTTATGCCTACTTGTTTGAAAATTCATACTAGGGACTATCTGTTCGTTTCGTTCGGCTCTCCAAAGACGACTTTCATGGGGAATTTGGGGGTGCTCTCTGCACTGAAGCTTAGGAGATCCCTCTGGGCCGCTTTGTGTCGCGTCGCTGTTTGCAGATCTGATCCGGTCGGATTGCGGAACTAATCATAGGAGCGCAGTGTTTGAAGGAGGTCGTCGGACTTCTGTCTAGGAATAGGACTTATTTATGTGTTGCGATGTCCAGGAAGGGCATCCAGCTCAACCCTCCGGCTAGCCCCCGTTGGGGCTGTAATTTTGAGGCGTTGGTTAGGGTTGCAAGGTCTGATGGGGTACGTAAGCTGGCCTAGTTTGGTTGTAGATTCGGTCTTGAAACTTGCCGTCGCGACGCTGTCCCGCTGACCGGTTTGCTCGCGGACCTAAATCCTTATGTCCGGGACGGGGGTTTGTTCGCGCAAAAGCGCTAATGTCAAGCATCGACGTTAGATGGCACTCGGCTCAGCGCGATACGGGATGAAGTTCGTCCGAGCGTGTTGAACGGTGGGTGTCTAGAATGCGCTAGAAAAATTGAGTCCAAATTCAGCGCTGCGATCGGCGGCACGCTGTCTTTTTTTGTCGGGAACTCGGAGGCGGAATACGACACGCGCATCTAGGAAATATACGGTTTAGGATACGTAACGCGCATTCCTTTCTTGTTAGCTTCACCCGGGACTTATTGTGTCGAACTCAGAATCTGTATAAGTGCATTCGACAATAATAGCTAGTGCGGCATTTGATGTTCCAGAAATAACTGTTGCCACGCGGAACGGTAGTGACCATTGATCCGCTCGCGCGTGTTAAGCTTTATAACAAACGAGAGTTAGTGGCTTCTGTTATTCGTACGGCAGAGTTACTGGACCGTCATCGTGACTAACGAAGAAAGTGACGTGAGGTGGAGAGGTGCTGAGCTCCGAACTGCTGCAGAGGGTAACGGTCTAATAAGGTCAATAACACTACCAGCCACACCCAGATACACATCACTGACCTGACATACTTTCCTAGCACTATACATTCACATGCGACCTGACCGAATCCTGAGGGACCAGTCGCCTTGGATAGAGGTAAGTAAGCTCCCTTTATTAGAATAGAACGCTTCCCCCTGATTGTTTATTGTAATTAGAAACTTTCCACCTTTGGCCTGTAGCAGGCCCGACCAACACCTGCTTGTAGGTTCTTCGTCTATGGGCCGCGTAAGACGCTACTCCTGGGATAAGCAGCTGCTGGCCGTAACACACATTATAGAAGTTTATTTTAACATTCGAATTAAATATGAATGAAAACTTAATAATTTTAGTAAGGAAACTTGTAGGAATCAGTTAAATAAGATTGCTCATTTTAAAGGCCAATATATTTATAAGGCTTTATCATTCTTCCTGTTAATATTCTTTCATATGATCCCTAAAAGTATAAAGTAATAATAAACTTATTATTATTTTAGCTGCATGCATTTTAAAAATATAATGAACTTAACAGAGTAAAGTGCACCAAGTGTCTGAGGATACAGATGCTTTATCTATTCTCTCAATCTCGGTATGTTAAGAAAATGGTCATTCATTCATGGACTGACCGCAACAAGTGCAACTTAATCTCGCAAATCTATTGATCCGCGCAGCTATTACTTAACCACGAGTTCTTTTCTCTACGACTGACGTTGTAGGCGATGAATCACGCTATTTAAGCCCTCGGCACAATGTCGTCGGCTATCAAGCATGAATAGGGCATCAAGAGTTGTCAGTATCAAATACTACGGAATTTATACTATCCTGCCATATTGATTCACGCGTCTCATGCGCGGGAATTTAATGGCGCTTCTTGAATTTGCATTACTAGATATATTATCTAACCACGCCAAACGTTTTATCATTGTTACTCCGCGCAAACCCTCAGGGAAAATAGCGTGATTCTATGAATATTGCACTAATGTGACGGTGTGCGCCGAGGGTGATTAAGTAAAGTTATACATTTTGCCGTGTAGTGGCGGTCAAGAATATCCACTACCCCATATCCTCCCGTGGGTGTCGTAAAAGGCGACAAAGGGAAACGAGCAGGAGATGGGCAGCAGCATCTTCCTGGTAACGGCATAAATACAATAAAAAAACTGCGGTTGCCAACCCGCTCGCCAAGCGTGGCAACTATGGCAATATACCCCCCATGAGCAATGACAATAATAAACGGCCCCCAGTCCCCGGCGGCCCCGCTATTCCTGGCTACGGTGGCGACCATGGTAACGGCGGGGCAGGGGGTGCTAAGAATCTCCGGTGGAGGTTCGGTTGCCACCTTAGACGACTCGACCTGGCAACGTACAACGCACGCACCCTGAGGACTGACGAGAAGATCGTGGAGCTGGAAGAAGAGATAGACAAGTTGCGCTGGCATATTATAGGATTATCCGAAGTCCGAAGAGAGGGGGAGGACACGGTAATCCTCGAATCCGGCAACTTGTTCTATCACCGGGAGGGCGACCATCTGTCCCAAGGAGGTGTCGGATTTATCGTCCACAAGTCTCTCGTTAACAACGTTGTAAAGATCGGGAGTGTGTCGACGAGGGTTGCGTACCTTATACTCAGAATCACCAAACGGTATTCGCTGAAGGTCATACAGGTTTACGCACCAACCTCGGCACACCCCGATGAGGAGGTGGAGGAAATGTATGAGGATATCTCTAGAGCCATGCATTCCTCCAAAACCCAATATACGGTGTTAATGGGAGACTTCAATGCAAAACTAGGCACAAGAGAGAACGGTGAGCTGAAAGTAGGGAAATTTGGAATAGGGCAACGGAACCCAAGGGGCCAGCAGCTGGCCGACTTCATGGAGAAAGAGGGACTCTTTATGATGAACTCTTTCTTCAAGAAGCGGCCCCACAGGAAGTGGACCTGGTCGAGCCCCGACGGTTCGACAAAAAATGAGATTGACTTCATTATGACGACCAGACGACAACTGTTCAGTGATGTCTCAGTGATCGCGAGGGTGAAAACCGGCAGCGATCACCGAATGGTTAGAGGCACACTGAACCTAAATGTTAAGTTGGAGAGGTCCCGTCTGATGAAGTCAACGCTCCGTCCCCCTCGTGCTCTAATCCAAAGTCCCGAAACCTTTCAGCTCGAGTTACAAAACCGTTTTCAGTGCCTAGAAGACTGCAATGAAGTGGACGATATGAATGACAAGCTTGTGGAAACTGTCCATGCGGTCGGAGCTAAGTTCTGCAAGACCCACCGCAGAAGAACACAAAAACTCTCCGATCACACTCTTAATCTCATGGCTGTTAGACGGGAGATGAGGCTACATTCTTCAACAGATTTGACAGCATACAGGCAACTGAACAGACAGATCTCCAAATTCATGCGGCGAGACTTACGCAACTTCAATACAGCTCGTATTGAAGAAGCGATCGAGCGGAACCAAGGCTCCAAAGTCTTTGCCAGAGATCTGTCTGCCAGAAAGAGCCAACTGTCAAAGCTGAAGACCGAATGTGGCAGCATCGTTTCCGGGGAACCTGAGATTTTGAGTGAGATTGAGAGGTTCTATGGGCAGCTGTACACGTCATCGTTGGAGCCACACGCAAGTGTGAGTAACGATCCAAGAGCGAGTCTTATTCGACACTATTCCGAAGATATCCCGGACGTCAGTCTGAGCGAGATTAGAATGGCTCTCCAGCACCTTAAAAACGGCAAGGCCCCAGGCGAGGATGGAATTACAGCGGAGCTTCTGAAAGCGGGTGGAAGACCGGTACTTGAAGTCCTTCAGAAGCTCTTTAACTCCGTCCTCCATGGTGGCATTACACCGGAGGCGTGGAGCAGAAGTGCGGTGGTCTTGTTCTTCCAGAAAGGTGACAACGCTCTCTTGAAGAACTACAGACCGATTTCCCTTCTGAGCCGCGTCTACGTGCTGTTTTCGAGAGTCATTACAAATCGTCTCGCGCGCAGACTTGACGACTTCCAGCCTCCCGAACAAGCCGGTTTCCGAAAGGGCTTTAGCACCATAGACCACATACATACCCTACGGCAAATTGTACAGAAGTCCGAAGAGTACAATTTGCCACTATGTCTGGCGTATGTGGACTATGAGAAAGCCTTTGATTCCGTCGAAATTTGGGCGGTGCTGCAGTCCCTTCAGCGGTGCCAAGTTGACTGTCGGTATATCGAAGTGCTGAAGTGTTTGTACAGTAGAGCTACGATGGCTATCCGAGTACAGAACCAGAGTACGAAACCTATCCAATTGCAGAGAGGTGTAAGACAGGGTGACGTTATATCCCCGAAACTCTTCACCGCTGCATTGGAAGACGTTTTCAAGCTTCTGGACTGGAAAGGATACGGAATTAACATCAATGGCGAGTACATCACTCACCTTCGATTTGCCGACGATATAGTCCTCATGGCAGAATCGCTGGAGGAGCTAAGCACTATGCTCAATGACCTCAATAGTGTCTCCCAACGGATAGGTCTTAAGATGAACATGGACAAAACAAAGATTATGTTTAATGTCCATGTCACACCTATGCCGGTAGTTGTTGGGAGCACTAAGCTCGAAGTTGTTGACGAGTATGTTTACCTGGGACAAATAGTCCGACTAGGTAAGTCCAACTTCGACCGAGAGGTCAACCGACGGATTCAACTCGGCTGGGCAGCGTTCGGGAAGCTACGACACATCTTCTCGTCAGAAATACCTCAAAACCTTAAAACAAAATTGTACAACCAGTGCGTGTTGCCAGTGATGACTTACGGAACTGAGACGTGGTCCTTCACTGCTGGCCGTATGAGGAAGCTCAAGGTCGCTCAGCGAGCTATGGAGAGGGCTATGCTCGGAGTTTCTCTGCGTGATAAACTTAGGAATAAGGATATCCGCAGTAGAACCAGAGTAACCGACATAGCCCAACGGATTAGTAAGCTGAAGTGGCAGTGGGCCGGCCATATAGCTCGAAGAACCGACAACCGATGGGGAAGAAAGGTTCTCGAGTGGCAGCCTCGTACCGGTAGGCGAAGTGTAGGGCGTCCCCCCACAAGATGGAGTGACGACCTGGTAAGACATGCAGGAAGTCGATGGATGCAGGTGGCTCAGGACCGTGCTTTGTGGCATTCCTTGGGGGAGGCCTATGTTCAGCAGTGGACTTGTGAAGGGCTGTAATGATGATGATGATACATTTTTAGATGATAAATAGCTACTTAATTTGGTTCATAAAGGCTTAAAGAGGATAACCTCAAGATTTTTTTATGTTTAATGAACTACAGTTTTGTAAGGTATAAAAATCTGTCTCTATATTTATCAAATTATATTATTTGTACCAGTAAGTGTAATATTATTGTAACAATATTACACTTACTGGTACAAATAATGTAAAAAAGGCTCCTTATAATAAAATTGTTTTTATTCTACTTTTTCTTTTTTACTTCTCAAGTAAATGTTTGCTGCAAATTGCTGAGCTTGTTTTTAGATCCCAACCAACCCGTCCAATTAACCTTAACCATTTTTTGTAATTATAGAATCCGGAGTTTGACAAACGGCAAATAAAATCATTGATCGCTAGTAATTAATAAATAATCTATACGAGATTTATATCTTAGGGATTTTCATCAAACAGCTAATAGTATAAAGCCTGTTTTACACAGTTAGTTTATTTTCTGCCGACTTCCAAAAAGGAAACGGTACTCAATTCGACTGTATTTTTTTATGTGTGTTACCTCATAACTTTTTATTGGGTAAACCGATTTTGATGATTTTTTTTATTTGGAAGCTGGTACTTCTCGTGTGGTCCCGTATGAATTTTATCAAGGTCGGACCAATAGTTTTTGAGTTATTCTTAATAAATTATATTGAAGTTGGCTGTAAAAATGTTTAATTTTAAATTATTATATATTTTATACGTGGTAGAGATATGCTGCAGCTATTATTGGTATAGTTGTAGCACGAATGAATCGACTCGACCGGGGAAGGACCACGCTCTTACAGAAAACAAGCGTAAAATAGCAGCTTAATGTGGCTGTGTTTCGTATGGTGAGTGTAGAGAACCGGAGACCCTTTTTACTAGAAACGAGGTATTCCATCTTAGTCCTCACGGGTGACGACGCATCTGCATTTTCATTCGTAATCGAAGATAGATGTAGATGTCTATGGGCCACAGCAGCCACTTACCATCAGATGGACTGTGTGCTGGTTTTTCTCCCCATTCCATTATCGAACCACCAAATGCTCATCGATCTCCACACCTTTATTGTCGACACACCAACTACGAACTAAATTGTTTTTTTGACTTTCATAATACGTACAGCAAAGACATGTAATAATTTTCCAAAAAAATAGGTTTTATTAAAATGGAGTGTTTTAAAAGCATGAGTGAATAGGCTTTTTTTTAAGCTAAATTATTGTTTAACCATCTTCGGCTGCAACACCACTAACCATTAGGTGGCAGAGAAGTCACACTCTGGCTTATTATATTTAGGAAAATGTTATGATACAGGGTATTATATATACGAATATATATAAAATTTGAAAAATGTCTATGCTAAAATACATGTTATAAAAGCTTAGCTCAGTGTGATCATCTTAAGGAGTTTTTTTTATCCAGAATGATCTTCAAAAGAGATTGGCATCGCCGTGTCTTACTCGTATTTTATTTTTGTTTAAATATTATGAATAGAAGTTTACCCAAACTGCAATTTCGATTATTCAAACACTTGCGATTATAATTTCGTATCTGATGTTGGAGTTTAAGGGCTAGGAATTATAACAGATTAGAAATTATAATATTTTGTAGCTTTATCGTTTAAATTGTAGAAATGTTCTTGTAATAAAACTTAAAAAGAGTGACCCTAGTAGTACCCTAATAATTCACATCAACAATTAATGTGAACTTCACTAAGTTTTTATTGGCACACATTAATGTAAAAACTATGAAACAGTATTGTTTTGACATTATCTGCGAACTAACAAGTCTTGTTACAGTAATATTTCGCATATAATTTGCAAACTTCTTTTACTGTTCGTAACATTTTTAAGTCAGTATAAGATTTTTGTCGTCAATATTATAAACATGTATAGACATGCAGGAAGTCGATGGATGCAGGTGGCTCAGGAACGTGCTTTGTGGCATTCTTTGGGGGAGGCCTATGTTCAGCAGTGGACTTGTGAAGGGCTGTAATGATGATGATGATAAGATTTCAGTTTCTATTATGCAAATATTTGCCAATAAATACTTGATTGATAATCTTACAACCTTAGATTGATTATATTCAAAGCTTACAACATTTAATTACAAAACTGTAAAATTAATATAATCTTATTGAATGGAATGGAATACCTTTAAATGCAAAACCATAGAAATAATAGATAGGACGAGCTTTTGTAAAATAATCAAACAATTTTATATAATTTTAATGTATTCTTTTAGAATTTAAGATATTAAAAGTAACAAATAAAGTAAATTCCTCATACTTACATGTTGAAATAAAAAACAACAAATGTAAATAGTTAATCTACAAAAGTGAAACATTATCTTATAAAAAATAATTTGATCAAGTCACACTTACGTCTTGCTATAAGTACACAATTTGTTTACCGTGCCATTGTCTCTAACGTCACGCTTACGTTATAAAATTACTTTAATTAATTAGGCTTGAATTTTAAATCCATATAATATTTCATGAACACAATTTTTTCCGAATGATTACTTTCGAAAATTGTACGAGTTATCAAGATATTGTAATGTTACATATTATTATTAGTTGTTGTGTGTTGTTGAATTTCACTATACAATAAACTTTTTCATATCACACGCTACAGTACACCTGATGTAAAGTAGCCAGTGCAGTCCATTTACACATGCATCCCATTCTATACAAAGAAGGCTGAGAAGGAGATGCGTTTTCAATTCTGAGGATGAACTGCCTCAAAGTCTGTAATTATACTGCTTTTTAGACCGGAATCGTGCCGCAACATAGCAGACACAGTACAAGCACTGCTATTTAGCGGCAGAAATAGGTCTTAGGAAGGAAAGAAGTCCACATAGGTATCATTTGCAGCCTTTGTTTTCATATCCATAAATATAAGTTAAACTTTAATTCAATTTTTATACTCAACACCTAACGGTGCCAAAGTCGGATCTTGGGTTTTCACACCTTACGAGGTGGCGCAGTTCTTTCGAGCAAGACTGCATTTTCACAGATAGACTGCTCCGTCACGTTCGCTGTCGGGCAGTGCCCGACATTTCCCTTTTCTATTCCTGCTCGAAATCATCCTTGGACGGTTCACCGCGGTACATCACATTAGGAACCATCATCATCATTATCATTACAGCCTTTCATAAGTCCACTGCTGAACATAGGCCTCCCCCAAGTAATACCATAAAACACGGTCCTGAGCTACCTGCATCCATCGACTTCCTGCATCTCTTACCAGGTCGTCACTCCATCTCGTGGGGGGTCCCCCTAAACTTCGCCTACCGGTACGAGGCTGCCACTCAAGAACCTTTCTTCCCCATCGCTTGTCGGTTTTTCGAGCTATGTGGCCGGCCCACTGCCACTTCAGCTAACTAATCCGTTGGGCTATGTCGTTTACTCTGGTTCTAATGCGGATATCCTCATTCCTAAGTTTATCACGCAGAGAAACTCCGAGCATAGCCCTCTCCATAGCTCGCTGAGCGACCTTGAGCTTCCTCATACGGCCAGCAGTGAAGGACCACGTCTCAGTTCCGTAAGTCATCACTGGCAACACGCACTGGTTGTACAATTTTGTTTTAAGGTTTTGAGGTATTTCTGACGAGAAGATGTGTCGTAGCTTCCCGAACGCTGCCAAACCGAGTTGAATCCGTCGATTGACCTCTCGGTCGAAGTTGGACTTACCTAGTCGGACTATTTGTCCCAGGTAAACATACTCGTCAACAACTTCGAGCTTAGTGCTCCCAACAACTACCGGCATAGGTGTAACATGGACATTAAACATAATCATAGGGACCATAGGCCAATAATTATCCTCCTGCAAGATGGAGAGGTCACAAGACCAGAATGTAAAGGTCGAAGGGACCAGGACAAGGGCAGGGGTTTCAAGGAAGGTATAGTCTATTAGGCGCATTCCTGAAAAGGTTTGTATACAGCAGTTGATCAAGGCGTGACAAAGAAAAAGTTATGTTGTTGCATAGTTAAACTTACATGTATTACATACTATCAGTAAATTTAGGTATTGCTGGATGTTTTCTCAGGTAAAACATTTGTTACGATTGTTCTTATTTTACATTGATGCTAAAGCTGTACGGACAGGACGCTGTGGAGATAACGTTATTCAAAGCGTACTGTACATCTGTACAGTACTCTTTAAATAACATACCATGCACTTTAGCAAGGCCGTGGTTAAAATAAACGTAAAAGGCTTAAAATGCTCTGCGAGTCCTATATAACAATGCGTTTAGGAGGCTGTTGCGGCTGCCTCGGTTCTATGGTACGTTCGGCTATGTTTAGTGTGGCGCGAATAGATGATTTGATGCAATTTGGTGCAAGAAAACAGACTCGCTATTGATCAGAGTTAATGGGAGTAGCAACAGCATCTTGCGCGTGATAGCGGAGAAGATGCATGACCCTCCGATTGATAAGCCTATATAGAGGAATGAATTCCAATAGTATAGTGTTTAAGTATTAACATAGTCATTAATATTTTATTAATACTAATACATATGGAGTCTTATCTCGTCTGACCAAATAACATAATAAATAAAAGAAAACTGAAAATAAAATGATCATTCATTCCGTCATTACATTCTATCATATCCTTAACCGTTGATCGTAGGCCTAGCTCATAGATTGCTTCATTTTTTTTTCAATTTATTAAACTTTGGACCACAAACAAGTTCACAATTATCAAGTTATCTAATGTAATTACTGCACATTTTTTTATTATTATGAACTCAGCAACGCTGGTCACTAACTTAAGTATTACAGTTTTTAAAGATAGATGAAGCTTGTTACATAGTATGCCTTGACATTGACAATATCTTGTTATTTTTAATTAAGAAACTTAGTATCGACTACCAAATATTGTAGAGTTATTGTAGGATATATGACACCACTGCTCATTAGCTTTTTTTAAATAGACTTGTCATATATTCCACTATCTACTTAATGACTACTTGCTTAAGTTTTTCAGTGACAATCTTCTTATAATTATCACGTCCTGTGACATTGATATCGATAGCATTGAAATTCTCATTGTACGAGTGCATCATACGTAATAAAGAGGACCTTCGTCCCGCGTTTGTTCGGAATAAATTGGTTGAAAAAAGTTTATGAGAATGGGCCACGCGCTGATGTGCTCTGGTAGGTACCCTATAATTTATATTCTCAATTATATCCATACAGTCGTATCTATTGTGACGCAGATCATAAAATAACATTGCCTCAAGAATTATACGCCTTGATTTAAGAGTAGTGAGATTATACTCCGCCATGAGTTCATTATACGGTTTTTTTTTCTGGCATATTTATAATGGATACATATTAGACATTTTTTCTGCGTAAGTTCTAGTTTATCAATATATTTTTTATATAGAGGATTCCAAATAGCCACTGCATACTCTAAATGACATCTTATTAAGGATCTATAAAGGTGTAAGTAAGTCAAGGGATTTTGAAACATATTACCAGATCGGATAACGAAACCATACATCTTATAAGCTTTGTTAATAATATTTTCAATATGTATGTCTAGATGTAATTTAGTGTCTAAAGTTACTCCAAGATCCCTGATTGTTACTTCTTGAGATAGGGGGGTACCACATAAATGATAAATGCAAGAGCTTGTTTTTTTTCTTTTTTGTAAAAGTTATAGATTTACATTTATTAAGACTGAGTTCTAACTTATTTCTGTTACAGTACGATGTGAAACGGTTTAAATCATCCTGTAATTTCTAAATGGTCATTAGTGTTTTTGATAATTTTGTATACCTTTAAATCATCAGCATATAAAAGGAACCTACTTGAACGGAAGCACTCATTAATGTCATTTATAAATATTATAAATAAAAAAGGACCAATAATAGATCCTTGTGGCACGCCTGAAGTAATCGGTACACATTCAAATTCGTGACCCCTAATAACCACTTTTTGCATTCTGTTTGAGATGTAAGACTAGATTACCTCTTATTCCATTATAGGCAATTTATTCTAGTAGCATCTTGTGGTCCACCCGGTCAAAAGCCTTGCGAAAATCTGTATAGACACAATCAACTTGCTTACGTGCATCGAGAGCTTCAAATAGGAAGGTCGAGTAAATAATTAAATTAGTCACAGTGGATTGATTCTTAACAAAGCCATGCTGTTGTGGCAATATAATGTTACGTAAAAGCGGATAAACGGCGTTATGTACTAATCGTTAAAAAATCTTCGCTAACGTAGGTAGTATGGAGATGGGTCTATAATTTTCAACTAATTTCTTAGACCCTCCTTTGTGTACGGGCACTATTCTAGCAGTTTTCCAGACTTTGGGAAAAATTCCACATCGCAAACATTTATTATACAAGAGACATATCGGTTCATACACCTCAGCAGTAGCTTTTAGAAACAGAGCATGGACATTGTCCACCCCGGCGCCCTTTGTTACATCTAACATCTTTAACTGGTTAGTGACTTCAAGTTTTGTGAGTTTGATATCGTTTATAAGGATATCAGGTGTTTTAATATCGTCAACAATAATATCTTGAATATCAAAGTCCTCAGTGACCATAGTTGGCTCAAAAACTGAATGAAAAAAGCTAGTGAATATTGAGCATACTTTGTTAGGACCTGTAGCCACCCTATCCTTAAAGTTTACAGTACTCGGTATATCTAAGATTTTTTTACGGTTTTTCAAATAAGTCAAAAAAAATTTACTGTTATCCTTAATACTACTTTCTACTTTACTAATATAGTTATTATAGCAACGCTCTGAAACTTTTTGGAATTTATTCCTGTATATGGAAAAGATGCTGTAATTCGATTCACTTCGATATTTTTTCATTTTTCATACGGACAATATTTGCCAAAGTTGCCACACTTAGCAGGCGGGTTTGCAGCTGCAGTTTTTTTATTAGCTTGAGTTGTTATCGGTAAGATACTGCCGCTCATCTCTCACCCTCTATCGCTTACGACACCCACGATATGATATACATATGATATGCGGAGTAGTCTCTTACGCCGCCCTTAAACAGCTTAATTATTGTATCAAAGCTGTCAGTATGTTAATAATGCTTACAAAATTATATCACGAAAGAACTTGACAGTGGTAGAGCCATGCGGCAGCTTTTGCTGTCGCACGGATGGGCCGGCTCGAACCGGGGTGGTACCACGACCTCACAGAATACCAGCGTGAAGTAGAGGTTTACCTCTACGTTTCGCTTGGTGAGTGCAGGTGGCCGAAGGCCCTTTTTACTGGAAATGAAGCATTCCATCTTAGTCCTCACGGGTGACAACGCATCTGCATTTTGATTCGCAAACGAGGATAGATGTCGATATCTATGGGCCGCAGCAACCACTTACCATCAGGTGGACTGTGTGCTCGTTTGTCACCCTTATCCTATAAAAAAAAACTTCTTACGCTTCAACGCCAAGATCATTAATTAAAATTAACATTGTATTATTAAAATTAACGTATCGAATTATGTAATTAGTGAATGTACTTCATCATACATGTACCATACAGCATGAGTTAGTTTTGGTATTGTGAAATGTTTTCTGCAACACAAAAGCAACGATTTTTCTGGTTTTAAATAATAATTTAATCATTTATTACATTGGTAGTCAAAGCCCACCGCTAAATATAGGCCTCCCCCAAAGATTTCCTCATAGGCCATTTGTCATAGTTACGACGCTGAGCAGGCGGGTTGGAAACCGCAGTGTTTATTAGTTTCAGCGATACCCATATCCTATCCTCTACGGTCTTTTACGACACCCATGAGATGATATGGAGTAGTGATTCTATTACGCTGCTACTAATCGGCATGATTTTAAATTAAGTAAGTTAAAATAATTATAAATCAAAATTACAGCCATTTTTACCACGTTTCTAGATCTGATCTATGTTTAAAGTTTTAGGTCTCTAGGTCATCGAGAAGCTATTGCAAATTATTTTAATTGAATAGACAAATAGACAAGAGAAAGAGTAAATAAAAATCAGGTGATATACCGTATATATATATACAGGTATATACCGGCGTGAAGTAGAGGTTTACCTCTGCGTTCCGCTTGGTGAGTGCAGGTGGCCGGAGGCCCTATTCCCCCCCCCATCAACATGGTAGTGGAATTGAACAGAAGACTACCCCAGGAGGGTACCAGGACCCCTGGAGAATCCCTCGCTGAGCATCCACGACCAAACCACTCCAATCCTGGGCGTGGGTGCTCAGGCTGCCCCGCGTAATCTGGGGGGGGGGGGGGCAAAATTTCGCTCGCGACTAATACTGCTCGGGGCAAGCTGAGCAATAAGACCAAGGCGACCCTTTTCGCGCTATCCGTGAATTTTTGCAATATCAGGGGACTTCATTCCAACCTTAACGCTGTTCATTACCATCTAGAGACGGCGAAGCCGGCCTTGCTCTTTTTAACCGAGACTCAGGTGTCCTCTCCGGCTGATACTTCATATCACTCTTACCCGAGGTACAAATTTGAACACTCCTTTGTGCCCCGGGCTGGAGTTTGCGTGTATCTCAGAGAGGACATCTGTTCTCGACGACTCGGCAGTCTTGAAGGTATGGACATGGCTATCCTATGGCTGCGCGTAGACAGCGACGACCATCCCCGCGTCTACAGGTGCCTCTATAGGTTCCATAGCGGTAATGCCGACACAGACCGACTCATCGACCACGTCCAAATGGCTGCAGACTCCGTGCTACAACAGGTCCCATCCGCAGAGATCGTGATACACGGTGATTTTAACGCTCACCACGCTGAATGGCTTGGTTCTCGTTTAACCGATCATGCGTGTAGATCTGTCTATGACTTTGCTTTGGAATATGGTCTAACACAACTGGTTACTTCGAATACGCGGATCCCAGATGTGGAGGATCATGTACCTTTCCTGTTGGACCTTCTGCTGACCTCTCATCCGGACGGATATCAGGTCTCCGTCGATGCCCCACTGGGCTCTTCGGACCATTGTCTGATCCGGAGTACGGTGCCACTCACGCTCCCATCGCAGTTGCGATCTGCAGCTTGCCGCCGTATTTGGCACTATAGGTCGGCCGATTGGGACGGGATGCGGTCTTTTTTTGCATCCTACCTTTGGGGGCGGGTTTGCTTCTCGCCGGGAGATCCCAGCGTTGTTGCCGATTCTGTTGCTGATGTGGTACTTCAGGGTATGGAACTTTTTATTCCATCCTCTTTGGTGCCCATCGGGGGCAGATCCCAGCCATGGTTTGGTCGCTCCTGTAAACTAGCATCACGCTATAAGCAGGAGTGCTACCAGGCCTGGGCTGACGCATCAACGTCCCGGGATGTAAACACCAGCGCTCTTAAAAAGAAGTACAATTCCGCCTCCAGGTCCTTCAAAAGTGTCATTGCCAAGGCAAAGTCAGAGCACATCAGCAGAATTGGCGAGAAACTAGTTCGCCTCCCTTCGGGAACACGTGCATTCTGGTCTCTCGCCAAGGCTGTCCAAGGGAACTTCTGTCAGCCATCTCTGTCATCTCTGCACAGGGTGGACGACTCACTGGCCCATGACGCAAAGGAGAAAGCCGATCTGCTAGGCTCTCTTTTTGCTTCCAACTCGACTCTAGATGACGGGGAAAACACACCGCCGAACATCCCGCGGTGTGAGTGCTCCATGCGGGAAGTGCTGCTTACACAGCGCTTGGTGCGTAAAGCACTCCTTTCCCACCAAGGGTCTCCTAAGTGAAGTTATTTGAGGATTATACAGTGGTCCCAAATAACTGCCGGTACGACATACTCCGCTAAGCGTCGAGTCCGCATACTCCGCGAGGTGTCGAGGTCACCGGCCCTTAGGCAGATTCTTGGCACTCAAGAGCGTTCCGTGCCTTTTGTGCCCAGTCGCGTTCGCGAGTGCTCACATAGCACTTCCCCCAACCCTTTCCTGAGGAAAGGGGTAGGCAGTGCGCCTAAGCGTTGCGGTCTCCCATCTTCGCTTCCGTCCGTTTCGAACGTCGCGCGTCGCTTGCGTCACCTGCCACGTTAGGAACGGTCTCATTGATAGGCACTAGCAATCACATTCATACAAAACAGTCGTAACAGCTGTAACTATGTCAGGCAAGGGGAGAGGGGAACCCCCCCCCACCCCCGCGCGTTAGGAAACCCCCGGATCGCCCTGGGGTTTTAGATCGTCCGCTACTAGTGAGGGACCTGTCGAACCCGGGAAGATCGAGGATCGTCAGCTCCTTTAGCCAGATCCCCATGCGGAAACCAGCCTCGCCGAATAAGGAGGATCCCGCGACGAGCGCCGCGCTCACGCCCACCGTGTCTGAGTGCACGAGTGGGCAGGAACCGACGCCCCTACCGCAGCGGGCAAGGAAATCGGCGCGCAGGCATACACCTCCGGAGACCGACGCATCGCTCTTTGAAAAAAGGCAGTGCGTCGAATCATCACCTACCGAACATGGATCATCATCGTCATCATCGTCCTCGGCGGAGTCGGAAGATGATGAAAGAGTCCCAACTGTGAAGGAAGTAATTAGGGCGCACAAGTCGCCGCCCAAATCGCCATCACCACTGAAGCCAACCCCCCCCCCACCTCACCCGGCCGCAGGAGCATGGACGCGACCGAGTTCGAGCAGGGAGGAGAGGAGTCCCACGGTTGGGACTCAACATCTTACGCTACCATAGCGACCGCCGGACAGCCGTCGACATCCACCAACCCATCGGGCCTGCCACACGATGATGGTCAGAGGCCCACTACCAGCTACGCCCAACTGGCAGCGATGCCAGCAGTACCACAGGCAGCCAACACCCCTCAACCACAGAAGGAGGAAGAGAAGGCGCGATACCCACCGATTGTGGCAGAGTGCCTCCCGGACTGGACGAGGCACTTTGAGATCTTGAATAAAAAATTGGGACACCCTCCTAACGCCCGTCCGTTCGGGAAGGGTGTACGATTCACCCCACAAAGCCCGGAAGAATTCCGGGCGGTACAAAAATACCTCATAGAGCTCACGGAGAAAGTACCAGCGCTGTCCTGGTACTGTTACACCCCGACGGAGGAGAAGCCCACTAAAGTGGGCATCCGGGGGCTGCCAGTGGGCACGGATACCGTCCAGATAACTGAGGCTATCAGGGCAAAGGGATTCCCCGTAACCTACGTGAGAGCAATCCCGCCCCGTAGAGGCAGACCTGGGTGCCTCTACTACGCACAGCTGGAGCACCTAAACCTGGAGTAACTTAACGAACTCTACGCAGTCGACGAGCTCCTTTTTATGAAAGGAGTAGTCATAGAGGCCTGGCAAGGAAGAGTGGGACCGGCTCAGTGCCACCGCTGCCAGGCCTTTGGCCACGCATCTGCCAACTGCCATAGGCCCGTCAAATGTGTCCGCTGTGCTGGGGAACACATTGCGAGCAATTGCCCACGGGGTAGAGACGAACCACCTACGTGCGCAAACTGCACTAAAGACCACACCGCAAATGATCGACGCTGCCCAGTCCTGAGGAGGATTGCGAGAAAACAAGGGATCACTCTGCCGGGACTACTGCCGGAAGCACCGCAGAGGATCCCAGCGAGTCGCCCCAGGGTGGAAATCAACGAAGAAGGATGGGCAACCATCAGGGGGAGAGGGAGGCAAACCGCCCCCCCCCCCCACCCGCAACCGCACCACCTGCAACACAAGCACCCATAAGAACGGTGGAAACAGCTGGAAGAGCAACCACCGGGGCGACTCTACAGCCCCCCGCTAACGACGCCATAGAGCGTCAGCCTCCTAAAAAGAAGAAGCGGGGGAGGAAGTAGAAGAAGGTGCAGCCACCTCCTCAGGCAGCTACCTCTACCCCGACACCAACAGTTATGATAGCCTCGCAAGCGCAGGCAAGCAAGAGGACCATCACAGAAGGTAGAGCGCCAGAAAGGGCTCTATCAGAAAATAGAGCCCGCTCTACACATAGAGCGCGCTCTACCTTGAGGAGAGACACCTATGCCCAGCCGAGACCAGTACCAACAACATCATCAGGACATCCAACCGCCGACTCTACCACCACCATGGACGCAATCATGAGGCTGGTGGGCATCGCTATCGAGGTCGGCAGCCAGGTACTGGCAGACATCAGTACCGGCACCGACCCCATAACAGCAGTGATGAGAGCGCTGACCGTACTACTGGCTCGGCACTACAGAGGCGAGTGATACCAACCTGCGCTTGCTTTACTGGAACCCGGACGGTATCCAGCATAAGCTCCATGAACTCCGCACTACAGCCCAACAACAGGACATACATGTCATCTTGCTGGGGGAGACCAAGTTGAGGCCATCTATGAACTTCAAGATGCCCAACTACCACATTTACAGGAGGGACGAAGTCAACGCTCTAGGAACCGCCTACAGAGGCACGGCGGTTCTAGTGAGAAAGGACATCGTCCACCTAGAGCTCGGATTACCGTCATACCATACGACGCGCTCCATCGGCATAAAAATGGAGGCGGCGGGCGAGGAACTGAGGATCTTCGCTGCATACCGCCCGCCAGGGACTCCATTTCACTCCTCAGACATCCGGACGATCATGGAAGGATCAGCACCAACCATCATCGCGGGGGACCTAAACGCAAAACACCCGGCGTGGGGATCCAGACTGATCAACCCGCCGGGTCGTGAGCTATACCAAGATGCGGAAGATAACAACTACGACGTTTTAGGTCCCGAAGAACCAACGCACGTTCCTTCTGATCACAGGAAGTGTCCGGATGTGTTGGACATCGTGCTCGCTAGGAACGTCAACTACCCGGTAGTGGTAGAGGTGCTGTATGACCTGATGTCTCAGCACCTCCCGATTCTGATAACCCTTGGCCTCAAGGCAGTGACTACGTTGCCCAGAAGGTTCACTACCAAGATCAACTGGAGGCTCTACCAGCAATACCTGCAAGAGAGGCCTCCAGTTCGCAACCCGATTACCTCGGCGGACGACGTAGAGACCGCTGCTGCTAACATAACCCAAAACATCCAAGAAGCCCTCAACGCGGCCTCTACGATCGTCCCATTGACACATCGAAGAGAAGAGCTGCCACAGGAACTACGTGTGCAGCTCAATCAAAAGCGAGCGTTGAGGAAACTCTGGGCGCGTACTCGCTGCCCACGAATAAAAAGCAAGCTGAATGCATTGACGGATGAGCTGTCGGTTGCAATACAGGCCTACAGAGGAAGGGCCTGGGAGCGGCGCATATGGATGGCTGAAGACCAGGAAGCGTCGCTCTATCAATTGAACCGACAGCTAACCAAGACCAGACCCCCCGTCTGCCCGCTGACCAACAGCGCGGCTGGGCGTTGTTACGAGGCCAAAGGTAGAGCGGATATCCTAGTCGAGCACTTCGAGGAGCAATTTATGCCGAACCCAGCAAGTGCGGAGTACATGGAGCTTCATGCCCAAAAGGAGAGCCGCGTACGGGAGTTCCTGTCGTCGCCCGCGCCACCGCTTGCAGGAGACTGGTTTGTCTCCCCCGCTGAAATGCGGAGGACGATTGCCCGCCTGCAACCGAGGAAGGCGCCGGGGCACGACCGGATTACGAACGCTGCACTCCGACAGCTGCCCCATAGAGCCATTGTAGAGCTAGGACGACTCTACAATGGCATACTGCGGACTTCACACTTCCCGGAGGACTGGAAGAAAGGCAAGGTCATAGTTCTGCCTAAACTCGGGAAGGACAGGCGTAGAGCAGCTAGTTACAGACCTATAACGCTGCTACCGCACATAGCCAAATTATTTGAAAGGATCACCCTGAGAAGAGTCCGCCCTTGTATCCAACTGAGGGCGGATCAACATGGATTTAGGAGCGGACACTCCGCAGCAACACAGCTGACCAGAGTGCTGCACTACTTGGCGGCGGAGTATAACCGAGAACGCACATCGTTGGGCGTCTTCCTCGACATCGAGAAGGCGTTCGACAGGGTGTGGCACTCTGGTTTACTCTATAAGATGATACAACAGACGAGTGTCCCTCCGGCTATGCTGCGGCTAGTGGCGTCGTTTCTAGCCGACCGGAGCTTCTACGTCTGTGTCGAAGACGCTGAATCCGCAGTAAAACCCATTAGAGCTGGCGTACCACAGGGCAGCTGTCTTTCGCCGATCCTGTACGCGGCTTATACTAATGACATCCCTACATTAGAAGGACACCTAAGAGAATGGGAGGACGACGTAGAGCTGGCGCTGTATGCGGACGACAGCGCCTACTTCACCTCGTCCAGAAGCCCCCATCTCGCCGTCGCCAAGATGCAGCGACTGCTGCACCTGCTGCCACCGTGGCTGGATGAGTGGAGGATGGCTGTGAATGTTGGGAAAACGGCCGCCCTCCTCACCCGCCGCTACCGGAACCTCCCGCCTCCGTTGACGCTCAGAGGCCAGGAGATAGCGTACGAGAAGGCCGTGACCTACCTTGGATGCCGGATCGATAGGATGCTGCGCATGACTGCGCACGTCGACATCGTCGTCCGCAATGCCAGATGTGCGCGGGCGATGCTCCGCCCAATCCTGGCATCCAAGCTGCCACTGAAGACCAAGCTAAAGATGTACAAGCTCTACATCAGGACGAAGATCACCTACGCCGCGCCGGCCTGGTACGCACTCCTGAGCGAACGGCAGAAGCAGCGGCTGCAGGTTCAGCAGAACCTATCCCTACGGACCATCGTCGGTGCAGGTCGCTACGTCCGGAACGACGTCATCGCGGCCAACTTAAAGGTGGAGACCATCAAGGAATTTGTGGCCCGATTAGCGCGCGGTATGTTTGACCGCGCTGATAACGGGCCACACGAACATCTTCAGAACTTTGCTCCACTACACGCTCGGCCACCGGACGGGCGACCTTTACCAAGAGAACTCCTCTCTATAGAGATTAGAGAGTCGAGTAACAACCCACAATGCCGCAGATAGGCCAACCCAGACGCCTGGCGGCATTAGCCGCCAGCCACACTGATATTGACCAAACCAGAAAACCAACTCACAGCGACCGGGGAATCAAACCCGCGTCGCTGTATTAACCCGACAATGCCACAACGGCTCCCACGACCGGTGCATAGTAATGCACCGCGAGGAGATTCCGGGTAATGGGGTCAGCCCCGAGGCCCGAGACCTGCAATATGCATCATGCATATTTGCGGAAGACAGGATAACTCCTCTCCCTGGACGTCAACAAGTCGAGTGGGCTTGATGGATTCCCACCTATTGTGCTGAAGACGTGTGATCCGGAGTTGGCACCGGTTTTAACGCGTCTTTTTCAGTACTCCTACTACCTAGGCGTAGTCCCGGACTCGTGGAAGACAGCTTTGGTGCACCCGATCCCTAAAAAAAGGGACCGCTCAGATCCGTCCAACTACAGGCCTATCGCCATTACCTCCTTGTTCTCCAAAGTAATGGAAACGATCATTAATAGCCAGCTCATGCGGTACCTTGGAGATCACCAGCTGATTAGTGACCGCCAGTACGGTTTCCGTCGAGGTTGCTCAGCTGGTGATCTTCTGGTCTACCTCACCCATAGATGGGCGGAGGCAGTGGAGTCCAAGGGGGAGGCGTTGGCCGTTAGTTTGGACATAGCGAAGGCTTTCGATCGGGTTTGGCATAAAGCGCTTCCTTCGAAGCTGCCTTCCTATGGGCTTCCCGAGAAATTGTGCAATTGGATCACCAGCTTTCTTGCAGATCGGAGCATCAAGGTAGACGGTGCATGCTCCGATTACAAGCCCATTAACGCTGGTGTTCCACAAGGCTGCGTGCTATCACCAACGCTGTTTCTTCTGCATATCAATGATATGTTGCAAACCAGTAACATTCATTGCTATGCGGACGACAGCACTTGTGATGCTTTATACACCGGCCGTGCCAATATTTCTCGGGAAAACGTCGCCGAGTACCGGAACAAACTTGTGTCTGAAGTCGAGACTTTGTTGAACAAAGTCTCAGAATGGGGGCGACTAAATCTAGTCCAGTTCAATCCCCAGAAGACACAAGTTTGCGCGTTTACCGCTAAAAAGATTCCCTTTGTCGTATCTCCTCAGTTTCAAGGCACTCCCCTTGTTGCCTCAGCCCGTATCGGAATCCTCGGTGTCGACATATTAAGTGACGTGCAGTTTCGTGGTCACTTGGAAGAGAAGGCCAAATTGGTCTCTAAAAAGCTTGGCGTGCTCAGCAGAGCGGGATAGTATTTCATGCGGGCACACCGCTTGCAACTTTACAAGGCGCAGGTTCGGCCTCACATTGAATACTGTTCCCATCTCTGGGCAGGGCCCCCTCAGTGCCAGCTCCTTTCACTTGACCGTATCCAGCGCAGAGCGGTTCGAATCGTCGACGACCGAGTTCTTTCCTATCGGCTTGACTCGCTGGCACTGCATAGAGAGGTTGCATCTCTTTGCGTATTTTATCGCATCTACCACGGGGAGTGCTCTGAGGAATTGTTCGGACTAATTCCAGCCGCTCAATTTCACCATCGCACATCGCGACAGACCTTGCGATACCATCCATATCATCTAGATGATTGGCGGTCCACCACTGTGCGATTCAGAAGAAGTTTTCTCCCTCGCACAACTTCCTTGTGGAATCGATTACTACCAGCGATTTTTCCGGACCGATACGACTTAGGGACCTTTAAGAAAAGAGCGTACTCCTTTTTAAAAGGCCGGCAACGCATCTGCAATTCCCTCCTTGGTGTTGCAGTTGTTCATGGGCGGCGGTAGTCACTTACCATCAGGTGAGCCGCATGCTCGTTTGCCCCCTCTCCTATAAAAAAAGGTGATAAAATTATCAATCAGTCAATCATGTCCCATTTTTGGAATGTCATGGCCTTATTAGGGCTGAAGTGAGTACGGATGAAAAAAAAGGCCTTTTAAGAAACTACCATCTGTGCATAGCGTCGTGGGAGTAATGATTTTCTACGAATATAGCTTAGGTCAAAAAGTTTTTACTTTATGGCCTCTCTCAGAATTCGGTCATTTTCAAACAAGAAAATGTTTCTTACGCCCCCGTGTAGTGGCGGGTAAGAATACTCACTACCACATATCTTCTCGTGGGTGTCGTAAAAGGCGAAAGAGGGAAACTGAGAGGATGGGCAGCAGCATCTTTCTGATAACAGCAAAACAACAATAAAAAAACTGCGGTTGCCGATCCGCTCGCCAAGCGTGGCAACTATGGCAAATGTCCCCCCCCCCCCAATAATAAGAGCAACAAAGAGACAGCCCCCAGTCCCCGGCGGCCCCGCCATTCCTGGCTACAGTAGCGACCATGGTAACGGCGGGGCAGGGGGTGCTAAGAATATCCGGTGGAGGTTCGGTTGCCACCTACGACGACTCGACCTAGCAACTTATAACGCACGCACCCTGAGGACTGACGAGAAGATCCTGGAGCTGGAAAAAGAGATAAACAAGTTGCGCTGAAATGTCATAGGATTATCTGAAGTCCGAAGAGAGGGGGAGGACACGGTAATTCTCGAATCCGGCAATTTGTTCTATCACCGGGAGGGCGACCATCTGTCCCAAGGAGGTGTCGGATTTATCGTCCACAAGTCTCTCGTTAACAACGATGTAAAGCCTGGGAGTGTGCGGATGAGGGTTGCGTACCTTATACTCAGAATTACCAAAAGGTATACGCTGAAGGTTATACAGGTTTACGCACCAACCTCGGCACACCCCGATGAGGAGGTGGAGGAAATGTATGAGGATATCTCTAGAGCCATGCATTCCTCCAAAACCCACTATACTAAAAAAAGGTATTGTCGTTTTGTCTTTTTAGGGTTCCGTACCTCAAAAGGAAAAAAACCCTTATAGGATCACTTTGTTGTCCGTCTGTCTGTCATGACCCTTTTTTATATATATTTTTTATAAGTTTTTATATTGTTAGTTTGTCAGGTGGAAATCGATGTGACCACCGTTTGTAGTTTATAAGCTTTTCGTTATTCAAACAACTTTGTTCATATCAAATAAAGATATCTATGTATCTGTAATGTATTCCAGTTTTAATATTAGAGTTATCAATAAATAGAATGAAATGTTATTTATTCCTCCAATGACTTTGTAAAATTCGCCGGCGTTGGCGAACATATGTTATGTTTATATTAATTAATTAATTATAATATTAAGGTTTTTTTTATAATAAATAATAGTCGTTACAAATATCTTCATAGTTAACAAATTGTCAATAAATTGGGAATTTATCGTAAACATAACAATCAGGCTTCAATGGTCCTTTGCCAATTGCATTGCAATAATTTGTAGCTTAATACAAGCTATAAATTCTCATTGCACATCTTAACACAATATTTGTTAAATAATTAGAAATTATCTACAGTAATATTATATACTACTACAATAATATTAAATACTAATAAAGCCGCGCAGTTTCACTCGCTTGAATTTGGTTAAAAGCAGTGTTTTAAATGTTTTTCCTAAATGATAGGTCGGGGAAAAAGTTTCTTCGTATTTTGTTTTTAAGATCACGTCGTATTTGTTATCTTGAACTTGTGATATTTCTTAGAACACATACATTTTTTAACAGATTGAATTATTATTGTTAAAAACAAATCAAGAGGTAAAATATTCACAAGGAATAAATACCTCACGTACACGTACGTACCGTCGACCGCTTCAAGCGATTTGCCTATTCGGGTGTGGCACGCGTCAAGAGGTGACAGTTTTAACTCAAAAAGTCAGCGGCATGACTTGAATATATAATACATAGGCATACTAATAGGTTACTAGCATGTAGCAATTATAACGACAATTGCCGGAATTAAGTTTTCTGTTTGAGTACGCCATAGATGGGGATTATTAAGATTTTCTCCGTTGCTTAGGGTGGTATAAATTATTAATCCCATTGATAGGGATTTCGGGATTTCTTATTCACTTTCGCTGCACAATTACAGTCCACTTCTTATTAGTTTGTGTTTTCTAAAAACCACTACTGGTTTTGCTTCAGAAACCTTTATTTAGTGTCCTGGAATTGTGTTTTGAAGATTATATTAGAATTACAGACACGATTTTTCCACGGATTTATTTTATGAATAGATAACCTATACAGTGGAACCTTCCCGCTTAGTTATTACACTTACTTAAATAAAAAATGGAGTAATGTAAGAACGTGTATACCACCAAGTACTTACACTCCGTATTTTAATTCTGTTTTTTTTTTATAGGGAAGGATGACAAAGGAGCACGCAGTCCATCTGATGGTAAGTGGTTGCTCTGGCCCATACACATCTACATCTATCCTCAATTAAGAATCAAAATGTAGATGCGTTGTCACCCTTGAAGACTAAGATAGAATGTCCCGTTTCCAGTAAAAACGGTCTCCGCTTCTCTACACTCACCATACGAAACAGCAGGGTTAAGCTGCTATTTTACACAGGTATTCTGTGAGAGCGTGTTCTTTCCCCGGTCGCACCGACCCATTTGTGCTAAAACTATAACACTAATATAGCTATAACATGGTTGTACCACGTAAAGCTCTGCTTACTGGAAAAGAGGTAAATTTTGTTACATTTTCCCACTGGTACTTTCTATGATCGATCTCTTGTTTTTTATTGTTTCAAAAATTATAATAATTTGATACAATAATTCAGGTTTAATTATAATATACCAAAAGGCTCTCAGATCGTAATTCCAAGCTTTAAAATCAAACAACATTTGTTCTACGTCTTTTGTGAAACTTATCACTTTTCGGAATAATTAATTTAATTTTCCAATTTTGTGGAAAACTATATTTTCAAAAGTGGTTGGTTTTAAAAGATAGGAATATCAGCTATAAACTGATTTCTTTCTCAGTTATTGCTCTACGTTATTACGTCATATCATAGATAGCCTCCAAGTCTAGATTCAAGGTTTTTATCGTGATATAATAATTACTTAATATCATTTTCTGTAAACAAATACTTTCATAGTCTTTAGGTCCTAAAGTTTGCTAATCATTATTCTGTAGTAACAACAGTTTTTAAGATGTATTTTTATGGAACAACTATTAATGAAAATAAAGCCGTTTTCAATATAATATTATGTCCGAACGCGACGGAGATTTTAGCCTAAAAAGGCTACGCAAAACAAAATCAACCGAGCAAACTTACTAACGCGAAGTTTTCTCATTATTCGTACCAAAACAAAACAACACTGGTCAAAATTCCTGTGGCCATCATTTTCTGTTTACTATGACTTACGCCCTGTAAATTAAAGTACCTAATAATATCTTATAATTAATAAATAATATAAATGAGATCTTAGGTACATTTATATATACAACTTTATAATACGCTTAAAACAACTAGCGATCTAATTAAGAAACACTCCGAGAAATTGAGTCTAGACGTTAATATGATAATACCTGCGTGTGCCAAACCACCAAAGATTTATGGGTTACCAATAATACACAAACCAAACGCTTCATTACGTCCAATAGTGAGTCAGATCGATTCAACAACTTACAGATTGGATCAACAACTAGCAAAAGTACTATAACCACTCAGAGGACACACAAGAGCACACACTAAGGATTCATACCGTTTTGTCAGTAAGATAAAAGACCTATGTCTTACTGACAATGAAACTATGGTCAGTTTTGATGTTCGGTCTCTATTTACATGCCTACGTGTTGAAGACTGCATCTCAATTGTAACTAGGAAACTAAAGGAAAACAACATGCCAGCAGAATATGCAGTATTACTCAGACATTGGCTTACATCTGGCTATCTATTGTGGAAGGAAAAGTTTTACAAGCAAGTAGTAAGTATTGCGATGGGCTCACCGGTATCTCCCACTGTCGTCGATATTTATATGGAGGACTTTGAGGAGAAAGCCCTGTTTACTGCACCAGTAACTCCAGTAACTACAAGCGGTACGTAGACGATACTTTCACAATTTTACCATCAGACAAAGTAACTGCATTTTTAGAATATCTCAATTCCATAAACTCTAAAATTCAATTTACTATGGAGTTAGAGGCAAATAATTCTTTAGCTTTCCTAGATGTGTTAGTCATTTGAAGTCCTAATAACACCATAGGTCACACTGTGTATAGAAAAAAGACCCATACAAACCGATATTTGAATGGTGAATCCCACCATCATCCTTTACAGTTAGCTACCGTGGGAAAATCTTTGTTACAGAGAGCACGAGAGATCTGTGACAGCAAACACCTGGCCGCCGAGCTTCAGCACGTCAAGCAGGTCCTGCACGACAACAAGCTTCGGGTCCCGCGCCTACGTCACAGTGACCGAGCAAAGCCGGCCACAGTCGAGCGTGTGCCTGCTGTACTACCATATGTTAGAGGTGTCACAGACAAGATTGGCTACATCTTGAAGCGAGCTTCTATTAGAACATTCTTCAAGCCCCCGAAGAAGATTAGTCAGTTCTTACCATCCGTCAAGTGCAATATTCCTCTACAAGGTGCAGGAGTGTACAAGTTTGATTTTGAATGTGATTTCTTATATATTGGGCAAACCAAACGATCAATAAAAACCCGCGTAAAAGAACACATAGCTGACATGAAGCATCAACGTTCCGGGAAGTCTGCAGTTTGTGATCATATCCTAGACGTCTCCCGCCTTTATATTAGATTTGATAAACCACCAATTCTCGCGAAAGAATATCGATTCCTGCCAAGGATGATACGTGAGGCTATTGAAATTAAAAACATCCTAATTGTAATAGAGAGGGAGGCTGGGTACTACCACCTGCTTGGGATCCTGTAATTAATAAAATTAAAACTAAGCCCAAGCATACCACTGCAAGACTTCAAGATACAGTAAGTTCATTCTGCGTAGATCGGACCAAAATTAATAATTAAAAAGCTGAATGTACTCGGGATTAACACTTTTTTATATTATAGGGTGACAAACGAGCACACAGTCCACCTGATGGTAAGTGGCTGCTGTGGCCCATAGACATCTACATTTATCCTCGTTTGCGAATCAAAATGTAGATGCGTTGCCACCCGTGAGGACTAATATGGAATGCCTCGTTTCCAGAAAAAAGGGTCTCCGGTTCTCTACACTCAACATACGAAACACAGCAGTGTTATGCTGCTATTTGACGTTGGTATTCTGTGAGAGCGTGATCCTTCACCGGCCGAGCCGATCCGTTCTTGCTACAACTATACTATTAATATAGCTGCAGCATGGCTCTACCACGTACAACTAACATCGACGATCGACGACAACAAAAAACTCTGACATCGGGACGTCAATCACCTCAGTCCCCCGTGACCATGGGTGCTGGAAAGCACCCGAAACGTCGGGAATTAATAAAAATATGCAAAATAAGTTAACTAAACGCGCGATAAAAGCCGTAAAAGTAGTTTTATTCAAAATAATTGTCGTTACAAATATCTTAATAGTAAACAAATTGTCAATAAATTGGGAAATTTATCGTAAACATAACAATCAGGCTTCAATGGTCCTTTGCCAATTACATTGCAATAATTTGTAGCTTAATACAAGCTATAAATTCTCATTGCACATCTTAACACAATATTCGTTGAATAGTAAGAAATTATCTACAGTAATATTATATACTACTACAATAATATTAAATACTAATAAAGCCGCGCGGTTTCACTCGCTTCAATTTGGTTAAAAGCAGTGTTTTAAATGTTTTTCCTAAATAATAGGTCGGGGAAAAAGTTTCTTCGTATTTTGTTTTTAAGATGACATCGTAGGTGTTATCTTGAACGTGATATTTCTTAGAACACATAATTTTTTTAACAGATTGAATAATTGATAAAAACAAATCAAGAAGTAAAATATTCACAAGAAATACCTCACGTACACGTACGTACCGTCGACCGCTTGAAGCGATTTGCCTAATCGAGTGTGGCACGCGTCAAGAGGTGACAGTTTTAACTCAAGAAGTCAGTGGCATGACTTGAATATATTATGCTTCTAGCATACTAATAGGTTACTAGCATGTAGCAATTATTACGACAATTGCCGGAATTAAGTTGTCTGTTTGAGTACGTCATTGATGGGGATTATTCAGATTTTCTCCGTTGCTTAGGGTAGTATAAATTATGAATCCCATTGATAGGGATTCCGGTATTTCTTAATCTCTATCGCTGCAAAATTACAGTCAACTTCTTATTAGTATGTGTGTTCTAAAACCACTACTGATTTGGCTTCAGAAGCCTTTATTTATTCCCCTGGAATTGTGTTTTCAAGATTATATTTGAATTACAGACACGACTATTCCACAGATTTATTTTATGAATAGATAACCTATACAGTGGAACCTTCCCGCTTAGTAATTAAACTTACTTAAATAAAAAATGGTGTAATGTCAGACCGTGTATACTACCAAGTACTTACACTCCGTATTTTAATTATTTTATGGACATTATAACTGAGTTTGGATATGAATTCTTTTTTTTTCATAGGGTAAGGATGACAAAGGAGCACGCAGTCCATCTGATGGTAAGTGATTGCTGTGGCCCATACACATCTACATCTATCCTCCATTCAGAATCAAAATGTAGATGCGTAGTCACCCTTGAAGACTAAGATGGAATGCCCCGTTTCCAGTAAAAAGGGTCTCCTGTTCTATACACTTACCATACGAAATATACACAGGTATTCGGTGAGAGCGTGTTCTTTCCCCGGTCAAACCGACCCATTTGTGCTAAAACTATACCACTAATATAGCTACAACATGGCTGTACCACGTAAAGCTCTGCTTACTGGAATAGAGGTAGATTTTATTACATTTTCCCATTGTTTCTTTCTATGATATAAATAACTATAATGTGCCTCATGAACGAGTTCTTGTTTTTTATTGTTTTATAAATTGTAATAATTTTATACAATAATTCAGGTTTAATTATAATATACCACAAGGCTCTCTTATTTCTATATCTCGATTATAATTCCAAGCTTTAAAACCAACAACATTTGTTCTACGTATTTTTTGAAACAAAACACTTTTCGGAATTATTAAATTAATTTTCCATTATAGTGGAAAACTATATTTTCAAAAACAGTGAAACAAACGTCGTTGGTTTTAGATGATAGGAATATTAACTATTAACTGACTTCTACCTCAGTTATTGCTCTACGTTATTACGTTATACTATACATAATACTATAATAATTACTTAACAACCTTTTTTTTATATACGAATACTTTCATAGTCTTTCGTTCTTAAAGTGTGCTAGTCATTATTCTGCAGTAACAACAGGTTTTAAGATTTATTTTGATGGTACAACTATTAGTGAAAACAAAGACGAGTTTTCAATATAATATTATGTCCGAACGCCACGTAGATTTAGCCTAAAAAGGCTACGCAAAACAAAATCAACCGAACAAGCATAGTACGCGAAGTTTTCTCATTATTCGTACCAAAACAAAACAACACTGGTCAAAATTCCTGTGGCAATACTTTTTTGTTTACTCCGACTTACCCCTTATTATGGATGTCGCCGCTGGAGGACCCAAAAAAAACAAAATTACTTTTATTAAATTAAATTTAAAACATATTACAACTAAAAAACTAATACTAATTAAATCTAATTAAACCTACACCCCGCCCGATGTTAGAAACGAAGTGTGGTGGCATCGTGGAGTTTCGTATATATGTGTATAATGATGTCAGATGACGCCGCGGGCGTCGCTGTGAACCCACGGCAGCTACATTTCCCATCAGGTTAGCAGAATTGCCTCGCTGCGATGGGTTTCTGGTAAAGTGCTATGTCGGTTGACATCGCGTGCGTCATTGTGAGTCCAAGGCGACAGAGTTTCCTATCAAGTCAGCAAAACTGCCTCGTGGAAGCAATGTTGAAATGTTGTGCGGTAAAATGAGGTTGCCGCGTAGTTCGCGGTTTTGTAAGGGGCATCCATATATGTAACACCTTGGTAAATTAAAGTATTTAATAATACTGTATAACTAATATTAGGTAATTTTATGTAATCAAGTAGCTGATAGTACATACAAGAGCTAATTATGTATTTATAAGTATGTATTTATTAAAATATGTATATAACTAAAATATGTATTTCTTTGGATTCTCATTTGGTACAACTACTTAACTGGGGCATTCCATTCAAACTGGCTTAAATGGGGCAAAAAAAAGAACCTAACCTAAGAACAACAAAACAACAAAAATAGAACAAGAAAATAATATATTTAATATTTTAAAAAGATATTTACAATTTTATATAAAAAAATGAAGTATGATGATGGTGATGGGTGACGTGAAATTACAATTAGATAGAAAATAAAGATAGAAGAATATTGAAGGTCAAAGTGGCACACGCTGCGCTTGGAGTAGGAGTAGGCACACGCTGAGCTTGGAGTTTCTTGGCGGTGGTGGCACGCAGCGCCTGGTCTAGGCACACGCAGCGTCTGAAGTTAGCACACGTAGCGCTTGGAGTAAACAGTCGCAGCACCTAAAGATAGCACGGGCTCTAGTAGGTGGAGGCGCAGGCGACGACTCCAGATGAAGGCAAAGGCTTGCAGGATCCCGGAGTAGTGCGGCCCCGCACTTGGAGTAGACTAGGCGATGACTTCAGGTGAAGGCCGAGGCTTGCAGGATCCCGGAGCAGTGTGGCCCCGCGTTTGGAGTAGACTAGGCGACGACTTCAGGTGAAGATAGAGGCTTGCAGGATCCCGGAGCAGTGTGGCCCCGCGCTTGGAGTAGACTAGGCGACGACTTCAGGTGAAGACCGAGGCTTGCAGGATCCCGGGGCACTGCGGCCCCGGGATAAGGCCTTTAGGAGATGCTTCAAGTTTAGAAGCTGAAGCGAGACTGTCTGTATTCACCGATGGTTCGGCTTTTATACCTTTTTAGAGAGAACGGGAAATTATTTAAATTAAAAAGAAATTTTTGTAACTGACCCAGAGCAAAAGATTATTTATGTGGAAATATTGAAATAAAAACATCAGACCGGTAACGAATTTGAATAAAAATTGCCATGACAACCAAATAAATAACGATGTCAAAAACTAACAATTTTTGGTTTCAGGCTTATAATTAAAAAACGACAAGATTTAAGTAAGAAATGAGATATTATTTATATAGGAAAAAAATAGCGCAACAGCGCGCACGAAACCCGAAATTGCAGAGTTACGGAGAACTAAATAAAAGATCGAAAAGGTAAGACTCCATCGACACCGATATAAAAAAGTGCTGATAGCGTGAAAATATGAAGTGAAAATGGTTTGTTATTGTGTAAAAACGTTACAGGATCCTATGGAAATAAAGGTGATGCAAAATATGAATGCAGAAAATCAAAAACAGAATGGAAAAATAAATTTAAAATAGTGTAAAATTATATGTAAGTACCATAACACTACAAGACATCTACATCTATCCTCGCTTGCGAATCAAAATGCAGATGCGTTGTCACCCGTGAGGACTAAGATGGAATGCCTCATTTCCAGTAAAAAGGGCCTCCGGCCACCTGCACTCACCAAGCGAAACGCAGAGGTAAACGTCTACTTCACGCTGGTATTCAGTGAGGTCGTGGTACCACCCCGGTTCAAGCCGGCCCATCCGTGCGACAGCAAAAGCTGCCGCGTGGCTCTACCACTGTTAAAATTAATTAACATTTAAGACTTAACTACCATACTTTTTTGTGCTCAACAACTAACTTACCACGCAGTGTACTCGTAATCTGGTTGTTGAACATAGACAAATTTGGAGTCGTAATTTTGAAATAAATATATCACTATTTTCTTGGACCGGAGACCGCGCAAAGGCAAATGTATTTAAAAGCTTTTAAAGAAAATTACTTTGAAAACATCCGCGCTTTAAAATAAAATGATGTGTCTTACCTAGTATAAAGAGCACCTCCCGCCCTCCCTCAATTGCGTACATTATCTCCGTCACCACTAATCACAGTGTAGTGTACGCAATTGAGGGAGTGGGAGGTGCTCTTCATACTAGGTAAGACACATTATTTTATTTCAATGCGCGGATGTTTGCGAAGTAAATTTTTTTAAAAGCTTTTATATAATGTATTTCCGCAAAGTAACGCTTGATTTTATTAGTTGCAAATGTATTTTTTTTTATAGAATATCAAAGCAATAGGGGTAACAAACGAGCGCACGTCTACATTTATTTTCGATTAAGAGTCAAAATGCGGTTGCGTTGTCACACCTAAGGATTAAGATGGAATGCATCGTTAGAAAGGGTATCCGATTATCTACACTAGTAATACGCAACACAGCAGCTTTAAGCTGCTACTTTACAGTGTTATTATGTAAAAGCGTCCTTCTACCCCGGTCGAGCCAACCCATTCCTGCTACAACCATAATATAACAGCAGCGTGGCTCTACAGAGTATAAAATATGATACGTCCCTTAAATAGATGGAGCGAGATCTGCGCATGGTAGCTAATAGGTGCGAAAACAAAAGTCGGGCTAAGTGGTGCATGCTGGTATCCTAAACTAAGGATCACAATTTGGGCACTATCGCCTTGTGGTAAAAAAAATAAAACGGATTGACTGAATATGGAATGTACCAGGCAATCCGTTTTATTTTTTATAACTATTTCTTAAAACTTTATCCTAGTTAAACGGGTCGGCAATGGAAATTACCGACCATATAGCTCTAAGAACCGACAGGCGATGACGAAGAAACGTTCTCTAGTCAGCCTCTTACTAGTATGCGATGTTTAGGGTGGCCACTATATGGAGTAACGACGTGTGTTTTATAAACCTGGAGCGGCCAACGAACTTACGTTCCACCTGATGGTAACTAGTTACTACATCTCATAGACTCCTGAAACTTTCAAACATGGAGGTTATAGAAGCGTTCTCACCTTTGAGGACTCAGATGGAATACCTCACAGCCTGTAATTATACTGGCTCTCTATACCCTTCAGACTGGAAAACAACAGCGCTGGCACTGCTGCTTGGCGATAGAAATAGGTAAGAGAATGATTCTTAACCAAACGTGGAGGTTATAGATACGTTGTCACCTTTGAGGACTAAGATGGAATACCTCACAGCCTGTTATTATACTGGCTCTCTATACCCTTCAGACTGGAAAACAGCAGCGCTGGCACTGCTGCTTGGCGATAGAAATAGGTAAGAGAATGATTCCTAACCAGACGTGGAGGTTATAGATGCGTTGTCACCTTTGGGGACTAAGATGGAATACCTCACAGCCTGTAATTATACTGGCTCTCTATACCCTTCAGACTGGAAAACAGCAGCGCTGGCACTGCTGCTTGGCGATAGAAATAGGTAAGAGAATGATTCCTAACCAAACGTGGAGGTTATAGATGCGTTGTCACCTTTGGGGACTAAGATGGAATATCTCACAGCCTGTAATTATACTGGCCCTCTATACCCTTCAGACTGGAAAACAGCAGCGCTGGCACTGCTGTTTGGCGATAGAAATAGGTAAGAGAATGATTCCTAACCAAACGTGGAGGTCATAGAATCGTTCTCACCTTTGGGGACTAAGATGGAATACCTCACAGCCTGTAATTATACTGGCTCTCTATACCCTTCAGACTGGAAAACAGCAGCACTGGCACTGCTGCTTGCAGTGCTAGCACTGCTGCTTGGCGATAGACATAGGTAAGAGAATGATTCCTACCCAAACGGACTCATGTAGGACACGCAGGATGTTGATGAATGCAGATGGCTCCGTCTTTTGTGGTATTCCTTGGGTGAGTTCTATGTTTTGCGGGGGACTAGTAAAGGTGCTTTATTCAACATTGCTGAGTGAGCATTGTTGTCATAGTTACTGTTGATCTAATTCCCTTATAATTAATGTGTTGTTTATTTTTAAAAACGATTAAAATAAAAGCGGTGGTTGCAAACCACGGTGGTCAAGCAAGGCAACTATGGCAAATATCCCCTCTATGAAGCAATCTATGGGGGAAGCTTTTGTTAATCTGTGGACTTTTATAGGCTGGTGTTTGAACTGTTATGGAGCTTTCTTTTATTTTATTTACGTTTTAGTGAAATCTTGGATAATGCGGGTTAGTAGTATGAAGTATAGTTAATGACAAATGAAGAACAAAATTAGTTTGTTCTACCATTGGCACTCATCAGAGCACAATTTTTTTTACCTCTTTCTCCCTAAATTGAAGCTGGATATTTAAAATAAATGACATGAAAACGAAGACATAAATTGAAATCTTATATCTAGCAATTGATAGCAATTAAAGAACCTTGCAAGTCAAGCTTTCATGGATAGAGCGCACGCAATATTTCTTCCATGAATAAATTAATTGGAGACTATCACTGTATACTTTTTTATAGGATAAGGGTGAAAAACGAGCACACAATCCACCTGATGGTAAGTGGTTGCTGCGGCCCATAGACATCTACATGTATCCTCGTTGCAAATCAAAGTGCAGATGCGTTGTCACCCATGAGGACTAAGATGGAATGCCTCATTTCCAGTAAAAAGGGCCTCCGGCTACCTGCACTCACCAAGCGAAACGCAGAGGTAAACCTCTACTTCACGCTGGTATTCAGTGAGGTCGTGGTACCACCCCGGTTCGAGCCGGCCCATCCGTGCGACAGCAAAAGCTCCCGCGTGGCTACCACTGTTAGACAACAACAAATAACAATATAATTCACTCTTCACTATTGTACTAGTTGTAATAATACACTTTATTTTTCAAGTAACATCATGTTAAAGATCCACAATGCTTCCCATTAAGACTCGAATACCACAACCATTACGAACATATAGATACCACGAACTATATATCACATTAATTTAGGTTGCCTTTTGTTGAAAAGCGATGCAGAAAACAAGTTACGAGTACCCCTTAACTTAAAACGGATGCTCCATAAAATTTGTAGTTTTAGAAAAGGTTTAGTTAAAGCAAACGTATAAACAAACATATTAAACATTTCAATTAGTTTTATTGTGAATAACTTCAAATTTTATTTTGCAAAAAACATATTCCTCAATTCTGTATTAAAGTCAAAGTCAAAGTGGTTTACAGTGTTTTATTTTATTATGAAGCTGCGATGTAAATTATTACCAACTTAATATTTTGTTAAATGTGGTGGTTATTTCAATTAAATAATAATAAAAGAGTTAAGTAATCAAATTTCTTAGAAGATGCAGCAAAGATTATCTTGACTATGTTTCGTCTATAATTTATCAACTCTAGATTTGGTAATGTCAAACTTTCAACCCTTTAATGAAGATGTGTTAAACTAAATAAGTGTACAATTACCATTTGGCTTATTAAATTTAATTATTAAAGTAGTGGATGGTGTAATCCTCGACCGACCTCCTTCACCGTGCAATGACGATACAAATAAGATCATGGGCAGCAGTGTCTTTTAATAACGACTAAAATTAAAAACTGCGATTGCCAACCCAGCGTGGCAACTCTGACAAATATCCACCCCATCCCCCTCCCTCTCAATATGTGCAATTTATGAGGGGAGGATTATGTTCAGCAGTGAATTTTAATAGGCCGTAACTGTAACGGTAATCCTCGATGTATAAGACATGTCTTATAATCAATAAAAAGAGACTGATTTTTGTCACTCAACTACGAATCATAGCAGCGTTATGCTGTTATGTCACGCCGATATAGATTCTGTGAGAGCCTAGTTCATTCCGGATCGAACTGACTGCAATGCGATAATGCAGCTGCAGCGTGATTTTACCAGGTAAAAAAATAATGATATGATTATGAAGAGGATAAATATACATTTTTGTTTATAGCTTAGCTTGAGCCAAATTAAAGATATTAAAATAATTATTAATTAGTTTTTTTATTATAATTATAGTTTGTTAAAATTGTATATAATTATTTCATTTTATAAATAAAATTAAAAAAACTAAACTAAATATATTAAAATAGAAAAGTAAATATACATATATTTATACACAAATAGGTTAATTGTTAAAAACCAGGGTATAAAAAGTTCCGACCTCAACGTATAGATGGCAGCACTCGTCAATAAAAGCTAGTTAATATATTTGTGCATCTTTTGACAGTAACGCACCAAAATTTCAGCTATTTTGGATGCGTAGTTGTTATTTGACAGTCGTTTGAGTGGGTCGATGTGAATGTTTTTGTGAAAATGGAAAAATTGAGTATCGAGCTGTCATAAAATGTTTGTTTTTGAAAGACAATACGCCTACTCAAAACAAACATGCGTTGGACTCTCTGTATGGGGACTCTGCACAATCATTTACTACATTGAAATTTTGGGCAGCTGAATTTAAACGTAGCCGAGAGAGCTTGGGAGACGATGAACGTTCGGGACGTCCAAAACTGCAACTACTGACGATAACATCGCTAAAGTTCACGAAATGGCGCTAGAAGACTGCCGAATTAAAGTGAGCGATCTTTCTCACTTTAATTCGTCGGTTCTAGCAGAGGCTATGAAAATGTCCGAAGAACGTGTTTATCACATATTTATAAGATTTAGGCAAGAGAAAACTGTCAGTGCATTGGGTGCCGTGTTTGCTCGCGTTAGACCAAAAAACGTGTTCGAATGAACATTCCCAACGCTCTGTTGGTGCAGTTTAGGCAAAATAAATCCAAAATTTTGACGCCAGTCAATTACGAAATTTGGATACACGGTTATATGCCCGAAACAAAAATACAGTCAAAACAGTGGACTGCAAAGCAGCCGGCTCCAAACAAGCAAAACTGTTTCTTCAGCTGGAAAAGTGATGGCGATTGTTTTTTAGGATAATCATGGAATTATCGTAATTTCTAAAAAGGAAAAACCATTATAAGAGCATCATCCGCATCATTACTTAACAAACTATACGCATAAAATGCGAAATGAAAATCCTTTTTCACTATGACAACGCGTCGTCTCACACCTCAGCAGTTACCATGGCGAAAATCCACGAATTATGGTTTGAACTGCTAGACCATCCATCTCACTCACCAGATCTAGCCCCAAATCACTTGTTTTTGTTCTCTCATCTAAAAATTGCGCTCTGAGGACAGAGATTGACGTTAAATGAGGAGGCAATCCCTAAAACCTTCGTGAACAATTATTTTACAGAAAAAAACGCTGAGTACTATATAGACGGGTTAGACAGATGGAAGCATCGCTGAGAGAAGTGTATAGTTACAAGATAATAAGAAAATACAAATAAATTTTACAAAAAAATGTCTTGTATCTTTGTTAGGTTCGAATCTTTTCAGACCATCCACGTACTTGATTTACATATCACACTATTTCTCTTTCCCAAAGGGTCTGCTAGAAGAGAATTCTTATTAAGGTTAAGCTTGCCTTTGTACATCTTATTTAAATATTTAAAAAAATTATATCATCTTATAATGTGTACAATAAAGAATAAATAATTTTCATTTACTTCTCTGGCCACAAAATAAAATCCTATCCTACTAGACCTACCTATCCTACTATTTTTTTACTTCCTACTACGAGGCTGCGTTTTTAAGTCTGCGGAATGGGTAGGTAGGTAATAAGTAGGGTTTAGGTCCCGGGAAGTCTCGTGTCTCGAAGTCCCGGGACTTTTCGTACGAGACAAGATTGTCAAAATTGTTATGTAATCATTTTTATTTTCAAACTAGCTATGCTCCGTGACTTCGCATGCGTGTAATTTAGGGTTTTAATTATTGCTCAGAACCCTAATTCTTTCTCTCAAATAAAAATAGCTTAAGTTACTCCTTAGAACATCGGCTATCTGCCAGTGAAAGTCCCGTCGAAATTGGTCTAGCCGTTTCGGAGATTAGCCAAAACAAACAGACAGACAGACAGACAGACAGACCGACAGACAGACAAAAATTTAAAAAATTGTGTTCTTGTTATAAGTACCGTATATATATATATATATATATATATATATATATATATATATATATTCATATGCATTGAGTAAAAAGCTGTTATTTTAACATTACAAACAGACAATTCAGTTTTATTTATTTGTATGTATAAATTTGTATAGGTAATTTAAGGAGCCTAGCGCCATGTGTTAGTTGAATGAATTGGTCTACTACCTAACTACGCAATACAATAAATGAAACAAATGTGATTATGAGAATTAACAATGAGATTATGAACTATGATGAGATACTAGAATTACTAGATAATAATAAAGTTACTAAGAATTAGTATGATTTTTAACTAATTTCGTTTCATAACTATAAGATTTAACTGTTTAGAAGTTTTTTTTTATAGGATAAGGGTGACAAACGAGCACACAGTCCACCTGATGGTAAGTGGTTGCTGCGGCCCATAGACATCTACATTTATCCTCTATTACAAATCAAAATGTAGATGCGTTGTCACCCGTGAGGACTAAGATGGAATGCCTCATTTCCAGTAAAAAGGACCTCCGGCCACCTGCACTCACCAAGCGAAACGCAGAGGTAAACCTCTACTTCACGCTGGTTTTCTGTGAGGTCGTGGTACCACCCCGGTTCGAACCGGCCCATCCGTGCGACACCAAAATCTGCCGCGTGTCTCTACCACTGTTAAACTGTGAAGTGCATCTGTGTGTAACTAAAAGAAACAAATCAGTTATTAAGACTGAAATTAACGTTAGAAATTATTTAATTTTGTGTTTAATTGTTTGATAAATGTTGATTTCACAAAAAAATTGCCTCTTTTTAATACGTTTCACTAGAAATTAACTCAAATAAATTTCTTCAAAAAACGCTTACCCATCTTGAAAAAAAAACAAAAAAGTATTTTCTTAAAAGTCTCGAAGTCACGGGAATTCCCGGGACTTTGATTATAGGCTGTCCCATGTCCCGTGACTTTGAAATTGTCGGGAATTCTTAAACCATAGTAATAAGTAGGGACGTCGCTGAATTACGTGCTGATTGAGCATCTCTATTGGTGAATTTTCAGCACCATGCATTTAAAAAGCTGTAATTTAAGATACTTTTACAAAAACTTATTTTTACAAAAAAATAGAGAATATGTCATGTATTCTGGTTTGTTATTTATAATATTGCCAAGTTTCATCATAACCCGATTGAGCCATAAACATAACAACATAGAAATACACTTTTTCATTTATAATAATGGATATATAAGAGGGTGCGTTTTAAAGTTCGCGGGATGGGGGGTAAAGAGTTGAAATAAAAATCCAAATTTATTTTTTCTTTTCAATATATTCACCTGCTACCGTAATACATTTTTCGGATCTTTGAATTAACTTATGTATACCCTCAAAAACTTCAAAATTTCAAACTTGTTTTTGTTCTCTCATCTAAAAATTGCGCTCTGAGGACAAAGATTGACGTTAAATGAGGAGGCAATCCCTAAAACCTTCGTGAACAATTATTTTACAGAGAAAAACGCTGAGTACTATATAGACAGGTTAGACAGATGGAAGCATCGCTGAGAGAAGTGTATAGTTACAAGATAATAAGAAAATACAAATAAATTTTACAAAAAAATGTCTTGTATCTTTGTTAGGTTCGAATCTTTTCAGACCATCCACGTACTTGCTTTACACATCACACTATTTCTCTTTCCCAAAGGGTCTGCTAGAAGAGAATTCTTATTAAGGTTAAGCTTGCCTTTGTACATCTTTTTTAAATATTTAAAAAAAAATATCATCTTATAGTGTGTACAATAAAGAATAAATAATTTTCATATACTTCTCTGGACACAAAATAAAATCCTATCCTACTAGTCCTACCTATCCTACTATTTTTTTACTTCCTACTACGAGGCTGCGTTTTTAAGTTCGCGGAATGGGTAGGTAGGTAATTAGTAGGGTTTGGGTCCCGGAAAGTCTCGTGTCTCGAAGTCCCGGGACTTTTCGTACGAGACAAGATTGTCAAAATTGTTATGTAATCATTTTTATTTTCAAACTAGCTATGCTCCGTAACTTCGTCCGCGTGTAATTGAGGGTTTTAATTATTGCTCAGAACCCTAATTCTTTTTCTCAAATATAAGTAGCTTAAGTTACTCCTTAGAACATCGGCTATCTGCCAGTGAAAGTCCCGTCGAAATCGATCTAGCCGTTTCGGAGATTAGCCAAAACAAACAGACAGACAGACCGACAGACAGACAAAAATTAAAAAAATTGTGTTTTTGTTATCAGTACCGTATATATATATTCATATGCATTGAGTAAAAAGCTGTTATTTTAACGTCACAAACAGATAATTCAGTTTTATTTATTTGTATGTATAGATTTGTATAGGTAATTTAAGGAGCCTAGCGCCATTTGTTAGTTGAATGAATTGGTCTACTACGTAACTACGCAATACAATAAATGAAACAAATGTGATTATGAGAATTAACAATGAGATTATGAACTATGATGAGATACTAGAATTACTAGATAATAGTAAAGTTACTAAGAATTAGTATGATTTTTAACTAAGTTCGTTTCATAACTATCAGATTTAACTGTTTAGAAGTTTTTTTTATAGGATAAGGGTGACAAACGAGCACACAGTCCACCTGATGGTAAGTGGTTACTGCGGCCCATAGACATCTACATTTATCCTCTATTACAAATCAAAATGTAGATGCGTTGTCACCCGTGAGGACTAAGATGGAATGCCTCATTTCCAGTAAAAAGGGCCTCCGGCCACCTGCACTAACCAATCGAAACGCAGAGGTAAACCTCTACTTCACGCTGGTTTTCTGTGAGGTTGTGGTACCACCCCGGTTCGAGCCGGCCCATCCGTGCGACACCAAAAGCTGCCGCGTGGCTCTACCACTGTTAAACTATGAAATTAACGTAAGAAATTATTTAATTTTCTGTTTATTTGTTTGATAAATGTTGATTTTACAAAAAAATTGCCTCTTTTTAATACGTTTCACCAGAAATTAACTCAATTAAAATTCTTCAAAAACGGCTTCCCCATCTTGAAAAAAAAAAACAAAAAAGTTTTTTCTTAAAAGTCCCGAAGTGACGGGAATTCCCGGCACTTTGATTATAGGCTGTCCCGTGTCCCGTGACTTTGAAATTGTCGGGAATTCTCAAACCATAGTAATAAGTAGAGACGTCGCTGAATTACGTGCTGATTGAACATCTCATTATTAGTTTAAATACCGGATTTTATAGTAATTAGATCATCAGTCTTTGAGCTATCGTCAACCAAACAAGTCAATCGGGAAGAAATTGTGAAATATGATGGAAATTTCTACGCTTCAGTCCTAGAACAATTGAAGGAAGGCATAAAGGAGGAAAGAAGGGGAAAATTGACCAAAGGAATCAAATCTGCACGACAGCGCGCCTGTTCACAAGTGCCATGTTGCGATGGCTGCCATGCGGAAGGTGAGCTTCGAAATTTTGCCACACCCACCCTACAGAGCTGGCCCCCAGTGATTATTATCTATTTCCAAACATAAAAAAGATCTTCGTGGGAAAAAGTTTTTAAGGGATGAAAAAGTGAAGGAAGCAGTTTCGGCGTATTTTTTAGACAAAGATAAATCATTTTTTGAGGGTATACATAAGTTAATTCAAAGATCCGAAAAATGTATTACGGTAGCAGGTGAATATATTGAAAAGAAAAAATAAATTTGGATTTTTATTTAAACTCCTTACCCCCCCATTCCGCGAACTTTAAAACGCACCCTCTTATATATACATTATTATAAATGAAAAAGTGTATTTGTATGTTGGTATATTTATGGCTCAATCACGCAAAAACTACTGAACGGATTTTAATGAAACTTGGCAATATTATAAATAAAAACCAGAATACATGACATATTCTCTATTTTTTTGTAAAAATAAGTTTTTGTAAAAATATCTTAAATTACAGTTCTCAATGAGCGAAACAAATATTTTAATGTAGTCTATAGAATAGTGTTGCAGTATAGCGAGTGGGTCTGCAATTATAAATTAAAACAATATCAATAACAAAAAATTCATCAGGATTTACTTAAAAGAAAACGGAGAAAAAGCAAAACTAAAGTAAAACTCCTGGTATGTAGGTAATATTTCCTACTAAATGTCGACACTTTTCGCCTTTCTTCTACGTTGGTAGTAGAGCAATGAATTGAAATGTGCAATGGATGCTTTCTATCGATTACTCCTTGTCGATGTGATTTTTCAACCTGAGGGCATTACTTTGATTCAGCATCGCAGAATGCGTGTAAAATCAAGTTTATTTTTGTGTCAAACTAAATTCCAATTTTTCAAATTGTCTGCCATGACCATGTGGTAATACTGATTGCATGTATTTATTGTAAACAGTAGCGATAGTGATAACTTCATTTTTAAAGATTATTGAAATTAGTCGAGATCGCTGCATTAGTCAACGTTTGATTAGTAAATTCTTTTGTATAATCATTAATCATCTTAATATTAAAAGTCCACTGGTGAACATAGACCTTTCCTATAGATTGCCTCATAGACATATTTTCCATTTCCTGATTTGGTTCCCTCAGGCGACGATTCAGGAGACGATATGGGTATTATTTACGAGTGGATATTTTTACATCGCCAATATACGCTTCTTTCGTAACATAGCATAAATTAACAACTTATTTGAATGCCGACTGTACTACTGTACTATAATGAAATCACATTATAATCCACTGCTGTGGATTTTGTGGAATCAGTTCCAGAAAAAAGGCAAAAAGAGGTTACCGCAAATTATTATAATATTAATTAACAAAATAAAAACTGTTATGCCGAAAAGTCCTTAGTAAGCCCTTAGTATTAATGATATTATAGTCTCCAATTATCTGTGGACTCTTTAAATTCCGATATTTTACTAATCAGCATGGTTTAGGCTGGTAAGCTTATACACACGCGAACTATTACGATATATTTTTTTTCTCGTCGCCAATGCAATATCTTGGGATTTAAATAAAATATGTCTTCTTCGTAACGGCTTTAATGGCGAAAGTGACGTTACAATAATTAACAAATACCTTAATAGCTTCAAGAACTTGTAGAAATTATTTTTCGGTTGTTAAGAAAAAAAAAATAGGAAGTAATTTTTATAAAAAAATATTTTTATCAATGTATTAATATAGTTATAAAAATTTCATTTTTGTGTCGTTATACATGAAAAAAAATAATGATTTATATATATAGAAACTAATTTATAAATACATAACAATTTTATAAAATTAAATCAATTGTTTTTTCAACATTACTTTCATCTTTATGTATTCGAGTTCAGTGCTTTTTCCTCATCCCAAAGGTGCCCAACATGACTAAAGAAGTTTTCACTTCGAAAATAAAAGAAAATATGAAGAAACGAAGGTAATAGCTGTAATATTTCACATGTTCTAGCAGTATAAATTATCAAGCAGGCAACAAAGAGGGATGATTCTACGAATCTCACTGTAGTTGATTCTTCGAATCTCACTGTGGTTACTTTGCCCGTTGGGGTATTCTACAAGTATAGGCAAGTAAGATCATGTTGCTGTGTTACATTGAGTGTTGCTGTAGGTTTGCGTGCTTTGGTGTTGTCATGTATTTGCGCCTTTCACGTTGGACTACTGTATGATTGTGACGGGGACATATTACGGTGTGGTCGGGCTGTGTTTGCTCTATACTGAACGTATGATTAAGTACGCCGTTCTGATGCTGATAGTAATTGGTTGCGTAAGCGAAAGAGCAAGTTGTACATCCGCTCGCACACTTTTATTATTTTTAACAATTAACCTCCAGAATAATTTCTAATCGTAAAGAAAGTTTGTTACAGACTATTATTTTGGGAGGAGAGTGGTAAATGCTGTTAGAACGAAGAAAGAGGCAACTTTATCAAATTATTTCTACTGAAAGAGAGGGGACTAACCGTAGTGGATCGTTGCGGGTTGTGAATATGAATATATGGAGGATATAAGTAACATTAATAATAATAATAGTCATTTATTGCAGGATTTTTACACCCATATTAAATATCACTAAATTTTAAAACATAATGAAAATATAATTATAAGGATACAATAAATTAAATAAATTAAATACACTTCAACTGTAATCATAAGTTAATACTAAAAATACTAAAATTGCCCCTAAAACGGGGTTCGTACTATCTATTTACAATTATCGTCGCGATGCACGGCATACCTATATATATTTTAGTATGGGATTCTGTGGGCACTCGTAGCACATCCTGAGGGTCTCGTTCTCGGAGTCACGGATGCGGGACCGAAAAGCTGCAACCCGAGATCTAATAACGTCGAAGTAATCGGGCATTACGGCGTTGGCAAACATGCTCGACGCACTGCAGTATTTAGGTAGTTTCATTAGAATGCGGTATACATTATTATACTGCACTCTATCGCTGCTTACTACGTGCATTTTTGGTGCTGTCCAACCAAAGCTGACAAGCGTAGAAGCATTGACAATATGTTCTTAACAGGGCCAGCTTTACCTTAGGACTGCACCGCACATACCAGAGTGCAAGCATATTACACCGAACAGCCAGAGCCCTCCTTTTACGTTCTATATCAAGGTTATCACGCAAATCGTCCATGCTCCATATACCTGAATAGATCCACTTTTGCAATAGCTTCACCTTCCAGAAATCCTAACGGAATCCTATTCGGGCTTCTTCCCGAGCGTAACACCATCATCTGCATTTTTTTAACATGATACTTCAGGCCATGATGCTGCACATAATGCTCGTATATGGTTAATAACCTTTTAAGTCCCCTGATTGAGGGACTTAGTAGTACCATGTCGTCAGCGTGGTTGAGATTATTAAGACAAATTGTACCCATGTGACAACCAATTTTTGTACTTCTAAGTTCATCAATCAGGTCGTTTACTTATAATCTAAACAGATCCGGAGAGGTCAGCCCACCTTAACGTAAGCCACACTGTAATAAATAATCATTAGAGATGGCGTTGTCCCATTTCACAATGTTTGTCTGGCTCCCGTACCAGTATCTCAACAGATCCATAGACTTTCTGGGTACTTTTTGCCATAGTCGCTGATAGTTAACTAGATCAAAGGCAAGACTAAGGTCTAAAAAGCAAGCATACACAGATGTACCTATAGAGGAACATATATAGATATGTAGTAGTTAACTGTCGATTTAAGACTGATGAAGACTGCAGAGTCCATTGAAAGTCTGAAACGAAAATCAAACTGCGCGTCGTCAATCCTAATGTTGTTGCTTATATTCGGGTGTAATACCTTTCCAAAATTTTACTTATATTGGTCCCTAAAGAAATGGGCTGGTAGTTTTTAAGACTAAAAAGGTCACCGGTTTTTTTTATATAAAATTAGGGTGACAAACGAGCACTCAGTCCACCTGATAGTAAGTGGCTGCTGTGGCCCATAGACATCTGCATCTCTCTTCGTTTGCGAATTAAAATGCAGATGCGTTTTCAGCCATGAGGATTAAGATAGAATGCCTCTTTTTGAGTAAAAAGGGCCTCCGGTTCTCTACACTCACCATACGAAACACAGCAGCATTAAGCTACTATTTTACGCTGGTATTCTGTGAGAGCGTGGTCCTTCTCCAGTCGAGTTAACCCATTCTTGCCACAATTATACTATTAATATAGCTGCAGCATGGCTCTACCACCACCCTACGCATGAGATTTTTCGGCAAATATCCAGAATTAACAAAAAACGTAAATGATTCTGCCAAAATACTATAAATGTCCAAACCTGAAAATAAAATATATTCTTAACTCAATCCATTAAAACCTGGATATTTACCCCTTTTCATTTTTTGAACCACTTTTTCTACAACGCCCGGTGTGTATAACGAGATAGCTTCCTCGGTATTGTGAATATCAAGGGGCATAGCAACATATTGCTGTACATTTCTAGTTGGCAAGCGATCAACTTTGAAGAGGTGCGAAAACAAGTCGGCAGTTGACTTTCGTTCGTGCACACCATTTATACTCGCATGTAAGTTAGATTTATAGTCAAGATGTTTAGTTGCTTTCCAAAATTTAACAAAACTTTTATCTTCATGATGTGAAGCCAATATGTCCATTTTATCTGGTCGTCGTTGTTCTGGCACCACCTCAACTTACTTTTAAAACTCTGCAACTCTCCACCGTGTTTTTATAAATCTCACCAAACTCAGGTTTCCCATACCACAGCCAACATTTAAAATAATACCTTGCTCTTTGATTATTCTCACGGACGTAATAATTCCAACGCCGCACTATTTTATGTCTGTATCGTACATCACGACAAACGCTAATTTTTGCAGCATTTTAGACCGTCTTAATAAAATCATCATAATATTTATCAAGTAAATAGAAATTGGTTTTGCATACATTAAAACGACAAAAGTTGTATACAGTTTTCAATGTGACTAGAAAAAACAAAATTACGTAAAATATCACAGCAGTTCTGTCAGACAGTCAGTTATAGTATTGTATTTTATACAAGAAAAACGGGCGCCACCGCAGGTGCAATGGTGCAGGTGTGCGAAACACGTGTTATTTACAAGAATTCTGTCTAACTGCACCGACAGCTACCGCGCCGCACGTGCAGTGGTGCTGGTGCCGTCATATATATATATATATATATATATATATATATATATATATATATATATATATATATAGGTGATTTCCTCATCATTTCTATTGCCCCAGCGAACATCGAATAATGATTTATTTTCTGTATACATAGTAATTTTTTTGGAATCATATTTACTTCACACGTTATTAAGAGGGAATAATAGTCAGACCAGTACACTTCAAGATCCATAAATGCAGAGGTGACTGTGGCACGTGCAGCAGCAGTCATTATGCAGTGATATAATCAAGGCTTACCACCATTGCCGTCATTTGCGTAAAAGTGTCCGGGGCTAAAATTTCTTCGACAACATATACCAGTGAGTGATCTACACAGAGATCTAAAAATTCGTTTCCGAATCTGGTACCTGAATGTATTTTTTTTATAGGATAAGGTGACAAACGAGCACACAGTCCACCTGATGGTAAGTGTTTCCTGCGGCCCATTGACATCTACATCTATCCTCTATTACAAATCAAAATGCAGATGCGTTGTCACCCGTGAGGACTAAGATGGAATGCCTCATTACCAGTAAAAAGGGTCTCCGGCCACCTGCACTCACCAAGCGAAACGCAGAGGTAAACCTCTACTTCACGCTGGTATTCTGTGAGATCGTGGTACTACCCTGGTTCGAGCTGGCCCATCTGTGCGACAGCAAAAGCTGCCGCGTGGCTCTTCCACTGTTCATAAGCGTTGAAGTCGCCTAAGACGTAAATAGCCTCAACATCAATGTTACTAACAACACGCGTGAGATATGAATAGAGAGAGCATTCTGGTTCAGCGATTTGTATTTTGCAATGATTGGAAAAAGTTTGTCTCATATTCGTTGTTTTAGGTTTTCGTTTTTTATATTCAACAATTTTAAAATCATCAATTTTCGATTCAACAGATTAAGGGGGTAGGTCGCGTGAAACCAAGCTGTCCGCACCCACGCAAACTCCATCCGAACTTGTATTCTGCATACTTGGTCCATTCGCTTGATGCGAACAATCCTGACTATGCACGATGTTGCGATAGGTCGGCGTATGTAAACTTACTGCAACTGTTTCGTATTCGAGCGTAAGCTGTGGTGCAACCACAAGTGGTAGCGGAGTAAAATATGTTATATTATATTTTTTTCTTTTTAGGCGTTGTTAATATCTTAGGCGTTTTGTCACCCCGCTCTTAATGCGAGCTCAAAGAGGTTCTAATGTCTACTAGCTCATGGCTAAATTTCGTCTTGAGTTCCGGTAATTCGGTTCTCATCAAGGACATTTCTTTAAGTAACCGAGATACGCCCACATAGTCAAAGAAAACAGATGGTAGGCGATTAAGATCTTTCGCTGCAAATGTCGGTTGTACGTCAGGATCGATTTCTTTTAGTAATTTTATGATATTCTTGATATTCTTCTTTTTCTTATCATCGCCCTTCCTCTGTGCGTTTTTTATTCCACAGTCATTGCATGCACTATATAATGCTCCTTTTCTGCCCTTAATCTCGGCATACGTAAAATTCGTGGCACATATTTGCACTATGTTCAATTCGTTCAAGATATCTATTTTATTTTAGACAAAAGTCAAAACCTCATTAATTGTAATTTGTCCCGCTAAAGTCGTTAACTTGCGCCACATGTCATAGATAACAATTTGACTAATACGGAATCATGCGCGGTGCAACGACACGGTGCAAAAATACGTCCGATCGGCTCAGCAACCAGCCGGTAATCCATTCACAACATTCTCTTCGTCGTTTTTATTTTGGTAAATAAAATTTAATAATTGATTTTTTAGTAATAATCAGTATTTAGTATAACATATAAAACGATGCCTTAAGCTGCTATTTTACATTGGTATTCTGTGAGAGCGTGGTCCTTCCCTGTTCAAGCCGACCCAATCGTGTTACAACTATACTATTAATATAACAGCAGAATGGCTCTACCACGTAAAACTTACTTTGGTTTTGGATTTGTGAAAAGCTCTACTGATGATAATTATTAAACTAGTTAAATATTAAAATTTGAAGTATAAAATATTACGCAGTAGACATAAACACACAAAAGAAGGGACTCGCAAAATACGTTCAGGCGTCATTGTTGTCAGTAAAAGAAACATAATTGCGACTAGTTTAATCGGTGACAATTCCAACTGAGATGGTAGTTAATCATAATTATGTATAGTATCTTCACATAGCACCCATTTTCGTGACATAAATTACACGCAAAAACAAGAGTAGTCCTTATGTAAGAGTGTACTTTAAATAAAAACAAGCTAGTAATACTAGTTACGCGACTCTATAGTGTCATTAATTCATTCATGAATGAATGACTTTTCTTTTACAACGAATTGCCAGAAGATATATATTAAGTTAAACATAAATTGTATATTATGTATACAATAATATATAGTGGTCAGCCACCGCAGAGTCTACTTCACTTAAGGATGCCTCGTGTAGAGGCAAAATAAGTCGTATTATCGTGAATGGTGAATCTTTTTTAGTGTAATGGTGCTGGGATTAGTGGTGACGGGGATAGTGCACGCAATTAAGGAAGGGCGGGAGGTTCTCATCAGACTGGACAGGACATACAGGATTTCATTAGGCGGAAATATGCAAATTAAGATCTAACAACTTTAATCTATACATATAATAAAAATGTAAATAGCCGATGTCTGTACATTTTAGATTTATATAATAAAAGTGATTGAGAGGTACTAAAAATAAGTAACTAAATACATTTCTATAAAGTTTAGAACTTTCTGTCTATCTGACTGATTGTTTGTTAACGTATCACGTATAAAGTACCAATTTATATCTTAAGAATCGTTAAAGAAATTATAAAGTGTATCTTCAGGTTACATTTAGTCTTTACTTCATTAAAATTAGTTCATTCCATCAAAAGTTATGATAAATATTCTGAAGTATGGCTACGAAGTATAGGTACGAATTTGTTCATTGGTGGCATTCGTTGAGTCATCAAGTACATTTTAAACTAATATCATATTATAAATCATAATTAAATCATGTAAAATAATGTTCTATAATGATATAATTAAATCTTAAACGCAGTAAGCAAAAGTATTACATAAAGAACGTAATAAATATATAAAAAAATAAATTAGCCTTATTTTCTAAAAATCTAAAGTACAATACCTAGTTAATTCATTTCATCGATAGATGGTGGTGTTGCACAAATGTAATACAAAAAGGCAGGTTGTGGTTTTTTCCTGTAGATGATGTTTCATATTTGCTGTCAGTATTTATATTAATCGCTGCCCTACTGTGTGTTGACAATCTCATTTATTCTTTACCGCCGAGTACTCTACGTGGTAACTCAAATTTAAAAGGGCTATTAACAATTTTGTTGGTTTCGGCGAGGATCAAACTTTCTTTTTTGCTTACTATGCAGGCCTATAAATTCTTTTATGTTATTTATTGTATCAATTGCGTCAATTTATCTCTTTTATTTTTAGAATTGATTTTAACAGCGCCATCTATCTTTAAGTCTCTATACATGCGGTGATAACATGCTGTGTCTGTTTCTGTACATTGTATAGTACCTATATTAATTTGTGACTAAAATCATTATGGAGACTGAAATTCATTAAATAAGTACATTTTTATAATTTTTAGAATTGTCTGTTTATCTGTCTGTCTGTCTGTTTGTTTATGAACGTATCACGTCTTAAGTAAACATCTTTTTTTCAAAAAAAATCGTTAAGAAAATCATAAAGTGTATCTTCCAGGTTTATTAAATCTGTTTTATTAAAATTGGTTAATTCTATAGAAAGTTATGATTACTATTTTGAAATTTAGGTTCGATTTGTTTAAGGGCGTCATTAAACCTCAGAAATAGTAATAAAAATATTAGTTTGTAAAAAAACGTTCTATTATAATATATTTATACTAAAAACACAGTAAACAAAAAAATATGTTTTCCTTAAGTTAAAAAAGGATGTTTTCTCACAAATAACGTAATAGATGGCGTTGTACAAATTACAACCTTTTCTGAATTGCGGTGTTAATATTTTTCACCGATGAATCGTATTGAGACTCTCTGAAGTAATTTACGTTAACGAGTCCATTTAAGGGGCTACTCCATGCGAACGACCTTGAGCATTCGGGCCACCGCGCCGATTTGCTACAATATATTGCATAAGACGCCAGCTACTATACGAACGTAGTATTATTTTTTCAACACCAATAAACTATTTTATGGAAATACACGCGGCGTAAAACGATAAAGGTATTTTAATTTTTTTATTCGGTATATTAGTTGCATTATATTAGAATTATCTATTCTTATATATTATCTAATTGTGAAATTTCATAATTAATTATATAATAAAAATGAAGCATTGAAAGTTGTGAGTTTAAAGATACCTAGTCACTATAGGTAAATAGATAGATAGCTCGCCTTTTGTAGAAATATTTGGTGCAATAAAGAATAAATAAATAAATAGGATGTTTCGCAGATGTGTTTTTGATTATTGTTACTTTTTACGTGTCACGTATTGAAAAGTAACATACTGTTACGAGCTTGGGGTTCGAGACAAATAAAAACTGCCGATTGAATTACCAAAATTGACATTTTACTTACAGTACACTAATTACAATTTAAACCACACTACTAATAAATCACAATTGTACTACTGATCACTTTGGTTCGCAATTAATTCGCTTCGAAGTATTCGCTTATATCGCCAATTCAATACTGACTCGGTCGTGGTCTATACCGGCCTTATATAGGGCCTCAGATAGTTTCCAAAACCTTCTACTGTAGCGGCATCTAGAATGTTCGAGTATATATCGGTCCCGAAATTTCTGGAAGGATCTTGACTCTCATAGTTTTGCTACTCGACACTAGAGGGCGCTAGTGTGACTAGTGTTGCCATGTACAAGACATTAATAGTGGCGCGTAACACTGCCCTCTCTTAAGACATGCTCGTCCCGAGCATTATTGGCCCCATAATAACGCGCCAGTCGATCCACATAGACGATCTTAGGAGTACCTCTGGCACCTTTCTGTATCCGGTAGGTTACGTCATTGATCCTTATCACAATCCGGTACGGTCCGTCCCATTTATCTTGAAGCTTAGGAGATTTCCCTTTGCTGCGAGCTGGATTGTGTAACCACACTAGTGGACCTTCGTCAAACCCTTTGTTGTTCATTTTGCGGTCATACCGTGTTTTCATCTTCTCAGACGTTTGCTGGCGCGACTGTCTGACGTGGTCATAAATTTCATTAATTTTGCTCCGCAAGTCATTTGCATAATCGGTTATATTGCGTGGGGCATAAGGTGGTATTCCGGTGATTAGGTCTGCTGGCAGCGATAATTTTCTCCCAACGTTTGCGAAAGCTGGCGTCACTGATGTAATTTCTTGAACAGCGCTTCGATATGACAACAAAAACGGTTGTATGTGCCTGTCCCAGTCTCGTTGCTGTTTTTCCACAACTTTTTCCAGGTACTTTTACCAATATCTGATTAAATCTTACTACAATTCCATCAGATTGTGGGTGGTAAGAAGTTGTTCGTGTTTTCTGAGTACCCATAACTCTGCAAGTTTTCTGGAATATTTGAGACTCAAAATTCCTTCCTTGATCGCTGTGAATCTCTAAGGGTACTCCAAAATGACATAAGAATTCATGAACTAGTTTATCTGCAACTGTTGAAGCTTCTTGATTTGGAATGGTGAAGACTTCTGGCCACTTAGTGAAGTAATCCATCACAACCATGAAATACTTGTTAACATTTTCACTTTCCGGAAACGGCCCCGCAATGTCAATGGCTATCCTCTCCCATGGTGCACCAATATTGTACAATTTCAATGCGCCTCTACTACGAGTTTGAGGTCCTTTTACAGCCGCACAAATTGTACATTTGCGGCACCAGTCCTCGACATCGTCACGACAGTGGACCAGTAAAACCATTCTCGAATCTTCAGTAGAGTTCGTTTAACTCCCAGGTGGCCTCTTGAACAACCACTATGGTAAAGCTGTAGAACATCCGGTACTTTAGCTTTAGGGACAACCACTTGCAAGTGACATCTGTCTACCCGACCATTTTCCCATTTACGGCACAGGACTGCATCCTGAATCAGCAAGCTGTCCCATTGGGCCCAATAGATTTTCGTGGTCGAAATCATTGCTAAACATCGCTCTACTTGGGCTTAGGATCACTGGCCTGCATCCATTCCAGAATCGGCTTAATGTCCGAATCTTCCTGCTGTGCATGTTGTAGGCTGTCCTTACACTCATTGCTTAGCTGGTCTGTCCTCAGCATCCTAACAGATGCCACTTCCTTACCCTCTTGTCTAGTACAATGCTTGCAATCTTCAGGGCAAGGTCTTATTGACAATGCATCTGCATTGTCATGAGATTTCCCGCTGCGATGTTCGATCAAAAAGTCGTATTCTTGCAGTAGTTCAATCCATGTCGCATTTTGTCCTTCAGGATTTTTGAACTGCAATAGCCATTTTAGTGCAGCATGGTCAGCTCGTAAGCGGAATTTCTGCCCCAGAAGATATTTGCTAATATGCTGCAAGGACTTTACCACAGCAAGCATTTCCCGTCTTGTGACACAATAGTTCCTTTCTGGCTTTGACAACGACTTGCTGAAGTACGCTATCACAATCTTCATCCTTCCCTCTCGGACAGCTGTACTGATCAGTCGTGTTTGTAGTGGATCCTCGCGCAATCGTATTTCAAATATAAATAAACTACAACCGTAATTTACACCTTACAGCTTTGGACATTACTTCTTAAGTGCAATTAACCAATATTTGTGTTATTCAAAATATAAATCAGGTGCCTCACTAGATTGGACGGAAAAGTGATTAGTATCGAAAGTGTCGCGAGGTGCCCAGCTAACAAGACCCCTGTACGCGACAAACGGAAGCTATCATAGACTTCTTGAACTTCGACATTTTGAACCTAATAAATCTTCGGTAAAGACATACTTTTGACTACACTATGCTTCGGTCGCCTCCATTGAACAAGTCGGTGTCAACCTCTGAGCCTAACATTTTTAATATTGTCGACCAAGAAGCCGATGATAATAAATAATCTCACATATCTATAAGAGATAAGCGACGGCAAATATCGGACGAAACCTGTGATGAACTCACGGCCTTCAAAATGGAGATGCGAAGCTTATTTGAATCTTTTCAAGAAACGCAAAATAAAAAAATTGATATCATGTGCAAAAATATGGAAATGGTTATGGCTCAGACCTCAACTATAAAAACACCAACCAGGACATTGAAAAGTCTCTCGACTTTATGACAAATGAACTGAAAAATCTACAGATTAAAATAGAGGGATTAGAGGGACAAAGAAAGGAAGTGGTATCCCAAATCATTAGGTTTGAAGAAAAATGCGAGCTGTTGGAAAAATCACTCACAAAGACTTGCATTGAAATCAAATTTGTTCCCCGAGTAGAAAGCAAAAACAAAGAAACCCTTTTCAACTATATCCAGCACCTTGCCCAAAATTTGGAAACTACCCTGCAACCATCTAAATTGCGCGACGTGTATCGCATACCTAATAAAAAAGATCCCTCAAAATCTGTTGTTGTCGTGGAGTTAGCCAACACCTTGACAAAACATAAATTTCTCAGCTCATCTAGAAAGTTTAACAAGACCCGAAAATTAAACGTCAGCCATTTGGGCATCAAAAGCAATACGTCGCCAATATTTCTCTCAGAGACTCTCACCGAAAATGCCAGGAGATTGCACTTTCTTGCTGGAGAATTTGCCAGACAAGAAAAATACCAATTTTGCTGGACTTCCAACGGAAATATCTATCTCAAGAAACAAGAAGGATCTCCTTACATCTTGGTTAAAAACGAATCCAAACTTTTCTGCATGCTACCAAAATTGTGAGTTATTTATAACATTGGTCAAATACTATTACTTTTTAAAAGAATATTCTTCGTTTTTATTGTCCAAACAAAATGCAGACACATTACTTTTCAAATTAATTTTACAAAAAGTAATGATTTACTTGTGTACAAATAGGACCCTTAATCTCAGGTTAATTACATCAAACGATTATTAAAGTTCCTTCCAAACAAAACATCTTACCATAATATCATACTACACAATAATTAACATTCTGATTTCCCCCATAATAATATTGTGCTGCATTACCTTAATGTATGCCTTTTTACTTAAATTAAAACTAAACAATAGCACACCGAATTGTTATATACCCAGACTATTTTCACAAATTAATACATTCACTATAATGCCTCAATTACTAAACTGTATCCATGCATTTTCAAAGAATGACCTAGAATATACAATACATCTTTATTTCACTAAGAAATCTAATTATAAAATTCCCAACAGAGCCAATATTTTACCATTACTGTGTATAGGGAAAAATACAATATCGTCATGTACATCACAAACTAACAAAGACAATATCTCGTGTTACGACTATGAATTATTTTACTTTTACTTTTTAGTACTTGTTAATCAAACCAAAAATCATGGATAGTCGAATGAATATAATAAATGAGATTGACAGCACTAATTTTACAAGTAGCGTCAAATTATATGATCCTGAGCAGTGTAAGTTCCATTTGCTAGGAACCGATGTTAAAAAACTCACTCTAATATCACAAAATATCCGCAGCATTAATAAAAAATTTAGTAACTTAGAAATATTTTTGAACCGCTTACAATTTAAACCCGACATTATTGTACTCACGGAATGCAGAATAAATGAATTTTCAAATGAAATGCGCTTAGATGACTATAATTGCTTTCACTCTAAATCTTACATAAATCAATGTGACGGTATAGTGATTTATTCAAGGCCCAATCTCAACATTGATATTGTGGAACCACCATTCCGAGACCCTAACTGTTTAGTGCTGCAAGTCGAGCAGATGTATTCCGTGATAGCCATCTATCCTTCCCCATCAGCTACGAATATCGACAACTTTCTTTCCTCACTAGAATCAACATTGTGTTCTTTTAATAAACCTCATTCTATACTGCTGGGAGATATTAACATTAACCTTATTAAGGAAACCTCAAATGAGGACTTAGATGAATACCAGAGTATCTTAGTGCACTATGGTTATATTCCTGGTCACAATTTTCCAACAAGAGGTCCAAATTGTCTTGACCACTGCATGATAAAGTCATCTCTAGACACTACTACAGTTGTATGCCACGCGGCCTTAACCGATCACAGCGCAGTATTATGCAGCATAGGAATGCATTCTCTTAAGGAAAATGTTAGTACAAAAAATATCAAAATAAACTATGATGATCTTCGTGAAACATTAAAAAAGGCCGATTGGACTGAACTTTACAAAATAACGGACACAAAAGATGCAGTAAATTACTTCTTAAATACCATAAATACTGCCGTTGACAAACACAAGACCAAAATAAAAATACGTACTCGTGATGTCGTCTATAAAAAGTGGATGACGCCAGGACTACTTAAATGCATTCGACGACGTGATGCACTTCATACGAAAGTCAGAAAGTTCCCTAATGACATAAGTGCGCAAAATGAATAAAAACTATATAGAAATTACTGTGGAGACATATTACAGAAGGTTAAAATTAATTATAGAAAGAAGATGCTACTTGAAAATAAAAATAAAATATTAAAAAGACATGGGAAACGGTAAAAGATACGAGTATATGTAGTATTAAATGTGGTAAAAACTCTAACGAAGAACTGCTTAAAAGTGGGTCTCATCAAATAGAATCTCTCAATAAAGTGAATAGCTACTCAGCTCCGTAGGGGAAAATCTTGTTAATAGTATGCTTGAAAGATCCGGTCAAACAGAATTTAAACTAGCTCACGGAACGGAATTCCGGCCTATTTCAGAAACCTGTTCTTCTTTATTCCTTTGCCCAACAGATGAAATTGAAATCGTAAAGTTAATAGGATCACTTAAATCTAGTTCTGATATAGGACATGATTCCTTGAGTAGTAATATTTTAAAAGAGACTAAATATATTTTAGGCAATCCAATCGCCCATATATGTAATCTTAGCATTTCTACCGGTACTGTTCCTCCTGAAATTAAAGTTGCAAATGTGATTCCTATTTACAAAGCTAGCCAATCTACAGAGCCGGAAAATTATAGGCCTATCTCATTATTGGGTACTCTCTCTAAAATAATTGAGAAAGTGGTCAATGTGAGGCTGCTTAAATATTTTGAGTCAAATGGATTACTGGCCGAGAACCAGTATGGCTTTCGCTCAGGAAAATCCACAGAGGATGCTGTAAGCAATCTCGTTAACTTCACTATTGGTAAGATCAATGATAATCAAAAGTGTGTCGGTGTCTTCTTGGATTTTGCGAAGGCTTTTGATACGGTTTCTCGGCCAATACTCTTAAAAAAACTTGAGATAGTTGGAGTAAGAGGGATAGCTCTGGACTGGTTTCGCTCGTATCTCTCTGATCGGAACCAAAGAGTGTCCATTGGAGACTCCTTCAGTGACTATGCAGAGATCAAGTTTGGCGTACCGCAGGGAAGCGTCCTTGGCCCTACGCTGTTCTTGGCTTATATAAATGACTTGTGCTCCACAAAATTAACAAATGCAAGAATCTCCACTTTTGCAGACGACACTGCAATTATTTTTTATGCCAACTCGTGGAGACAGCTACATTCCATTGCACAGGAAGGATTAAATGATGTGAGTGAGTGGCTTCAACGAAATTTACTCCATGCGAACCAAACTTATCCCATTTTGTATAACTAATAAGTCAGCACCGTCAGATAATCTTGACCTTAAACTCCACTGTTGTCTAAACAAAGATACTCTACAATGCCAATGTGAGCGACTTGAACGAGTTAGTACTGTGAAATATCTGGGTATTGTGATCGAATAAAATCTCAACTGGTTGGCACAGATAGAAGCCGTCTCGAAACGGCTAAAAAAACTTATGCATATTTTCAAAAAACTGAGGACTGTTGCTGATTTGGAACTAATAAAAATGATTTACTTTAGCCTCTGCCAATCAGTTCTAAATTATTGTATATCAGTATGGGGAGCTACGAGAAAATCGCACTTACTCAAACTTGAGCGTGTCCAGAGAGCCATCTTGAAAATAGCGTACCGCAGACCTAGGAGATATCCAACAGACAAACTTTATACGGAATGCCAATTACTTAGTGTTCGTCAACTGTACATAACTTCAGCAATATTACTATTTCACCGACAAGCTAAGCAGTTGGCACGCACTTCTTACAGAACACTTAAATGGGACCGGCCCAAGACCAAAACCGCTTTTGGCCGCAGATCAAACGATTACATGGGTCCTTATCTATATACAAAGCGAATGATAAAGTCTTGAATATGACCAAATCAGGTTGTAGATTATTGGTACATAAATGGTTACAAAATAAAAAATATGAAGAAACTCATCAACAGTGGTAGAGCCACGCGGCAGCTTTTGCTGTCGCACTGATGGGCCGGCTCGAACCGGGGTGGTACCACGACCTCACAGAATACCAGCGTGAAGTAGAGGTTTACCTCTGCGTTTCGCTTGGTGAGTGCAGGTGGCCGGAGGCCCTTTTTACTGGAAATGAGGCATTCCATCTTAGTCCTCACGGGTGACAACGCATCTGCATTTTGAATTGTAATAGAGGATATATGTAGATGTCTATGGGCCGCAGCAACCACTTACCATCAGGTTGACTGTGTGCTCGTTTGGCACCCTAATCCTATAAAAAAAACTGAGGCATTATTAAAAAATCTTATCTGAACTAATAAACCTTCTTAACACATTCGCGGACAGTATACCAGACACAATAGATGTTGTATTGTTATTAAGCCTATAGGTGTGCTCTGTGCCTTAAATGGAATATAATATCTTAAATAAATAAATAAACTTGATAATCTAAATGCACATTGAGAATAATTAACACTTCAAAGGGTCTGAATTTGTAATATATAAGTATAATTTTGCAGAAATATTCGCAATTCAAATGTGACCAATTTTAAATATAACTTAAAAGTTTGCACCAAACACATAAATATGTGTTAGTTTTTATTTTGTTTAATTTAATTTAATTTTTTTATTTTATTTTTTTATTGTTCATTTATTTCAGCAAAGTAATAGTTTTAATTACAATATAATTTCTTCATGCCATTAAACACAATTGTGTTTGTCTTGGCACTGCACAGTTTGCTCTTATATATTATTTTACATTATACTTTTATTTACACAATATTGAAATTAATCTTTACTTAAACTAAATATATAGCCATTTTAAAATTGTGTGAAAGAATATATAAAAATTTTTTTGTGTTTACATTATTTTGTATAAACTTTATAGTAGATATTTCTTAAACTATAATTTTTTTTTTTGTGGAGAGGGTAGTTTTTGATATTTCTTTACAAGAAACAGTGAAGCAAAATGTGATTGTTATTGTCTTCGATTGTTCGACTCGCCTATACACTATACTGTCAATTAATTACGCGCATACATACGGTATATATTTTTAAGGAATAGTTTTCTTTTTTTTTGTGTGATTTATTTGGTTGCACGTTTTGTTTATTTGTCCGTTTTTTTGCAATATATTAGCATAGATAAATATAAATTATCATGATTATCATTAAAATATATTTTTTAAGAATTCTAATTATATAAATAATAGAATTACATAATACCGACTAATCATTAACTTCTATATAAATGGGAAGACTGGTCTCCACAACACAGGGAATCCTAGTGTGAAGCCCAGTGATAGTGTTTGATATTATAAAATGTTAAAATATGAGACATATAAATATGTAACATAACAGTGACTAAGTCAGTATCTGTATATTTTTTGAACTGAATAAATATTTCTTATTTCTTATCTCTTGATCACCATTCCGTTGAGACAACACACCACCAAGTCCTATATCACTTGCGTCTGTGTCAACTATAAATTCCTTGCCCGCATCAGGGTACCCAAAATAGGTGTTGTGCACAGACGGTTCTTGAGCTCCTGGAATGCAATATCGCAACTTTCATCCCAGCAGAAATGTCGCTTCTCCTCAGTTAGCTTGTGCAGAGGTCTGGCTATATCTACAAAGTTCTTCACAAATCGTCGATAATAAGAGCACAACCCCAAAAGTTCTCTAACCTGTGTCTTGCCTTTTGGAACCGGCCAATCCTTGACAGCGGCAATTTTCTCTGGATCCGTGCGGATACCTTCTTCCGACACTACATACCCTAAAAAGCTAACTTGCCGTTTGAATAGTGAGTATTTCTTCGGACTCAACTTGAGGTTGTCACTCTGGATCTTCATGAGCACGCGTTCCAGGTTTTGAAGGTGTTCCTCAAACGTATGGCCTACGATGATGACGTCATCCAAGTAGACCAGACAGGCATCTCCAATTAACCCGGTAAGTACAAGCTCCATCAATCTTTCAAACGTTGCTGGAGCATTGCACAATCCAAACGGCATGACTTTAAATTGCCACAGACCCTTTCCTGTGGAGAATGCAGTATTCTCCTTGTCCTTACAGTCAATTTCAACCTGCCAGTAGCCACTTTTCAGGTCCAGCGTACTAAACCACTTAACGCCTGTAAGCATGTCCAGCGTGTCATCAATTCTTGGCAAGGGATAGTTGTCCTTCTTCGTAACGTCGTTCAGACGGCGGTAGTCAACACAAAACCGCATGTTGCCGCCCTTCTTCTTTACCAGCACTACAGGTGAACACCATGGACTAGATGAAGGTTCAATAACACCATCCTTCAACATTCCGTTAATCATGGTTTCCACTTCCTTTTCACGTGCTACAGGCAATCTTCTTGGCCGCTGACGAATAGGCAATTCTTGTCCTGTGTTTATTTTGTGTTGAACTTAGCCAGTCTTTCCTAAGTCAGCTTCGTTTGACGAGACAACATTGGCGTACTTGAGTAACAAATTCTTCGCTATGACCATTTCATTCGGGGAGAGAACGCTGCGACAGTCTTCTAAAAGTGTGGTCTCTTTCGTTTGTCCATCCTCGCTGGGGCTCATAGTCTATAGATATTGGCACCGACACAACCAATCCACTTCCTCACTAGTACCAACCAATGTGCCTTTTTCAATAATCTGTTCCTGATCACAAAGGTTCAGCATACGTACTCCTGAGATGTCGGCGGTTCTCACCAAGGTTCGAGCCACTCTCCATGGTAGGTCATTGTCTACCCTTTCCACGAGTACACAACGAAGAGTTTGCCCAGGATTCCGAGGAAGTCTAACTGGTACAATCGTTTCCGATCTCGGCGGAAGAACAATCTTCTTAAGGCTGTACACATTCCCTGGTAACGCCCCTTCCACGAAAAGTTCCTCTTGAAATGGGGTTGTTATAATTAATTTGCTTAATTCCACGTAAAGAAAGAAAATGATGTGTCCTGCCCAGCTTTAAGGGGAATCATCATTTTCTTTCTTTACGCGGAATTAAGCAAATTAATTTATAACAACCCCATTATAATGGATTTCCGCAAAGTAACGCCTGATTCTATCAAGTTCCTCTTGTCCACATTTCAAAACACCTTGCTTAACGTCGATCTCACAACAATTCTTCCTCATAAAGTCTAGGCCCAGGATGCAGTTGTCCATTATATCAGCCACGATGACATTATTCAGGTAGATCATGTTGCCTAGCTTCAATTCCATCTCCTTCTCTACTCGGACGGGTATGCGCTTCCCGGTGGCTGTCACCAAATTAATGCGTTTTCGGTTGTATGCGGGGTCCGCAAGGAACCGACTTATGAGTTGGGAACTGACAACCGTGTAAGACCGGCGTTCCGTTGACCTCGCCCTTGATGATTAGGCTGTTCCCATCATAGGTTTGTGAGATCGAAATTCTTGGGGCTCTTTTAACATCAGCCAGCACCCGCCCCGCAGTCCTGGCTTTTACTCGTTTCCCTGCTGCTGCTGGGCGGTGCTATTAGCCGCACTACCCTCTCGTGATCGATCACCTTCCCTTTCTACAGTTCGCTTAGGGCAGCTGGATCGAAGATGGCCCCTTTCCCCACAGCCGTAGCACCTAGGGCTGTAGCCGTTATTGTGGTCCCGAACTGTAGCTGCTGCAATCTCCCTGACGCGATGGGAACGATGATCCTGCCGCACGGCTTCCACCTCCACTGCATGGGTCAAGGCGTTCTTAAGCGTCTCGTGGTGCCCGAGCCTCACAGCAGCTCTGACTTCAAAATCGCGGATGCCGTCGATGAATGTCTGCATCAGGTTCCCTACAATGAGCGCAGGTACAGACTGGTATGCTTTTCTAACCAGCTTCTCTACCTCGAGGACCCACTGCTGCAGGTTTTCGTTACTGCGTTGCACGCAATCTTTGAGCTGCGCACGAAAGACGTGTTCCATGTGAGCGTCGCCATATCTCGCCTCCAATGCCTCAAGAAGCTGCTCGTAAGTCACTTCCTTACCAAGAGCTTCCAGAACAGTTAAGGCCTGGTCGCGCAGTTCTAGGGTGAGGGCAGTCATGGCCTGACTTATTCCAGCCGTTCGCCTTCATGATAGCCTCGAATTGGATTTTGTTAGCCGATCAGGAAAAAGTCCCGTCGAACGGCGGCACTTTGAATCCATGTAGCGAAGGTGTTGTAGCTACCACGGGAGCTGTAACTCCATCACCAATTTTGAGGTCGTCCAGCGTTTTCTTCACGTCAGCCATCACGTAGTCAACCCGATTCTACACTTGGTCGATTCAGGTTTCAGCTTCCGACAGGTGGTTGTCATATTGAGCTACCTTATCCTTCACCTCCCTTATTTCTTTCCTCAAGGTAGCGTGAAGGTCCTTCATGAGAAGTATCTGCTCTTCCTTATCGCGTTTGAAGTGCTCTTCCAACCGACGGCCCTGTTCCTCCTGTTGGCGGGCCTGCTCCTCCTGTCCGCGCTGCTGCTGCTCTTCTAACCGACGGGCCTGTTCCTCCTGTCGGCGGGCCTGTTCCTCCTGTTGGTGGGCCTGTTCCTCCTGTTGGCGAGCCTGTTGCTCCTGTCCGCGCTGCAGCTGCTCTTCCAACCGACGGACCTGTTCCTCCTGTCGGCGAGCCTGTTCCTGTAGCATCATCAACAGAGCACCTAATTTAGGTGCTGTAGATGCAGGAGCTGCTGACGGACCGGCCCCCGTGGTCAGCAGCTGGCCCTCCGATGTTTGCAGCGTTGCATTACCAAATCTTCTCTGGTCCGTCTCCAGCTGGCTTTGACTTCGGGTACGGGTACTCTCCATATCGTCCTTTGGTAAAATCTGCATAATTTGATCCCACATCTGACACCAATTGTTACGAGCTTGGGTTTCTAGACAATTAAAAACTGCCGATTGAATTACCAAAATTGACACTTACAGAACAACAATTACAATTTAAACCACACTAATAATAAATCACAATTGTACTACTGATCACTTTGGGACGCAATTATTTCGCTTCGAAGTATTCGCTTATATCGTCAATTCAATACTGACTCGGTCGTAGTCTATACCGTATGTTCGCGCCAAAGCGCTAATGTCAAGAATCGACGCTAGATGGCACTCGGCTCGGCGCGATACGGGTTGAAGTTCAGCCGAGCGTGTTGAGCGGTGGGTGTCGAGAACGCGCGCGAGAAAAAATAGGAGTCTAAATTCAGCGCTGCGATAAGCGGCACGCTGTCCATTTTTGTAGGGAACGCGGACTAGTTTTACGCGGGTCTAGTAAACTAGGTCTAGGAACGTAACGCGCCTTCCTTGCAGAGAGCGTCTCCCGGGACTTATTTTTGGTTAACGCTGAATCCGTATATAAGTGGATTCGACTGTATTAGCTACTAGTGCGGTATTTGATATTCTAGAAATAACTGTTGCTACGCGAAACGGTAATGACCTTTGATCCGGTGTCGCGTGTTAAGCGTTATAACAAACGAGAGTTAGTGGCTTCTGTAAGGTAGTTAATAGTACGGCAGAGTTAATGGACTGTCATCGTAGAAAACGAAGAAAGTGACTGTGGACGGAGCCGCGCAGTGGGAGCGGTGCTGAGGTCCGAAGTGCTGCAGAGGGTAACGGTCTAATAAGGTCAATAACACTACCAGCCACACCCAAATACACATCACTGACCCTTACTTTCGTAGCACTATACAACCACATGCGACCTGACCGAATCCTGAGGGACCAGTCGCCTTGGATAGAGGTAAGTAAGCTCGTTGCGCTCTATAATAGAATAGAACGCTCCGCCCTGATTGTTTATTGTAATTGAAACTTTCCACCTTTGGCCTGTAGGAGGCCCGACCAACATCTACTTGTAGGTTCTTCCTCTATGGGCCCGGGAGACTCTACTGTTGGATAAGCAGCTGCTGGCCGTAACACCGTACTTATATAGGGCCTCAGATACTTTCCATAACCTTCTACTTTAGCGACATCTAGAATGTTCGAGTACATATCGGTCCCGAAATTTCTGGAAGGATCTTGACTCACCTAGTTTTGCTACTCGACACTAGAGGGCGCTAGTGTAACTAGTGTTGTCATGTACAAGACATTAATAGTGCGTAACAATACCTATCTACTAATTTTTGAACTGAGCACCTTGTAACTTATCGTGCTTATTACTTATGCTGATTGACATTATCCTCACCCCAATGATTGATGAGGATGAAAGAAAACATGTTTGTTTTTATTTTTATTCAATTTTATTTCTACATACGTATTTATATTTATTTATACATAAGGCATAAGGGTAACTTTAACTAAGGTAATACAAAAATCAACAAGAAGTATGAGGGTTCAATCTTTCATTTAATTATAAAAAAAACGTAACCCCCACACTAGGATTTTCTCATGTGTCGTGGAGGCAGTTTACACACATAAATTGCACAAGGACAACAATTTTTTGTAGGCCATACAAATACTTGTTCCGTGCGGGATTCGAACTCGCGGCCCCCAGCTCAACAACTGATTGCTAAGCCACTGCACCATGGAGCCGTCGCCGGGTTATAGCTAAAGTGACCAGACGTCCTGTTTTGAACGGGACTGTCCCTTTTTTTGGTCACTTGTCCATTTGTCCCCAAACAAAGCTCCGGGACACAAAATGGTCCCGTAACTCGCTGGATGGAAGTATTCAAAGCCAACAATCTTCAACATAATTTTTTTAATTGAATATATTTTATGTCTACCTGGTACAAATGCTCCGGTGGAAGGAATATTTTTCTATTTTGAATAAATTGTGGTCGTCTAAAAAACACTTACGGTTTCAGTTCTAAACGCGATGTTGTTAACAAAGGTAACAATAAAAAAACTTGAGCAGAATTTTATTCTTATTTAAAATCATCACCAACTTTATTAAAGCAATCCACTGACAAATGTAATTAATAATTAAAAAAATATGTTGCATTTAATAATTACCGTCTGTACCGAGTATAATTTTATAGTGAACACTAATTGTATAAAGTTATAGTTTTTAGAGTATAAATAAACCCATGTCCTCTTTTGATTTAAAAAATAAATGCTCAGTTTAGTATTTTTTAGTTAAATTTAGTTTTAAAAATTTGTTTAGCTAAATAGGCGTTTTTGGGTTGTAATTAAATGATGCCCGGGTATTAGTACTTACTTAGAAAAAGTAGGTACTAACTATTTAGATAAGTCCCATTTATCTAATCATAATACCTGCATAGGTACCTATTGTGATTTGTTATACTGGTTAGGTATATTAATACCTATTTAGATGCTTGTTACCGAATTACTATACCTACTAAGATATTGTGGTTAGGTATAAGGATTATTTTTAAATGTATACTATACTTACTGATAATATTGAATTAGCTTTCTATAGTGTAAATTAATCGCCGTGTAGTGGCGGTTAAGAATATCCACTACCCCATATCTTCCCGTGGGTGTTGTAAAAGGCGACATAGGGAATCAGGCATTAATTAGATGGGCAGTAGTATCTTCCTGATAACAGCAAAAATTAGAATAAAAAAACTGCGGTTGCCAACCCGCTCGCCAAGCGTGGCAACTATGGCAATATACCCCCCATGAGCAATGACAATAATAAACGACCCCTAGTCCCCGGCGACCCCGCTATTCCTGGCTACGGTGGCGACCATGGTAACGGCGGGGCAATGGGTGCTAATAATCTCCGGTGGAGGTTCGATTGCCACCTAAGATGACTCGACCTGGCAACATACAACGCACGCACCCTGAGGACTGACGAGAAGATCGTGGAGCTGGAAGAAGAGATAGACAAGTTACGCTGGCATATTATAGGATTATCTGAATTCCGAAGAGAGGGGAAGGACACGGTAATCCTCGAATCCGGCAACTTGCTCTATCACCAGGAGAGCGAACTTATGTCCCAAGGAGGTGTCGGATAAAGATTGAGAGTGTGTCGACGAGGGTTGCGTACCTTATACTCAGAATCACCAAACGGTATTCGCTGAAGGTCATACAGGTTTACGCACCAACCTCGGCACACCCCGATGAGGAGATGGAGTAAATATATGAGGATATCTCTAGAGCCATGCATTCCTCCAAAACCCACTATACGATGTTAATGGGAGACTTCAACGCAAAACTAGGCACAAGAGATAACGGTGAGCTGAAAGTAGAGAAATTCGGAATAGGGCAACGGAACCCAAGGGGCCAGCAGCTGGCCAACTTCATGGAGAAAGAGGGACTCTTTCTTCCAGAAGCGGCCTCACAGGAAGTGGACCTGGTCGAGCCCCGACGGTTCCACAAAAAATGAGATTCTGAGAGATTTCATTATGACAACCAGACGACAACTGTTCAGTGATTTCTCCGTGATCGTGAGGGTGAAAATTGCTAGCGATCACCGAATGGCACACTAAACCTAAACGTTAAGTTGGAGAGGTCTCGTCTAATGAAGTCAACGCTCCGTCCCCCTCGTGCTCTGTTCCAAAGTCCCGAAACCTTTCAGCTCGAATTACAAAACCATTTTCAGTGCCTAGAAGACTGCAATGAAGTGGACGATATGAATGACAAGCTCGTGGAAACTCTCCATGCGGTCGGAGCTAAGTTCTGCAAGACCCGCCGCAGACGAACACAAAACTCTCCGATCACACTCTCAATCTCATGGTTGTTAGACGGGAGATGAAGCTACATTCTTCAACAGATTTGACAGCATACAGGCAACTGAACAGACAGATCTCCAAATGCATGCGGCGAAACTTACGCAACTTCAATACAGCTTGTATTGAAGAAGCGATCGAGCGGAACCAAGGCTCCAAAGTCTTTGCTGGAGATCTGTCTGCCAGAAAGAGCCAGCTGTCAAAGCTGAAGACTAAATGTGGCAGCATCGTTTCCTGGGCACTTGAGAGGTTCTATGTGCAGCTGTACACGTCATCGTTGGAGCCACACGCACGTGTCAGTAACGATCCAAGAGCAAGTCTTATCCGACACTATTCCGAAGATATCACGGACGTCAGTCTAAGCTAGATTAGAATGGCTCTCCAGCACCTTAAAACGGCAAGGCCCCAAGTGAGGATGGAAATACAGTGGAGCTTCTGAAGCGGGTGGAAGACCGGTGCTTGATGTCTTTCAGAAGCTCTTTAATTCAGTCCTCCATGGTGGCACTACACCGGAGGCGTGGAGCAAAAGTGCGGTGATCTTATTCTTCAAGAAAGGTGACAACGCCCTCTTGAAGAACTACAGACCGATTTCCCTTCTGAGCCGCGTCTACGTGCTGTTTTCGAGAGTCATAACGAATCGTCTCGCGCACAGACTTGACGACTTACGAAAGGGCTTTAGCACCATAGACCACATACATACCCTTCGGCAAATTGTATGGCGTATGTGGACGATGAGAAAGCCTTTCATTCCGTCGAAATTGGGCGGTGCTTCCGTCCCTTCAGCGGTGCCAAGATGATTTTCGGTATATCGACGTGCTGAAGTGTTTGTACAGTAGAACAACGATGGCTATCCGAGTACAGAATCAGAGTACGAAACCTATCCAATTGCAGAAAGGTGTAAGACAGGGTGACGTTTTATCCACGAAACTCTTCACCGCTGCATTGGAAGACGTTTTTAAGCTTCTGGACTGGAAAGGATACCGTATTAAGGTATTACTAACATCAATGGCGAGTACATCACTCACTTTCCATTTGCCGACGATATAGTCCTTAGGGCAGAATCGCTGGAGGACCTAAGCACCATGCTAAATGACCTCAATAGTGTCTCCCAACGAATAGGTCTTAGAATGAACATGGACAAAACAAAGATTGTGTCCATGTCATACCGGCATGGTAGTTGTTGGGAGCACTAAGCTCGAAGTTGTTGACGAGTATGTTTACCTGGGACAAATAGTCCGACTAGGTAAGTCCAACTTCGACTGAGAGGTCAATCGACGGATTCAACTCGGCTGGGCAGCGTTTGGGAAACTACGACACATCTTCTCGTCAGACATACCTCAAAACCTTAAAACAAATGTAATAGTGGTGTATAGTGTCCACTATTAACAGACTCCGAGTGGTCTAGGAGCGGAAAAATAAAACTATTTTTTCTGTTGTGCAAGCGAATGGTGTATATGGTATATATTTTGTTCAGTTAGCCCTGCCTATATTTATATGCTCGGCTACGTCCTTAGTTTACCAATATAGTAAAATATTTTATTTACTTAGCCAATTACAATACATACATTTTGACCAATAGAGATTAATCAATAAAATATTATGTACAACTATTATATGTATGTCGCGCTCCGTTTGCCGGTGTTAGACTCGTGGATCGTTTCTCGTAGCTGCGTTGCTGAACGGGGCTATAAAAGTGATGCAGACCAGCGCGTGCGCATTATCGGCGAGCGGCGGCGGCGTTGGACACATCTCCGGAACAGCAAGAAGAAGCGAAGCTGCGGCGTTGAAGAAACGGCTCGAAAATGGTCGACGGATGCGTGAAGATAGCCGGCATGTAAAGACGATGCGGTGCTGATGATATTTGCGGCTGTTTTTTGTTTCTATATTAGAACGTTGAATATATAGGTCAAATTATCTCGCATCGATATGCAGCCCGCAGTATCTCAGTAGCCGGGGGTAATTAGGAAATAAATGTTTTCTTCAGACCTTCAACCTTTGCGTTATGGTAGCAGCAGGGAAACATTATTAATTTATTTTTTAAACGGTTTAGGATTGATTAACCTGGCTGCTAAACGAAATTGTACAACCAGTGCGTGTTGCCAGTGATGATTTACGGATCTGAGACATGGTCCTTCACTGCTGGCCGTATGAGGAATCTCAAAGTCGCTCAGCGAGCTATGGAGAGGGCTATGCTCGGATTTTCTCTGCGTGATAAACTCAGAAATAAGGATATCCGCAGTAGAACCAGAGACCGACATAGCCCAACGGATTAGTAAGCTGAAGTGGCAGTAGGGCGGCCATATAGCTCGAATGACCGACAACCGATGGGGAAGACAGGTTCTTGAGTGGCAGCCTCGTACCGGTAGGCGAAGTGTAGGGCGACTCCCACGAGATGCAGTGACAACCTGGTAAGACCTGCAGGAAGTCGATGGATGCAGGTAGATCAGGACCGTGCTTTGTGGCATTCTTTGGGGGAGGCCTATGTTCAGCAGTGGACTTATGAAAGGCTGTAATGATGATGATGATGATGATGATGATGAGTGTAAATTATAATATTTGTCGAAATGTTAATTATGGATTTAAACCTTACATGCTTAATTTGGTAATGGTTTGGCAATGGTGCTTAATTTTTATATTTGCATTTACTACAAAGAAAATACACGCAAAAAGCTTCATCCTGCAGTAAAAAACACAACAAATATATGTATAACTAATACGAAAAATTATACCAAAAACAAACAAATAATACTACATATAAATAACCTAATAAGTAATAATAATATTATCGACCAATAAGATGACGTGAGCGTGTGCGCTGGCCGACGCAGTGACTAACGACACGGGTTTCACCTTCAAGAGCTTAGCGCTCACTGACACCAGTAACCCTGTGGGCAGTGAATACGCCCAGATTTTAAAATATTTTTTTAATAAAATCAAATTTTGGTCTTTTGAACAAAAAATATGATAGAAATGTTCATTAATAAATTGCCTATCTATTAGTGTCAATCGCAAAATAAAATAATGCTTACGGAAATGCATGTTATCAATAATTATTTCACATTTATATGATTTCGTTGTAAGGAGATTATTTTAATATTTATACCTTTTGAAAAAAATTGGATATGACTCCTATAGAATCAAGATTATGCAGAAATATAATTTGTTTTTTATTATTTGATATATCTTTTTAATAAAAAGAAAATAGCTCCTAAAAACTGCACAAATAACGACTATTGCGACATTTTGCTCAACCATGCGCCTTAAGCTACAAGAGCCGTGTAGGGTGTAAGCCAACAGCAAAACATCATCAGAAACAGAAACCAGAATAAAAATACGTACGCCCAAGCTATAAGTAGAAAAATGTAATGATGTTGTTTTATACTAAGAATCCATCGTATATCAAATAACTTTCCTTTCAGTTTTAAGTGTGTTTTGTTCCCACTTCCCAGTCAGCGTGTGTTATGCGATGACCAATCACCGTAAATAAAGCGCAAGGTTCAACTTTACACGTTGCAGGAGTGGACCTCAGTTCCTCAGAAGTTCTATCACAAACGACTCAAAACTTTGAACATAACGATTTATTTTGTTACCTCTTATTCATACAGTAATGATATAAATCGTTTAATATTCTCTTACCTAAACTTCAAATTCTTTAAATAAAACCTATATACGCGAGCTACGCCGCGGGCACAGCTATATATAAAAAGACAAAATACTATAAAATAAGGTCAAGAGAACAAAATCTTATAAATCTCTGTTAAGTAGTTTCTTAAATCATTTTTACAATTTATTGTATACCATATTATGTCCTCGGGTTTCTTGCTGATTCTTTTCAGGACTGTGTTTTATCCAAATCTGTTGTTAAGTTAGAAATTAATTAAATATTATTTATTGTATTTATTAAAGTTGATGATAACGTGAAGGAAAAACTAATATTTTATTATATTTCATTTATTCCATGATATTGAAACTGTGTTTAGTACACAGTTACAAAAATATTAGTATGTCTGTATCTCTGATCTTCCTTACTTGCGATGTCTGTTTAATTTCTTACTTAGCTGGCAAGCGTCCGCTTGGCTGTCTAATTGTTATAAAAACTACCCTGTATATTATTTCAAGACATAATCGTCGACTTCTTGGCAAAATTTGGTTATCATTCGTGCAGCTGTTTAAGCGAGATTGAGGGACAAATAACTAAAAAAACAAAAATCTTTCATATTTAAAGTACATGGGATATATAATTTAATCGTATTAATTTCACAGATCACAACGGTCTTGCTGTCTAACGTCACTAAAATATGTAGCGGTAACTTTGAATTCGTTTACTAAGGTATATGTATACAGGGTATTTTTGGAACGCTCCCGAAAACTAAGACAGGAGACAGCAGCAAGTATAACTTTGATCAAGGGTCATAAATAAATTCGATTCTGATGAAAAAAAAATCATATTTTTACAACGTTTTATTAGCTTTATTCACGCGCCATCACGTTAATACAGCTAAATGAAACGATAATTTCATTAAAAAAAAAACATGAAAATACTGAAACATAAAACCAGCAGTGGAATTACTGAATTGATATCACCTGACTAGAGGTTAATGTACGCGCGAACAGTGAAAAAAGAACGCTGGCCTTGAACTTGGGCACTGAATGATTTATCACATATTTGTACGAAGGGGGCGCGACGGGGGAACAATCCGACAGTATTACTATGCCTGCATGCTATAGGTTCCCGCGCTTTGTACGCTCCAAAAATACAGTCGCATACACAGCTTACTTTGTGATTTGCGGCGATGTTTTAAAAAGGAAGGAAAGAAAAATTATTTATATCTATTATTTTATGACTAAACTAGTGAAAGAAAAGGTAAATATGATAGGAGAAGGTGAATGGCGAAAATTGTGCAGTAAAGTTAAAAGCAAAGTAAAGAAAAGTAAAGAAGAATACCGAAAAAATTACCATGTGATCGACCTGATGACGGAAGCTCAAGCGAAGATGAAAGTGATGATGAAGTAACATCCAGTAACACCAACACACCATCAACATCTGGCTTCCATGTGATCCAAGACGTCATAATGGACGGCGTGTCACCCTAAGCTTAAGTTTTCTTGTTACAAACTACTTTATATTTTACGATAGAAATAACAAATAATGCTCAAATAAACATTATCCATTTTTACTTCCCACCTCTTCCAAAGTTCTAAGTAGCTAGTAAAACACCTATTATGATTTTACAAGAAAACAATTAATTACTATAATATTATAAAACAATAGCCCAATACCATGTAGTACTTTAGAGCGCGACCGTACCCACACTCCCTCCGCTGTCGACCTGTATCTAGCTCGGTACGAAACAATGCTGCGGTCATAAGAAAAACTACTACTACTAAACTACTTTTTTTTTTGAATATACACAAATATCAATATTTTAGAAATTATCGTAAGAATTTTAGACGTAACTGTTGATCTCCGATGACATTTTTTAGTAGAAAATACAAACAAATTCAACATAAAAGAAAAGACTTATTTAACCAGTTGCTACGTTATCTTTAACAATATTTGCATCAATTTGTTGTTGACCTCTCATCCGGACGGATATCAGGTCTCCGTCGATGCCCCTTTGGGCTCTTCGGACCATTGTCTGATCCGGAGTACGGTGCCACTCACACTCCAATCGCAGTTGCGATCTACAGCTTGTTGCCGTGTTTGGCAATATAGGTCAGTTGATTGGGACGGGATGCGGTCTTTTTTTGCATCCTACCCTTGGGGCGGGTTTACTTCTCGCCGGAAGATCCCAGCGTTGTTGCTGGTTCTGTTGCTGATGTGGTACTTCAGGGTATGGAACTTTTTTTCCATCCTCTGTGGTGCCCATCGGAGGCAGATCCCAGCCATGGTTTGGTCGCTCCTGTAAAATAACATCACGCTATAAGCAGGAGTGCTACCAGGCCTGGGCTGACGCATCAACGTCTCGGGATGTAAACACCAGCGCACTTAAAAGAAGTAAAATTCCTCCTCCAGGTCCTTCAAAAGCGTCATTGCCAAGGCAAGGTGTGAGCACATCGGCAGAATTGGTGAGAAGCTAGTTCGCCTTCCTTCGGGAACCCGTGCATTCTGGTCTATCGCCAAGGCTGTCCAAGGGAACTTCTGTCAGCCATCTCTTCCATCTCTGCACAGAGAGGACGACTTACTGGCCCATGCCGCAAAGGAGAAAGCCGATCTGTTGAGCTCTCTTTTTGCGTCCAACTCGACTCTAGATGACAGGGGGAACACACCGCCGACCATCCCGCGATGTGAGTGCTCCATGCCGGATGTGCGATTTACACAGCGCTCGGTGCGCAAAGCACTCTTCTCCCTGAACGTCAGCAAGTCGAGTGGGCCCGATGGAGTCAATCCCATTGTGCTGAAGACGTGTGCTCCGGAGTTGGCACCGGTTTTAACGCGTCTTTTCCGGTACTCCTACTCCCAAGGCGTAGTCCCAGACTCATGGAAGACAGCTTTGGCGCACCCGATCCCTAAAAAAAGCGACCGCTCAGACCCGTCCAACTACAGGCCTATCGCCATCACCTCCTTGTTCTCCAAAATAATGGAAGCCGTTATAAACTGCCAGCTCATGAGGTACCTTGAGGATCACCAGCTGATTAGTGACCGCCAGTACGGTTTTCGTCGGGATCGATCAGCTGGTGATCTTCTAGTCTACTTAAATCATAGATGGGCGGAGGCAGTAGAGTCCAAGGGGGAGGCATTAGCCGTTAGTTTGGACGTAGCGAAGGCCTTTGATCGGGTCTGGCACAAAGCGCTTCTTTCGAAGCTTCCTGCCTATGGGCTTCCCGAGAAATTGTGCAAATGGATCACCAGTTTCCTTGCTGATCGGAGCATCAAGGTCGTAGTAGACGGTGCATGCTCTGATCTCAAGCCTATCAACGCCGGTGTTCCACAAGGCTGCCTGCTATCACCAACGCTGTTTCTCCTGCATAGCAATGATATGTTGCTAACTGGTAGCATTCATTGCTATGCGGACGACAGCACTGGTGATGCCTTATTTACCGGCCGTGCCAATATTTCTCGGGAAAACGTCGCCGAGTACCGGAACAAACTTGTGTCTGAAGTCGAGTCTTTGCTTAACAAAGTCTCGGATTGGGGCCGACTAAATCTAGTCCAGTTCAATCCCCAGAAGACACAAGTTTGCGCGTTTACCGCTAAAAAGAACCCCTTTGTCGTATCTCCTCAGTTTCAAGGCACTCCCCTTGCTGCCTCAGCCAGCATCGGAATCCTTGGCGTCGACATATCGAATAGTGTGCAGTTTCGTGGTCACTTGGAAGGGAAGGCCAAATTGGCCTCTAAAAAGCTTGGCGTGCTCAGCAGAGCGAGACAGTATTTCATGCCGGCACATCGCTTGCAACTTTACAAAGCGCAAGTTCGGCCCCACATGGAATACTGTTCTCATCTCTGGGCCGGGGCACCCCAGTGCCAGCTCCTTCCACTTGACCGCATCCAGCGCAGAGCGGTTCGAATCGTCGACGACCGAGTTCTTTCTGATCGGCTCGATACACTGGCACTGCGTAGAGATGTTGCATCTCTTTGCGTATTTTATCGCATCTATCACGGGGAGTGCTCTGAGGAATTGTTCGGAATAATTCCAGCCGCTCAATTTCACCATCGCACATCGCGTAAAAACTCGCGTTACCATCCATACCATCTGGATGATTGGCGGTCCACCACTGTGCGATTTAGAAGAAGTTTCTCCCTCGCACGACTTCCTTGTGGAATCAATTACCACCAGCGAATTTTCCGGACCGATACGACTTAGGAACCTTCAAGAAAAGAGCTTACACCTTTCTAAAAGGCTGGCAACGCATCTGCAATTTCCCTGGTGTTGCGGTTGTTCATGGGCGGCGTTAGTCACTTACCATCAGGTGAGCCGCATGCTCGTTTGCCCCTATTCCATAAAAAAAAATACATAAATTTCAATTATTCTTGTCTTATTATTCTATATCTTATTATTAAAAGCTGGTGTTTCACATGTGGTCCCATATAAATTTGATCATGGTCAGACCAATAGTTTTTTAATTATCCTTAATTATTTATATTGAAGTTTGTTGTACAAAATTTTTAATTATTATCGTAGTAAGTCTTGTATGATATCCCCTTTAAAATCATTACTTAAGAGTTGCGGGTTGTTATTTTTTGTGTCTCACTATCAATGCTTTTCTACTATTTACCAAGAAAAAAAGTAGTAAATTACTATTAGCGTCCTTTCAGCTTCAAATGACTTTTCCAAAATATGTAAAAATGTTAAATGAATGGCAGTTTTTTCATTTATTAGGTTGGAAAGACGCAAATGGTTATATGCGTCTTTCCATCGATGTTTTTGTGTTGCCAGGTGTATTTTTTAAGCTAAGATGAAAAGGAAATTCGTTTTATTTAAATAAATAACAAATTATCAAAAAATAAGTTCGTCCTTAAAATCTACATGTCTCTACGTATATATTTCAATTTTCATATAGATACCTTTTCATATACTTTAGACACAAGGTCTGAAAGAAAAATTCATCTATTTATTTTTTATTTCCGTTTCACGTTTTTGTTAGTTTTTAGCATCTTTCTTTATTATGACGGCAGAATATAACCCGGCCGGCTGGTGTCGCCTTAGTGACGCAGTAGGTTTCGTAGTAGTAGGTAGTTCCGTGTTGATTTTGTACACGCGTGCGCGAGCGACAGTTCAATCGTTTTGTTTATTAAATTGTTATTACTTGTAATTACGTGTTGGTATTATTCTTGTTGTTACGTTTTTTTTTTGTTTTTTTTTTGTTTTAATAATGCCTACCGCGTACGTTTATAGTGATCGTGAATACGGCAACATGTTACGTATCCGAACCTAGGTACACGAAGTATCGCTAAATAAATTGTTAAGACGTCGGGATGGAACAAGTGTGTCATACTGTGCAGTGCACAAAGTGTTGAAGCGTAACCGAATGCGCCCATACAAATTGCACAAAACACAAGTTTTAGTTCCCGGCGATCTCATAAGACCACGGAGGATTTAGAGCGGTAAGCTGTTTCATAACTATTTTTTTTAAATAACTTAGTACTGAACTAATCTGAATAGGTACATAACAGAATACATGAGAATAATAAACATACCTACACGATGAATAAAAACGCATGACTCTAATCTTGGTTACATTTCATTTAAGTATTTTTTCATTAGCGGGAAATCGAACCAGTTATTTGGGTTATTTAACCTGTAAATTCGGATTAAAGTGGCTACGTAGAGACAAGCACAGTGGCAAAATAGTAGGTTAAGTAGATAAGTTAGGTATTTAGACAAGTGTTGTAAATTATTAGGTATTGTGGTATGGCCCGCTAGTATCGGGCCGCGCGAATTTGCGTTCGCGCGTACATTGACCTCTAATCAGGTGATATCAATTCAGTAATCCCACTGCAGGTTTTATGTTTCAGTATTTTCATGTTTTTTATATGAAATTATCGTTTCATTTAGCTGTAATAACATGATGGCGCGTGAATAAGCTAATAAAACGTTGTAAAAATATGATTTTTTTTTTCATCAGGATCGAATTTATTTGTGACCCTTGATCAAAGGTATACTTGGTGCTGTCGCCTGTCTTAGTTTTCGGGAGCGTTTCAAAAATACCTAATAAATGTATACATACAACCAGTGCGTGTTGCCATTGATGACTTACGGATCTGAGACGTGGTCCTTCACTGCTGGCCGTATGATGAAACTCAAGATCGCTCAGCGAGCTATGGACAGGGTTATGCTCGGGGTGTTTCTGCGTTATAAACTTAGAAATGAGTATATCCGCAGTAGAACCAGAGTAACCGACATAGCCTAACGGATTAGTAAGCTGAAGTGGCAGTGGGCCGGCCATATAGCTCGAAGAACCGATAACCGATGGGGAAGAAAGGTTCTCGAGTGGCAGCCTCGTACCGGTAGGCGAAGTGTAGGGCGAGCCCCCACTAGATGTAGTGACGACCTGGTGAGACATGCAGGAAGTCGATGGATGCAGGTGGCTTAGGACCGTGCTTTGTGGCATTCCTTGAGGGAGGCCTATGTTCAGCAGTGGACTTGTGAAGGGCTGTAATGATGATGATGTATATACGTATTACGTTTTATAAGTGTATTTTAATCTCTAGTTCCAGTTAAACGGATTCGGCATTATAGCAATATGAAATGCCGCATGGTAGCGGTGTAAGATAATCTCACTCTATTTATCCCATAGGTGTTAATCAAGACAAATCTTTCTTACAGTGTGAGAGAGCTATGCCCATTCGTGGACTTACTTATATAGAAAAGAATAACGTAAAGTAACAATGTACCAACTGTCTTTTTATAATATTAAAGCGACTTTGAAGCTCACCAAGCTCAATAAACGATTATAAGTGGCTACTGCGACTAGCTGGAAATAAAAAAGCCATACGTTGTCAATCCTAGGGAGTGATACAAAATATTTTACACTCTGTAATTATACTAGCTATTCGAAATTTAAAATCTCAGCTCAGTTATTAAAAAAATAGCCCGAGGGTATTACAAAGTATCCCAGATGAAAATATTTATTCTTAATTTAAATTTCTCGGAAGCCGTTTATTCTGTGGCTTTCCTCAAAATTATTAAAATGTAAGGTTTTTGGGGAGTTTTTTGGTACGTTTAATGTTAAACAATTTGCAGTATTCTCTGTAAATTACTATTATTTTTGCGAATAAGCAGGTAAAGGTTCCATTCCATAATAGTTGAGAGAAAATTTTGAAAAAAAAATCTTGCTAGTTTTTTTAGAAATTTTTTGTAAGGATTAGATGTAAATATCATAGGATTTTCACGGCTGCAAAAAATATATTAGTTTTTTTTAATAGAATTAGTTTGACAAGCGAGTACACATTCTACCTTATGGTTATTGGCTTCTGTGGTTCATAAACATCTTTCTTATATTATTCGCAATTGAGAATTCAAATACAGATGCGTTGTCACATTGATCTATATGTTACACTAGATAAGTAATTGCCGCGCCAAAGCGTTGCCACTTCACATATGGCCACAGCCTTATACTCGGCGAACGTCGGTTCAGTGTCCAATGCGACGCCGACCGAGTTGAGCCGAACGATTCACGACAAAAAATGGGTAAATGCGTAGTGAAAGAATGCGATTCAAGGTCACAAAAACATAATAAATCAAGCGGAATCACTTTCCACACGTAAGTTTTTATTTATATATTCATACTAACGTTTAAAACACTTAAAAATTAAATAAAATATCGAATATTGCAATTTAGGTTCAATGTTGCCACTTTTCCGTGTTTGTGATTTTTCCACATTAATCGGAGACTATATAATTTATGGATAAGTTAATTTTGTTTATAAATAAACAAGTAAAATTGTTTGTTTAAAAATAAAAACTATGTTTCAACCTAATGATTTCTTATATTTACGCGAACACTACACATTTAAATAAAACTAATTTTACGGATTTTATCGCGTATATTAACTTGTTTTATATTCCCGACGTTTCGAGCACTTTCCAGCACCCATGGTCACGGGGGGGACTGAGGTGTATGACGTCCCAATGTCATAGTTAACCACGGCTACCTCCAGATTAAAAATTATTAATTTTTGTTCCGATCCACGCAGTATGAACTTACAGTATCATGAAGTCTTGCAGTTGTATGCTTGGGTTGGGATTTAATTTTATTAATTATGGGATCCCAAGCAGATGGTAGCACCCAGCCATCTTCTCTATTGAAATTAGGATGTTTCTTGATTTCAATAGCCTCGCGAATCATCCTTGGAAGGAATCGGTGTTCTTTAGCGAGGATTTGTGGTCTATCAAATCTAATGTAGTGACGGGGGCGATCCTGTACGTGTTCACAGACTGCAGACTTCCCGGAGCGTCTATTCTTCACATCAGCTATGTGTTCTTTAACACGGGTTTTTATAGATCTTTTAGTTTGTCCTATATAAGAGAGACCACATTCACAATCAAGCTTGTACACTCCTGCATCTTGCAGAGGAATATTACACTTGACTGATGGTAAAAACTGACTAATCTTCTTCGGCGGCTTGAAATATGTTTTAATGGAAGCCCGCTTCAAGATGTAGCCAATCTTGTCAGTGACACCTCTGAAATATGGCAGTACAGCAGGCACTCGCTCGACTGTGGCCGGCTTCACTCGTTCACTGTGACGTAGGCGCGGGACCCGAAGCTTATTGTCATGCAAAACTTTCTTGACGTGTTGGAGCTCGGCGGCCAGGTGTTTACTGTCACAGATCCCTCGTGCTCTCTGAAACAAAGATTTACCCACGGTAGCTAACTGTGAAGGATGGTGGTGAGAATCACCGTTTAAATATCTATCTGTATGGGTCTTTTTTCTATACACAGTGTGGCTCAAGGTGTTATCAGGATTCCGAATTACTAACACATCTAGAAAAGCTAAAGAATTGTTTGCCTCTAACTCCATTGTGAACTGAATTTTAGAATTTAAGGAGTTAAGATGGTCTAGAAATGCAGTTACTTTATCTAAAGGGAGAATTGTAAAAGTGTCATCTACGTACCGCTTGTAGAATCTTGGGTTTACGGGAGAAGTACGCAGGGCTTTCTCCTCAAAGTCCTCCATGAATATATCGGCAACAATGGGCTTCCATTAAAACATATTTCAAGCCGCCGAAGAAGATTAGTCAGTTTTTACCATCAGTCAAGTGTAATATTCCTCTGCAAGATGCAGGAGTGTACAAGCTTGATTGTGAATGTGGTCTCTCTTATATAGGACAAACTAAAGATCTATAAAAACCCGTGTTAAAGAACACATAGCTGATGTGAAGAATAGACGCTCCGGGAAGTCTGCAGTCTGTGAACACGTACAGGATCGCCCCCGTCACTACATTAGATTTGATAGACCACAAATCCTCGCTAAAGAACACCGATTCCTTCCAAGGATGATTCGCGAGGCTATTGAAATCAAGAAACATCCTAATTTCAATAGAGAAGATGGCTGGATGCTACCATCTGCTTGGGATCCCATAATTAATAAAATTAAATCCCAACCCAAGCATACAACTGCAAGACTTCATGATACTGTAAGTTCATACTGCGTGGATCGGAACAAAAATTAATAATTTTTAATCTGGAGGTAGCCGTGGTTAACTATGACATTGGACGTCATACACCTCAGTCCCCCCCGTGACCATGGGTGCTGTAAAGTACTCGAAACGTCGGGAATATAAAACAAGTTAATATACGCGATAAAATCCGTAAAATTAGTTTTATTTAAATATGTTTCAACCTTTATTCAAATAATTAATTATTCTTATTTTAGTTTATTCATGAAAGGTATATTAATTATATTTTATTATTTTATTTTATATTAATAAATTTGCATTGCAAACTTTCCAAAACTAAGTCTTTGTCTACTAAATTTAGTCTTATGACATTAGCTACAAAAACATTAAAGGAGGTTTAAGGAAATAAATTATTAAAAGAATTTGCAATACACCCGGGGGATCATTTATCTTCAATACAAGTTGATCATTCCTTTTTATTGATTAATGCCATTATTTATAAGTACTTAAAAATAAAATTGTACCACGAAAGTAAATTATACACTCAAACACACAAAAATGAATCCAAAAGGCAATTATATAACAAACTGATGCTTGATAGCGGAGTTTGAGAGTATGGACTATTTTGAATATTTAAGCGGATTATTATTACAGACTAAACCATTTATTTTATCTTACAAATAATCTTCCGCAAAGTCACGCCTGAATTCATTAACTATCCTCAGTATTGTTGCAAAAAAAATATAATTTTTTTTAAAGTTGTTAAGCGGGATGGAAATTTTATAAACAAGAAAATCAACGAAATTTTTTGATAACCAAAGTTTTTGTAGTTAATGTCATGAGACTAAATTTAAGAGACAAAAACTTGCTGATGATTTCACAACTTATGCATATTCAACACAGATCTCGCTTCAGAAACCTTAAATTGTTTTCTTTTATTTGCTTTATTTTTTTGTTTGATTTATTAGTATAATAAAAATAATATATGAAAACATCTTTTATTTCATTAGTTATGCTTACTTCTGTTTATCTAATAAGAAAATATACAAATTAAAAAAAAAACAATTTACTGCAACTTTAAAAAAACTCCTTTATATTGCTCATTTTGGGTAAAACTTCATAAAGTATGCAACACCAACCCGCCATTGCATGTTTGTGTGTCTATCTTTATCTAATCTTAAGGACGATATTATTTTCCGCGACTTGTGTGAGTGAGACAGATATATGTTTACTTTAAAATTTAATGATTTCACAGCTACGTCGTCGCGTTTGGATAGTGGTTACACTTTTTACGACGCGCGGCAATGTGGTTTGCTCCTCTAGTTTTGTATAACTCAATGCGTTGTCATGTAAAAATGGTCTGCCGCTCTCTACACTCACCAAACTAAACACAGCAGCATTAATCTTGTATTCTATGAGAGTGTGATCCTTCCTCGGTCGTGCTGACCCATTCGTGCTACATCCATAAGTCTACAAAACTAGCCACAAATCTACATACATCTACCCTCATTTAAAATGAAAAATGCAGATGCGCTTTCACCCCAAAGGAGTAACATGGAATGGCTTAATACCACATTATTCTGCGGTTTTCATGCTGTTGTTTTGAATATAGGCTGCAAAGTGGCTCTACCACTGTAATAATATAGCTGCAGCGTGACTCTAATACGTAAAGTCCACGGCATGTGTTTAGCCCAGTTGAAGTTTATTAAAAGAAAAAAAAATAGTCAAACACCCTTCGCCGTACAATTCTACAATGCCGGAAAGCTCCAAATTCGGTACATATGTTGTACCGCGAGGAGATTCCGGGAAGTCGGGTACTCGCAGAGGCCCGCGACTGCAGTGCAATAATGCACATGCACACGACAATAAATCGCGCAGCTTCATTAGGGCTGTAGCGTACTCGTATATGGGTCGACTCAACTCGAAAAAACTGCGCTCTCACAAATAATAGCAGCAGAATGTCGACATTTTATCTTATAGTTTTAATTACTCAAACAAGAACTAACATATTAACATAAAATTTCTTAACAGTATGTTGTTACTTTCAAGTACTAAGTACAACGTGGTCGTATTTTTCGGTGGCAACAAGTAATTATTTTGATAAAAACTAGTGGATTCTTACAGAAATAAACACTGAAGCACATTTTAAATTTATATAAAATATCTTACACGTCACTAAATATTATAAAAAGAAAATTGTGTAAAAAATTTCGCGGCGGCATCAAAAGCAGCTGAACTGAGTAAGTGGCGCAAATATGAGTCTCTGAGAGATGACTACATATTTGTGCCATTTGCTGTAGAGACTATCGGTCCGTGGGGTCCACGTGCGGTTAAGTTCCTAAAGGAACTCCATCCGCGGCTGGTCGTTGCTACTGGTGATAAGAGGGCTAGTTCTTTTCTCGCTCTAAGGCTAGGTATGGCCATTCAGTGGGGATACGCAGCCAGCGTTCTTGGCACGATACCGCGGGGAGTAGGACTATATGATAATTAAGTTTCTAGTTTTAGTTTTTTTTATTATTATGGTTTTTAATATTGTATATAATTTCAATGTACATAAAAAATCGCTTATTCATATCTGTCTGTATATTCACTTTTTTCTTTTAACAGCCTGTAACAGTTAACAGCTAGACATAGCCTTTTCTTATTGTAGGAAAGATTTACATTATCGCAATGCATAGGAAGTAGATTAACGTTTTAAAGTACCAGAAGCCTCATTTAATATCTTTGTCGAAGTCGTACATTTTTACAATTTTGCTCGATATAAAATACAACATTTAATTCCCTTCTATTATTCTCATAAAATATAACGATTTTTATCATAAAATATATACCAGAATTATTACAGGATATAAATATATACAATCGATCGTACAGTGTATAAACGTTCGCATTATTATGATAAAGCTGGAAGCACGGCTGGGGTTGCCCAAGGGTACGTTCATCTATTAATTTAATTGACAGAATTTGGTCGAAATTCCTAAAAGGGCTCTGAAGCTTAGGGTTTATTTGATCATGAGTTTTGTATTTAATATTAAATAAACTATTATTGGAAATATTAAGATAATATAAATAATTATTAAGACCTTCGATTTTATAAAAAAAAAATATTCACAAATACATTATAACGCTATTTACTTAGAATTATTTAGCAAACTATAAACTTTTTTATACATAGAAGAGAGGGCAAACGAGCATGCGGCTCGCTTGATGGTAATTGTCTACCGTCACGCACGAGCATCCACAACACCAGTGGAATTAAAGTCATTTGAAGGAGGAGTAAGTTCGTTTCTTGAAAGTCCCTAATTCATATTGGTTCGGAAAAATCACCGGTGTTAAACAATTGCACAAAGAAGTTGTGACAAAAAAAGAAATTACAAATAAATCGCATAGTGATGGAACTCAAGCATCCAGATGGTGTGGATGGTATCGTGAGTTTGGTCACGATGTGCGTTGGTCAAATTTGGCGGCTGGAATATCTTGACCGCATCCAGCGCAGAGTGGCTTGAATCGCCGACGATCGAGTCCTTTCCGATCGGCTTGATTCACTGGCGCTGCGAAAAGATGTTGCATCTCTTTGCTTTTTTTATCGTATCTACCACGGGAGAGTGCTTTGAGAAATTGTTCGGACTAATTTCAGCCGCTCAATTTCACTATTGCACATCGCGACAAAACTCGCGATACCATTTATACCATTTGGATGATTGGCGGTCCACTACTGTGCGATTTTGAAGAAGTTTTCTTCCTCGCAAAACTGCCTCGTGGAATCGGTTACCACCAGCGATTTTTTTCGGATCGATACGACGTAGGGACCTTCAAGAAAAGAGCGTAATCCTTTTTATAAGGCCAGCAACGCATCTGCAATTTCCTTGGTGTAGCAGTTGTTCATGGGCGGCGGTAGTCACATAAAATTAGGTGTGCCGCATGCTCGTTAGCCCCATCTCCTACAAAAATGATTAAAATATACGAAATTTATTCAAAAGCGCTAAAGCCGTTTCCGCAAAAAAAAATATAAGTAGGGATAAACGATGTCATCTGTTTTTATTGAATATAAAATATCTTCAATATGAGCCCTTCCACGCGGACGATTTGATATATACAAATCTCATGTTCATATCCCTTTCTGTTTAAAATATTAACAACCTCAAATCTTCCCAGAATTACAATCTCCTAAGCGTATTTATACGTATTTTATCATGTCTCAAAATATTTTCATTTGAAAAATGTATCTTTACGAACTGGTTTTTTCATGAAAATAAATACATAAATGTAATATAGATTGAGAATTAATTTAGAAATATAAATGAAACGCGAGTGTTTGAAAAGAATAAACAATAAGCAGATTTATGTTTAGTGGGTTAATTTTTAGCGACATACTATATGAACGGGCTATTTTCCTATTTCTAACCTTAAAATTAAATACTATGACTAAACTTAACGTACCTTGGAAATAAAATTCAAAAAAAATATTGACGTCGAATAATTTTGTAAAAAAATTTGCGAAAAATCTTTAACATGAAATACACTTAGGTAGTAGCAGATTTCCAAGATTTTTATATTCCCAATCCTTTGCAAATATAAGATAAAATGTGGGCCTTGTTCCAGAGTAAGCTCCTTCTTTATGAAGACCAAAAATGTTCCATTCCAGAATGCTAATAATATGTATATGGAATTGTTACCTATAGTTTATGCAATTGGCGATGTCAATCAAATAGCATGGGAGTACAGAAAACGAAAATATGTCGAAGGTGTTTGTACATCCCTACAGACCTTCGTCTACTGAGGTATTTTCCTGTGAATATCATTGTGCTTGGAGGCTATGATCAGGTAATGCGTATTATATGTATGTAGACGTAAGTCTCGTCAAGTGGGAAAGATTTTAAAGTGATGCAGTTTAAGAAATGCAAGAATTCGGGAATAATTTACCGTATTGTCTTTTTTTTTTAACGATTGACAAATTATTTTTGAACATAGATTAAATTCCATTAGTTGAAAGGATGCACGGGCAGGATGAGACGATTTTAGAAAGTATTAACCATAAGTCATCAGCCTGAGGGACAATATGGACAAAATAAAAATAACAGGCGCCGGGTGAAGATGGATTTACAGCAGAGCTTTAGAAGCCAGTTGCAAAACTGATACTTAATGCCCCTCAGAAGGTATTTAATCACATATTTCATGATGGTGGTCCTCTTCAGGCGTTATAAGAACTGAGGTGGTCTTGTTCTGCAAGAAAGGCGACAACTCCTCCTAAAAGAATTACATGTAATTATTAATATTTAATATAAATAAATCATCGTTATCACCATTATATTACTCTATTACAAGTCCACTGCTGAATAGGCTTCCTCCGAGGAATCATCCATCGACTAACTAAATATCTTTCCATGTATTCACTCTATCTTGTGAGGGGATAAAAATAATGTATTATAAAAGATGTTTTCCATTTTCTTTTATGGATGTTTTTTTAGAAATGCATTACAATATTACCCATTTTCATGAATGTGTTCTAAATTATTTTCTCTGATACAGAGTTGAGAAACAACATGTACAAATATTTGAATAGATTCTCCTAATCATTTTTAGATTTTAGTCGGCTAAGCCAATTTTAATAACAGAAAAATTAAAAGGTTTCATGAGACTCGCGAACGTAACGGAAATTTGTTTGTGTAAATTTTATCAAGGTAGAATTTTCACGAAACATGAATTTCTATTTAAAAATTAAATTAAATTAGAGCCGAATAAAAAAGAAAATTTTCGTAATTTAATAAGTTACTATGTGGTATTGATTAAGCTTGAAAGCAGGTAAGCCAGCCAGATATGATAGAGTATCACTCGAAATGCTAAGGGCTGGAGAGGGTGTGGTTGCATGCCTGCTGTACACCTTGTTTAATTATTGTTGGGAACTGAAGCGGATACCGGAAGACTGGTGCAAAGCCGTTGTAGTCCCAATATATAAGGAAAAGGGGTCACAACAGGACTGTAAAAACTACCGTGGTATCAGCTTGCTTAGGTAAACTGTATTCTAAGGTGTTAATTGAAAGAGTTATGGAAGAAACTGATGGAAGAATTTGGGATTTGCAAGCTGGATTTAGAAAGAGGGTGGGGTGTACAGATTAAGTCTTTTCCATGCGCATGATTGCGGAGAAGTTTTTGGCCAATAACCAGAATGTTTTTTGTGCATTCATGGACTTGAAAAAGGCTTATGACAAGGTGGACAGGAAGGTATTATGGCAAACACTGAACTCATTTGGGTTGAGCGCTGGTTTGATACAGGATTAAGGTCACTTTATAGGGACTCTAGTGCTAGTGTCAGAATCAACGGGGTCTACACGGACTGGTTTGGCATTCAAAAAGGTGTCAGAGAGGACTGTGTAGCGTCCTCGTGGCTGTTTGACCTATTTATGGACAGCTGTTTGCAAACTTTGTAAGTTTAAGAATGTGGGTTGAGAATGGGTGGATTAACTGTCAAATGCCTTTTGTACGCCGATGATCAAGTCATATTTGCATCGTCGGCGGCCGTGTTGTAAAAGATGATTACTTTAATGAACTGGTCATTAAAAAAAAGGGTATGAAAGTGAACGAGAGTAAGACGAAATTGATGGTTTATGAAAAAGAAGAAAGTAAAACGTTATGTGAAATAAGAATAGAAGAGGAGTTGATTGAGCAAGTGGATGAGTTTGTATATTTGGGATGTTTATGTAGCAGGGATGGTAGATATGATAAGGATATAGAACGACGAGTGAACGCAGGAAATAGAGTGAATTGGGCCCTACACGCTATTATGAAGACTCAGAATAAGTCAAATAAGGCATGTATGGTAATTCATAATGCTGTGTTAGTCCCTACTTTAATGTATGGTAGTGAAAGTTGGGCCTGGCAGAAGAAGCATGAGAGTAGAACAAATGCTGTAGAAATACGGTCTTTGAGGAGTATGCTAGGGCTGAATCTGAATGACAGGGTGGGAAATAGTGTGATAAGAGAAAAGTGTGGTGTGCAAGGTGACCTTGTGACCAGGATTAAGAAAGGAATGTTACCCTGGTTTGGTCATGTAGAAATAATGAACAAAAAATAGAGTGATAAAGCAAATTTATATTGCAAAAGTGAACGGCAGAGTCGGGAAGGGACGCCCTAGACGAAGGGTTATCGACCAAATCGGCGATACATTGAAAATAGGCCAGATTAGGAGTACCCTTAACCGACGAGCGTGTATGCGTAGAGATATGGATGTAAAGGAGGCGAGAGAGGTGTGTCAGGATCGCGCCAAATGGAAGTCCGTAGTCTCTGCCTACCTCTCTGGGTGATAGGCGTGAGTATTTGTGTTGTATGTGGTATTTATTGGGGAAGACCTATGTTCAGAAGTGGACTTATGAAAGGCTGTAATGATAATGATGAATAAGTTACAAATTCACTCAGTCTGATGAAATGCTTTTGTTAAGCTTTAAAATAATAACGGATGGTATGTCAGCTCCATTGTGCCTTTCAATCTAATATAATCTAATCTAATCCTAACTATCGACCAATTGCACTAGTCCCAGTCCTCTCAAAAATATTTGAAAATGTGATGCATTACCAACTTAAATAAAAAAAAATTATAAAATAAATTTAAGATTAAAACAAAATCAGCATGGTTCCAAAAAAAATAAATCCACAACACATGCTGCTTTTACATTAGTGAAGGAAGTCTTGTAAAATTAAAATGAAAGAAACTATACAACTGTACTATTTCTTGACATGTCTAAAGCCTTCGATCGCGTCTTACATGATCAGTTACTTACCAAACTATAGGCTAACGGAATAAGGGGACCTGCTTTAAGTTGGCTAGAAAGCTATTTAAAAAATAGGTCACAGTGTGTAAAACTAACACAATTAAATTCTAACAACATAGCTCAGGTATATAGGTCGGAATTCAAAACTAACAATTTCGGTGTCTCCAGGGTAGTATATTCGGACCATTGTTCTTTATATTATACATAAATAATTTACCTGACATCTCCAACTACAAAACTACTTTATTTGCAGATGACATCTCCGTGACGATTACGACTAGTAAAAAAAGTGTACTTGATTAACACGAAAGGGACATAGTTAAAACAATAAATTCAGTAAATAAATGGCTTAATAAGAATAATCTACGTAAATTAATAAGTAAAACAAATATCATTAATTTTAATAACTTAAATTCTGACATAAATATTGAATATAATGGACAACTTCTGCGGAACGCTATTAGTACGACATTTCTAGGTTTAATTATAGACTCAAACCTAAACTGAAAAGTACATATCGACGCCCCCCGCGAATAATCCGGTAATCGTAAAAGTGTAAATGTTCAGGAAAAATAAAAAACCATTTTTCCTTAATAACTCCATTAAACAACAAGTATCAGAGACTTTTTATATCGCATATGGAAGCTAATTTTTTCAGCTATCTGGTTATTTCAACAAAATTTAAGTAGTTTCAAGGGCTTCGTTATAATTTAGCTGGATGCATTTTACTATATTAGTGTAGGTAAAGCTCTGGTCAGTAATGTCACTTACGATATTGTTCGTGTAAATTTATATTTTCGACGGCGACAGTAAAATCTTGTTGCGCTATTATTCGTGTAATTTGTTTTGTATACTGAACATTTGTAAAAAGCAATTATTAGGTTATTCGATTGTTTAACAGTAACGTACATTTTATTGTTATGACTATTACTGTTTATTCGAATAGTTTACTTAAGTATTATTTGATGATTATTATAGTATATTTTATGAAATAAAGGACATTCTAGTAAATGAAACAACTTTGATTAGTTTGACAAAACACGGTAGTTAATATTATCATAAAAAATAGACACTGCACTGAAGACACGACTATTACACATGATTACACAGTGTTGAAAGTTATAAAAAGGTCCTATTACAGTTAAAAATCTTAATCAGAATCCTCATCGTGACCTGATTCAGTATCACAAAAGCTTAAGTTCCTATAAAATGGTTGATAATGGTGGGGAATTGCTTGGGAGTTACACAGTCTGAGGAGATCATTATACAAAGTTTTTTAATAGGGAGGGGCTTGTCGTATGCTGGCTTTAATTTAATACTTTCAATTGTTTTGGACACCCGTTTCTGCCAACGCTGTCTACTTCTGCCTGCATCATAATCCAATTCAATATAATCCTGATCAAAATCATATTTGAAAAGAAAACAGTTAGGTTTACTGTATGACACACTAACCTCCATCACATCGGACCATCGTACTTTTTCTCCTGTCTTATTGAAGCCATATTTTCGAGATGCTGAGGGCTAGATAGGGCATAGTGGCTAGTCAGCTGTACCGCCTTTTCAATTTGTGCTGTCGAAATGGGTAAGTACCGGGAGACTGGTGCAAAGCCGTAATCGTGCCATTGTATAAGGGAAAGGGGTCACGACGAGACTGCATAAATTACCGCGGTGTAAGCCTTCTCAGCGTCGTCGGTAAATTGTATGCGAAAGTATTAATTGAAAGGGTTGTGAATGAAACAGACGAAAAAGTATGGGATGCACAAGCGGGATTTAGAAAGGGAATGGGATGTACGGATCAGGTCTTTTCCATGCGGTGCATAGCCGAAAAGTGTTTGGCTAAAAACAAGAAGGTTTATTGCGCATTCGTGGATCTAGAAAAGGCCTATGATATGGTGGTGAGGAATGAATTGTGGTCAGCACTGTCCGTGAACTGTGTGAGCAGTATCCACATACGAGCATTGCAATGACATTATAGGGATTCTTGTGCTTGTGTAAGGATAAACGGGGCATACACTGAATGGTTTAATATCGAAAAAGGTGTTAAACAGGGATGTGTAGCGTCACCGTGGCTGTTTAATCTGTTCATGGATAATTGTATGACAGATTTAAAAGAGAATGAAAATGGGTTGAGAGTGAATGATTTACTCGTCAAATGTTTTCTCTATGCTGATGACCAAGTATTACTTGCGTCTTCGGCCGAGGAGTTGCAGGAGATCGTAACTACTATGAGTGGAGCTTTTGTTAAAAAAGGAATGAAGATGAATGTAAGGAAGACGAAAGTGATGGTGTTTGAAAGAAATGAGGCAGTGACAGACTGCAATATCGTGATTGGAGATGAACAAATTGAACAGATGAAAGACTTTGTGTATCTGGGTTCAAAGTTTAAGTTTAGGAAAGTGTGAGAGTGATATCGAAAGAAGAGTGAATGCAGGAAACATAGTGAATGGAGCTTTGCACTCCTTTATGAGCAGTCGGAAGGTTTCTTACAAGGTTCGTTTAGCTGTGCATGAGGGGGTGTTGGTTCCGACACTCATGTACGGAAGTGAAAGTTGGGTATGGCAGAAGAAACATGAAAGCAGAATTAATGCAGTTGAGATGAGAGCGTTAAGCAGTATGATAGGAGTTAAACTGAGTGACAGGATAAGAAATAGTGAGATAAGGAAACGTTGTGGTCTGAAAGAAGATGTAGTGACAAAATTTGAGAGAAGTATGCTGAGATGGTTTGGCCATGACGAGATAATGAATGAAGAACGATTGATGAAAAAGGTGTATAAGGCGAGTGTGAATAAAAGTGTTGGAAGGGGTAGACCTAGGCGGACGTTTCTAGATCAAATCAGGGACGTCTTGAAAGAAGGCCAGGTCTAGAGTATCCTAAACCGAAGAGCATGTATGAAGGGGGAGTAATGAAAGTGGACGAAGCGAAACAAGTATGTAAGGATCGTAGCAAGTGGAAAGAAGTAGTCTCTGGCTACCACTACGGGAAAGAGGCGTGATTATATGTATGTATGCATGTAATGTATTGCTATTGAAATTCTCGATTGGCAAGTTTATAAAAATTTGTATGTAGGGCTAACCTATCTTCTGTATTGAATTTTAACCCGCAACCTTTTTTACAGGCATAATTACTTAAAATATTTTTTTCTCATGATGTTTTTTATTACGAGCTTATGCTTGGCCCGAATTTTTAAGTTTCTTGTTCTTTTATCTCTCCATTCACTTGGGTCTCCTTTACGTTTTCTAATAAGCTTTTTTGGTTGGAGTTGATTTTGATTTTCAGATTCAGATACTTGGTTCGTTAGTTCGTTTATATCATTGACAGCAGGCGCTTCTACAGGGATAGCTTGTATGGGTGTTCCAGGTTGGCCAAATTTGTCAGGTTTCTCGTCAGATTGTGTAAGGGGCCATTTGGTAATGAATGTAGCTGGAAATCGTTTTCTTAATAAAACCCCAAATAAGCCTGTACTAGCACTTACTTAAATAAGGTAGAAAACTATTTACCCGAATAATATCGTAACAATGTTTACTGTCAAATCATATTGATATATTTTTGCGTAAAGATCTAAAACCATTTTATTCGTTTATAATACATTTTAATGAATTTTTATGGAATATACGCGTAGTTTTTCATATCTTCGTAAATAAAGATAGGAAAATTCTGAAAAAAAAAATTACATGGTGTATTTTAACTTCTAGATGCGAAAAAACGCATAACATGAAAAACCCCGTAATAGGTCATTACCGGATTATTCGCGGGGGACGTCGATATCCATAAAGTGAGTAACAAAATTAATAGATTTGTATACGCGTTAAATAAATTGACAAAAAAATAGTAAACAAAAACACTGCGATCACAGCGTATTTCGCATATGTAGAATCTGTTACCAGATATGGACCTTCAAAGCGGGGTAATGGCACAGACTGTCAAAAAGTACTTTTAGCTCAAAAGCGCTGTATTAGAGCTATAAGTAACATCCAATCGGACACATCGTGCAAGCCTTACTTTAAGAGCTTAAGCATACTTCCTTTTCCCTGCCTCTATATATTTGAGGTTTGCAAATTTGTAATGCAAAACAAGCACGTGTTTTTACAAGCTAAAGATGTTAAAAAAATAAACTTACGGAACCCAGATAAACTTGTACTTGACACAATTCCAAAAAGAAAGCGCTTTCAAAAAAATTGCTATGCAATGTGCAACACTATTTATAACAAAATACCCTCACATTACATTACCATACAACAAGTTTAAAATTTCATTACGACGATGACTGGTAGAAAAAACATTTTACACAATAAATGAGTTTTTAAATTGTAATGATTAAGTACTTGTTGTCACTGCATGAATTAATTTATTTATAAAATTTGGAAAAGGATATCTTTAGTTATGTGTATAGATTAAGTTTAGAAACTAATTATATTATAAAAACTTTTTTATAACACCAAGAACAAAATATTTTTGTACCTTTTTACTATAAAATAAAGAATTTCAATTCATAACATTATGTCACCAAACCAAATATCACTTATATCCCATGGCTGATCTATTCACATATGCCAAAGGATTAGATTGGAGATTCAAAGATTGGAGAATGTTCGGCGGTGAACTTAAACCGAGCTATGGCTCTATATAAATATGTTAGGGGTTCTTGATTACCCTGTACGAGGCCTTTCGCTGCTTATGCAATAAACCTGACTCATGCGGCTTTACAATAATATGCTTTGTAAATTTGTGAGGTTGTGTTAATACAGATTGATTATTTATATCTTCGTTGACAACTACGTGCTCTGTTATTCCACAACCATAACATAGCAGCATCAACCTTATAAATTGCTTCATATGGAGATATCTTCCATAGTTATCATGCCTGGCAGGTGGGTTGACAACCGGAATTTTTATTTTTACTTGTTACTAGCTGTGCCCGCGATTTCGTTCGCATAGAATCTTTGTTATAGTATGTGCCATATCGATTGAGAAAAACGGACAATGACCTCAGATATGAGCCGAGTGTCAAAAGGCGTAACTTACAAAATCTCAATTTAGATGTGATAACAATATTTAAATATTGATATTATTCCCACTTCTAGGTCAGCACATATGTTTTGTTTTTTTGTTTCTTAAATAATATTGTCTGTGGTTCCTATAAACATAGTAAAATCTTACGGTACATCGCGAAAAATGTGTTATATTTTATATTTCAATTTATGGTAAGTAACGCAGCAATTCATTTAATAACAGTTTCATATTAAAAAAATATTTGAAGCAATATAATCACCATATTGAGCTTTTGCAAATTCATCCCTTTAAAATAAACAAAACGCGCGTTACGTCAGTTCGTTCTAAAAGAAACGTGACAATGGCAGCCAGAGATGCGTCACCTTTTTTGGGCCGGTCCGCCATTTTGTTTTCATTCGTGTTCGGATAGCGCTTGCGTGTGTACGTCTCGGGTAATTCATAGCATTCATTGCATTGTTTTAGTTGAGTTTTTACTGTTAAATTTGTTATATCGTTAAGTTTTTGTTTTTTGAATCTGTTATATTAGTTTTACTGTGACGGTCGTTACTAAATCGACATGAGTTCAGGAGAATTTGGTGAAGGACCCGGTCCTTCAACATCAAGTGGAAAGAGACGTCGCCGACCCATAATAAACGTAGCAGGTACGTACAAATAGGTACAAATGCGACGACGTAGCCTTTCTATTTCTTAAAGCGCTCTTTTTATGTGACCATGTGGTATTTATTTTCTAAAACAATATGTATTTATGTGATGTAGTACTATGGTAGTATATTTTTGTCATTTATTTACAGGCCCATCTTCTGGAGCACCTTTAACGTCACCAGTAAAAAAGAGAAAACCTACCACTTTGTCGGTCGGGGAACAAGAGATTATCATTAATGTATACAAATATGTCAAAAACACCTGGCCCGAAGACGTGTATCCTTCAAACGTTAATATGGTAGAAAAGGTTTCGGAGATCTCAGGAGTCAGCAAGAGCACTATATATCGCGTATTAAGCGTGTATAGAGATTCCCATAAAATACCAGAAAAGGGAATAATTAATAAAAGAAAAAAGTCTGTAATTGACAAGTTGGACGATTTTGATAAATCGGCTATAAGAGCGAAAGTGCATCAGTTCTTTCTTGCAGGAGAATTACCGACTTTAGACAAAATTTTGCTCAGTATAAATCAAGATGACCAGTTGCCAAACTTGAGCAAAACTTCCCTGCGACGTGTGTTGCGCCATTTAAAATTCAAATATATAAAGAGAAACAGAAAAAGTGGTCTAATAGATCGCCCAGAGATAGTTCTGTGGCGTACCAGATATTTGAGAGAAATACAAATATTAAGAAACGAGGGACGTAACATTTTTTACCTTGACGAAACATGGATTAACGCAGGTCATACTATGGGAAAGGTATGGGAAGACACCACAATTGAATCTTCTCGTCAATCACGGTTAGAAGGCTACTCTACTGGCGCGAAAGCCCCTTCGGGTAAAGGAAAGCGATTAATAGTTGTACACGTTGGCAATGAAAATGGCTTTTTGGAGGGATGTGATTGGGTATTTGAATCATCATCTACTGGTGACTACCATGAGAGTATGGACGCTCTCCATTTCGAGGACTGGTTTAGAAAAGTAATAGAAAAACTGCAAAGCGGCGATGTCATAGTTATGGATAACGCTAGTTACCACTCCAGACGTTTAGAAAAAACCCCAACAATGTCTTGGCGGAAACAAAATATGCAGGAATGGCTAGAATCTAAACAGATCGCATACGTGCCCTCGGACACAAAGACCCACTTAATGGAAAAAATAAAGGCAGTTAAAGATAACTATCGAAGTTACGTCACCGACGAGATGGCAAAAGAAAAAAGCATCACAGTGGTAAGGTTACCTCCTTATCACTGTGAGCTTAACCCCATTGAACTTGTGTGGGCAGATGTGAAAGGGTACGTTGCACGAAAAAATACAACTTTCAAGTTAAAAGATGTTAAAAATTTACTTAAAGATGGTTTAACTCAAATCACGCCAGATAAATGGAAAAACTGTGTTCAGCATGTCCTTAAGGTTGAACAAAAAATGCGTGGCATGGATGATAGAATTGACCAAACTGCAGATCGCTTTATAATTAATGTTACAGATAGTTCATCAAGTGAAGATACGAGTGATGATTGCACCGAATAAAAATAAAGTTCTTATATAATATTAAAAATAAAGTTTTATCTTTTGCATAAGTACGTACTTATTCGGTGTCGTTATCACTCGAATCTTTATATGTGTTATAAATTAATGTTTTTTGTTGTTAAATGAATAAAGTACTTTATAACAATAGATGATTTTTCTTCTACAGCGATCTTTCACATAACTTTTTAATAATAGTTAATAAATATATATTATATCAATCATTATAAAAAAATCATTATAAATAAAGAAAGTACTACATATAAAATGTGCCTATATATTGAAGGTTTGTAACCCCTGGTTAAACGACCGAAAGGTCATTGTCCGTTTTTCTCAATCGATTTGGCACATACTATAGTAATATATTTCTTTTGAATTTTTATTACTTTAGGTTTAATTGATAACGGCACCATTACTTAAATATTTTATATTTAAAATAAAACTCATTAACGTAAATATGCACCAAAAATATAACAAAGAAACGTATCTTATTTATAAAAACACTAGCTCTTTCCCGGCCTTCGCCCGCATGGATTTTTTTACGTTATTTTTTATTTATTTTTATTTAAAATTTTACATATGGAAATAATATCTACAATACTAAAAACTATAATAATAATAATAATAAAAAAAAAACTAAAACTAGAAACTTAAATATCATATAGTCCTACTCCCCGCGGTATCGTGCCAAGAACGCTGGTTGCGTTTCCCCGCTGAATGGCTATACTTAGCCTTTGAGTGAGGAAAGAATCAGCTCTCTTATCACCAGCAGCAACGACCAGCCGCGGATGGAGTTCCTTTAGGAACTTCACCGCACGTGGACCCCACGGACCGATAGTCTCTACAGCAAATGGCACAAATATGTAGTCATCTCTCAGAGACTCATATTTGCGCCACTTACTCAGTTCAGCTGCCTCTGATGCCGCCCCGGCTCTAAACGAGGTACCCCTGAGATGAGAGACCGCCAAAGTGTCTACGCAAGTAGCATCCCACACTAGGGCTTTACCTCTCTCCCAAGGGACCAATGTCATACCGTCGGGTCTCCTGCCATCGTCTCTAAACATTCCACAAGGCTCTAAAACCGAGGGAACATTTATAGAGACAAGAGCCCTTCGGATGACATCGTTCAAAGAACTGTGTCGTGAAAATCTACCAGCGCTTTTCTTACATGAAAGTCCGTGGAGCCCAAACTTGTCGACGCTGCTACCACAGGGACACTGATGGGGTTGACAAATCGCCGCTCCTAGTCGGATTCCTACGGCAATGCGTAAGCTTTCCGCATCAAGTAATGTGCCGAGATTACTTGATGGTAAAGCGTGTAACCAGTGACTAGATTCCTTAGTCGAAACAGCTAGAAGGCGTGCCTTATCTAGGTCACTATGGAGATTATGAAACAAATCCTTCTGCACGCCCTGTACCAACGGAATATCCCACTGTTTTTGTTGGTTAACTTCCAGTGGAATATTTTCACCAGGACAGAGCGTTTGCCATGTCTGCCCTGCCTCCGTAGCAAAACATAGGTCTACTTTACTATTTAAAATTATATTACATAAGTCACTGACACTATGTACGGAAGCAAGGAAAGCAGGCAATGCAACGCTAGAAAGATTTCTCACACCAATGCCACCAAATTTTATAGGTAAAGTAGCTTGAGTCCAGGCTGTTGTATTTAAAGTTAAATTTAGAATTTTTTCTATAGCTATTTTAAGATTATTATCAATATCCTGTAAAGTATCCGAACATTTCCAGACTGGACTCGAGCGGAGTAAGTATGTAAATCTAGGTACAAGAAGACAATATTTTAAAATAGTAAGAGCTATGTGGGGGTTTAATTTATACAATTTATCAACGTGGTTTAAAAACAAAAATGTAACCCCTAAAGTAAAGGGTACATAGGGCGCATTTAATGCCATATGGCATTCTCTGCCAGTCTACCCTGAGTGCCAAAGACAATTGTAGGCAGGTGCGAAACATAATACATAAATAAAGTTTACATATATTAAAATATAATTTAGACATAGTACATACATACACAACATATATTTACATACAATAATACAAACCTACATATATGTAATGTGTATACAGGCTTATAAACTATAAATAAATATCCGTATTAATATTTTTTTATAGTATAGGGGGCAAACGAACATGCGGTTCACCTGATGGTAAGTGACTACAGCCGTCCATGAACAACTGTAACACCAGGGAAACCATGGGTATCGCAGACGCGTTGCCGGCCTTTTAAAAAGGAGAAGTCTCTTTTCTTGAAGGTCCCTAAGTCGTATCGGTCCGGAAAAATCGCTGATAGTAATCGATTACACAAGGAAGTTGTGCGAGCAAGAAAACATTTTCTAAATCGCACAGTGGTGGACCGCTAATCATCCAGATGGTGTGGATGGTATCGGGAGCTCGGCCGCGATGTGCGCTCGTGAAATTTGGCGCCTGGGATTTATCCGTAAAATTCCTCAAAGCACTCCCCGTGGTAAATGCGAAAGAAAATTCAAAGGGATGCATCTTCGCAGCGCCAATGAATCGAGCCGATTGGAAATGAATCGGTCGTCGACGATTCGAGCCGCTCTGTGCTGGATGCCGTCAAGTGGAAGGAGTTGGCACTGGGGAGCCCCTGTCATATAAATAAATAAGTATTTAAAGAACAAAAATGTTAGTAAGTGCCCTCAGGTAATGTTGTCGTAGAAGTAATTTAAAGGAGTTTTTATTTGTTGCATTCTTAATTTTTTTTTTTTATTTATTGATCCACCAACATTTGTATCATTCCTTACATGCTATTTAAATACAATGAACCAATAAGAACTAAAATGTACAAATAATTACAGGCGGATACCACATGCTAATAACTATCTCAGCACTGTAACTTTATTTCTAGGTTAAAAAAAAAATAATAATAATGATATACAGGATTAAAATAAATAGAGCGAAAAGAAAAGAGAATGTTTTATAGAATATTACAAGAAATGGTCTCTTAATGTGCGACGGAACTTGTTAGGAGGGTCGAAAAATATATCGATTGTTTCGCTAAATTTGTTAACAATTTTACTCATTCTAGCAATTGGAGAATTGGAGCCAAACACTGTTCTGCGATGAGGTCTAGTCAACGGTGTAATCTTACGAGCAAAACGCGGATAGCGATAGGGAACGCACAAATTAAATTTACTTAAAATTTCGGGACAGTCAATAACACCACTAATAATTTTCGAAGCAAAAATTAAATCAATAATATCCCTGCGGTTTTCTAGAGACATCATTTTGAAATAGACCAAGTTATTTTCATATGATTCACGCTTCTTATAACTTCTAAACCCACGCGCGTAAGACAAATGTCTTATGAATCTTTTTTGGATCCGCTCGATTCTTAGTGAATGTGTAGCGTAATGAGGTCTCCAGACTACAGCACAGTATTCTAATATACTTCTTACCAAACTGTTAAACAATAGAATTTTAATTTTAGAGCTTCGAAAGACTTTGATATTTCTTATTACAAAACCCATCATCCTAGATGCACGTTTAGTAATGTTTTCAATGTGAGGCACAAAAGTTAATTTTTTATCGAAAACAACCCCTAGGTCTCTAATTTGGTCTGACTGCTGTATATTATTATCTCCAATGTGATAGCTATAATCGATAGTATTACTTTTTCTCGCATATTGCACATAAAAACATTTACTAATGTTTAAGTCCATACGATTTACTTTGCACCATTCCACCAATTGATCCAAATCATTTTGTAGCTTCACTGAATCATTCTCTTCCGTTATCATCTTGCAAATTTTTAAGTCATCCGCATACAAATACGCACAAGAACTTTTCATCAATTCTGGAATTTCATTAACGAACACTCCAAACAGAATCGGTCCGAGCTGTGACCCTTGGGGCACACCAGAATGAATGTTTTTCAAGCCTGACTGATATCCATTCACTACTACAAAAAACGCTCGGTCATATAAATATGATTTTAGCCAATTCAACAAACTACCAGTAATACCATAGGCAGCTAACTTTCGAATCAATATATCATGTGGGACCCGATCAAACGCTTTGCTAAAATCGGTATATATTACGTCGACTTGTTTTCCCGCATCAAGCGCTTCAGTTAGTGTTTCCGTAATATGTACCAAGTTAGTACTCGTGGACCTAGATTTAACGAAACCATGTTGGCTAGTGGTTAAGTAAAGATTGATATGTCTCTGTATAAAAGGACAAATTATTGACTCAAATAATTTAGCGAAGACTGATAGTATAGAGATTGGTCTGTAATTTTTTACATAATCCGCATTACCTGCTTTATGAACCGGAACGATTTTAGCTATTTTCCATTCTGTAGGAAACTGCCCAGTACAAAGAGAAAGATTGAGAATAATTAAAAGTGGGTCAACAAGATGTTCAGCACATCTGACTACGAACACTGGAGGTATTCCGTCAGGACCTGCCCCTTTATTACAATTGATGGCTTGTAGTTTATTTAATAGGGTATCATGATTAATTGTCAGCTTTGCTAAGTGAAGGCTATTAATTTCTATTGATTTCAAAGACTCTGAATGGTCATAAACATAATCCTGCTCCGTACATTCAGTATTCTCAGAGTACACGGATGAAAAGTATGAAGAGAAAAGTTCGCAAGTTTCCACTCCATCAGAAGTTACTGTCATTCCATCAGTCATTGATAGGGGATATGCGCTTGAACCACCACGTTTCGCCTTAACAAAGGACCAAAATAGTTTTGGATTTTTTGCTATGTCACTCTCTATTAGCTTTATATACCTATTGTAACAATTTGTGGCCATATGCGTACATCTTTTACTCAGCAATTGCAGTTCGAGCTCATCTCTGCGATTTTTATATTTTTTGTGACGGCACCTAATTTTATACTTATCTTTTAGCGTTCTAATTAGATTCCGATCAAACCAAGGTGGGTAGTTGTTATTTTTTGACGATTTATTGGGAACAAATTTAATAATAACATCTCGAATTTTCTGGTAGAAAATTTGTAGCATATCATTTACATCTGTCAACCCGTCAAGCAGTTTTACCCAATCACAACTCGCTAATTCTTTACAAATACTATCATAGTCAGCCCTGTAGAAGTTTAATTGTACATTTTCAATATTGTAAGGTAATCTAATGTCATTCAATAGCTTAACATTTATGTCAAGGGGAGGATGGTGCCTATCAACTTTACTGAGGGGACAAAGTGCCTGTTCCACTGTACAGTTAGGTAAATTTGAAATAACCAAATCAAGTGTTCTATTTAAACTCTTATTTTTTATACGATTGTACTGTTTCAAATCATTAACATTTAAAAAATCAATAAATGACTGACTAACAGTGGAAAGCTCACCTTTTGCAGTATCCTCATCTAACAAGCTCCAATTTATGGAAAATAGATTAAAATCACCTACTATACAATGCAGACACTGTTCTTCCAGGACGCTAGTACAAGTGTCATAAAATTTATCATAAGTTACACTTTTTACAGGAGATGGTAAATAAATGGCACAGAATGCAATTTGATCAATTGACTGTGATGCTGGCGCATCGACTAAAACCCAAAGATCTTCCAGATCTGACTCCCAAGCGTTCATTCGCTTCGATTTTAATTTACTTGATACTGCTATTAAAACCCCCCCTCCCTCTTTCTTGGTACTACTGGTAAAACATCTATCTCTTCTATATACCACATATCTAGGATCAAAAAGTTCACTACTCGAAACAGAATCATTAAGCCAGGTCTCAGTGAGTATTATTATTTCATAGTTGTTACATAATATTTGATTATAGAAACCATGTGTTTTGGTCTTAAGACCACTACAATTTTGATAGTATAATTTTAGCGTATCGAATCTTATAAAAAACCATACCACATAAAAGACAATAAAATAAGAAAGGAATAAGCAGAATAATTTAACTAAGTTTTTTTAGGCTATCCAAATTTTTTACTAAAATATAGTCACATTCATCAGTCTTTCTCATAAACACTCTACCATTACGCACCCACACATATTTATATCCTCTCTCCTTTGCTTTAAGCCTAGCCGCCGCATGAATGGCCTTGTTCGCTGGGGATAGATGTTCAGTAACAAAAACAGGGGTGGTGTGTCCTGTTAATCCAAGATGTGTGGTATTCAGTTTGTTGTCTGAGTTCGCCTTGTTGTATTTAGAGGTCATCGCTAAAATTTCATCTCGAATTCTAGGCGAAGCTAAATGAACTATTAATATCATTGGAGAGGGTGTTCCAAAGATGTATAGCTTGTATCGCAAAAGAGGACCTGAAAAAATTAGACTTATGCTGTGGAAACCTTATCCTCAGATGGTTTGACTGTCGTGGCGTTCGACCGTCAAACGAATCAAGAAAATGAAAGTTATCCTTAAGATCAGAAGGCGACCTTGGAGCGTTTAAAATTCTAAAGCAAATCTAGAGCATCGCCTTTGGCGTATAGATATCCATTAAAGCTTTGAACAGTAGAAAGGGAAATATATTATTATTAAAGAAACTAAATATTTTTTCAAAAATTTTCCTAAATTTTGGTAGTACAGAAATTGGTCTAAAATTGGCAGGGTCTAATGTACTACCAGATTTAAATAAAGGTATGACTTTACTATGTTTCTTTCAACCAGAAAACACACCAGATTTGACGCATGTATTAAATATAGTGGCTGGATAAGGTGCTATTTTATGTATAATAGATAAAATAACTTTAACGGAAATCCCCCACAAGTCTGCCGTTTTTTTAACATCAATAGTTTTAAAATATTTAACGATCTCTTTTGACAATACTCTATGGAATTTTAAAGTATTTCAACAAGACTTTATGTAAGAGATACGCAGCAAGCCACGATTTAGTTTATAATGCGGTCAAATCTGTGGCAATGGTCTTTGGAGCGCATAGTAAAGATGTTTGTTTACCATTATACCTGAACGGCAAAAATTTGAAGTTTGTGACGAGCTTTCGATATTTAGGACATATCGTATCGAGTGACCTGAGGGATGATTAGGACATGGACAGAGAAAGGCGGTCCCTTGCTGTACGTGCAAATATGATTGGCAGGAAATTTAATAAATGCGAGCGAGATGCTATAATATTACCATTTAAAACCTATTGCCAATCGCTTTACACACCGCATCTCTGGACTAAATTTAAAAAAGGAAAACTATCGAATTTTTAAAGTTTAATATAACGATTCGTTCCGATTATTATTTCGTTTTCTGAGGTACTGTAGTGCATCTACAATGTTCGCTAAGGCAAGCGTACCGACGCTCGATGCTTTGATAAGACATCGTGTGGCCAGATTTAGAAGTAATCTTCCCAAATCTGGAAACACGATTATACTAATTTTAACGCAAAATTGTAGTGAAATATTTATATATTGGTCTAGTATGTTAAGATGTAAGTTTTAATTTGTTTGATGGCATTTATTTAATTTATATTTATTTTGTATTACATTATTATTTCATTTTATTTAAACTTTTTTTTATGTTTGTTGGTTATAAGTAATTATGTTTTTTACGGGCCTTTGTTGTCTGTCAATAAATGATTATTATTATTATTATTATTTACATTTTATTTAAGCAATGATTCGGCGACAGGAGGAGAAGAATCAAAAAGAAGTCAGAAAACGAACATCAGCAAAATGTTTCTGAAAAGCCATAGCAACTTCTTGATCAGATCGAGTTAAATTGTTGTTAATATTCAATTGAAAATCCGAGGTGCGTGGTTTGACCTTGCCCGTTTCACCATTTATTATTCTCTAGGTCATTTTATTTTTGTTGGATGCAGTTTTAATTTTGTTGCTTAAATGTCAAGCAATAGCTGAGGAGAACACTTTTTTAAATATAACACTACTATCATATTATGATCTTTCATGATAAAGCTCGTATACGTATACCTTCGCCTACTTTTATAAATTCCTATTGTCGCCTGCCAATATGCCTGCTGACCGTGATAATTATGAAAACTTATACGTACATAACTTGCAGTAGAACTTACAGGCTGATGATGAAGAAGAATAAATCACAAAAACCTTTAGTCTTTGACCCTGAAATGTCGGAAATATGTTAATAAGAAGTGACGTGTGTCTGTAACTAGGTCTTTAATTAGACTCCTCTTTATTCTAAACTAAACATATTATATATTATATTGTCCTGGGGGCTACACTACACATTTAAAATAATTTTAAAATTATAAACGACTATGTAAAATTTTTGTTGCATACCTTGGGGCAAGCGTGTGTTCAGCAGTGGCTTGTGATGGGCTGTAAAAAGGATGATGATGATATTTTATAATACGCAACTTACAGATAACTTCTAAGATATCTTCGTTATATAAACATCGAGATAGGTTTATTTAACGAAGAATATTTAAAAAAAAAACTGTAATTTTTTCTGCAGAAAAATTGCTATATTCAAGTTACATCTGTGTGATATTGGGTATGCAATTCAAAGATACATATTAGGTAATTACCAGAAATATATATCTGGGTGCACGTTTTTATTTGTAAGTTTGCTGGAAGGGAGTGGTTTTATCATTAGATAGTCTTTTGGCATACAGAAACGGTTAATTTTATTTCAAAAATATTAAGAAATTACGCATCAACACTTGCATAATAATTACATTTTTATATCCCCTGCGCTACGGATGTTGCATACGCATATTTGAAAGTTATTGCCTCTATTTGAAATTAGTTAGAATAATATTATTATAATTATATTTACATAAAAACAACTGGAAATACACAGAACTCATCTATACAGCATTTAAATTTCGCTAATTAAATACTTTAGACTACTCTTTCGCCAATTGTACAACTGCATTCATTTGTAAAATTCTGAGAAAATTAGAGATTATTGAAAAAAAACAGTTATAAAAAAATTTAATTTTTTTCACGAAAAGCAAAGTTAAAGTCATGATGCCACTTTTTGCAAGCTAATTGTTATTTTATCCTTACCGCAAAGTACGTAGCATATTTTATTTTTATTTTAAAGTAATCGACCCAATAATTTGGAAGAAATTGTTATTTTTGTACATAGAGTCTACACAAGGTATAAAAATCTTAATTCGTCAATAAAAAGTAAAATACATGTTTTTTTCAGTCTAGTTTCACCCCCTTACGGGGTTGCACTTTTCCAAGGTACACATTGTATAAAGAAGTGAATGAAAGAATGTTGACCATTGTCTTGATCATGTATATGTTACAGTCCAAACTCATAACCGGTTAAAACAGACGAAAGTGGTTTTGACGAAGAGCTTTCTACCATTTCATCATATATATACCCATAAGTACGTCGATTTTATTGCAACAAGATATGAAATTTTAGCCGAGCTTATACCCTATGTGCGTTACTGACATGCTTATTACGCCCAGTTATATAATGTTCCTTTTTTTGCTTTAGGGCCCATTTTCAAATGTCAGACAAAATTTATCAATCAAATAAATTATAACCTGACGAAACATAAGAAGTGAAATAATAGAGTTATTTTATTCAAACAACTGTAATTTTTAATTGTTGATGTTGTACTTTATTATCTTATGGGCGAATTCGACCAAACCTGTATAAATATTATCCTACGAATAGAATCACTAATTACTCTAGAGTTAGAGAACTTTTCGTTTTACTAGTTCTTAACCCAGGTATAACTGTCTATCCGGGAGTAAGTCGCTATACCGCCAAAATTCGTAGAGGAAACCAGTTATCGTAGATTATTTTATTTTTAACAGCTGTTTTTGTATGCTTTGTAGAATAATTTAAAATTAAACATTTTGTACAACCGACTTCAATATAAATTATTATGAATAACTCAAAAACTATTAGTCACACCTTGATCAAATAAATATGGGTCCACACGAAAAGCACCAGCTTTCAAATAAAAAGAAATCATCGAAATTGGTTCGCCCAGAAAAAGATATGAGGTAACAAACATAAAAAACATACAGTCGAATTGAGTACCGTCACCTTTTTGAAGTCGGTAGATAAGTAGGAAATTTTACAATTGTGCGTTTATAATTTTTGCGATAACTATAGGGAGTTTTTAGAAGATTTTTAAATAATACAACGTTTACAAAATATGATCGAAGGTTCTGTCAGTGATGGAGAATACATTCCAAGGCGTAGCATGGTACAGAAATGTTTTCCTACGAGATCCAACAGCAAGTTTTTCTCAGAAGGTGGTAACTTTTTGGCCTAGTTTCCTTATTTCCTCAGACATTTTATTTATTTACAATTACCACAACATGCAACACTTCAACTTGCATAGATAACTTTACTCAAATGACACATATATTTTAAAAAAATTATCTATAATGTAAATTTAATTTTTTAGTCCAATCAATAGATTTTTTAAAATCGCATATTCTTATTTCTAAACATAATACTCGTACGTACGCATCTGTGCATAAACACCTGAGAAGAATTGTGTAAATGTGTGCGCACGTCATTCGCGATCAGTTAGCTCTTTTAGTCCTCTTAATGTAGAATCTGAAATTCTTTTCTGATGAATAAGTTAGGGGTAACGAATTTGAGATTCACGCTCTGAAACTTCATTATTGTGATCGGAAAGTAAGCATTTACCGGACACTTCATTCGTTTAAATCAAAACGAACGAGAGTAACTAACTTAACCTAATAGATCAATAAGATTAAGTGACAATATAGGTCGGCCAAATATAGCTCAAAAAACTGACAACCGATGAAGAGATAGGATCTCGAGTAGCAAATATGTACCTGTACGTATTTGCCACTTGAGATCTCGAGATCACTGGAGATTTGACTAAGGACGTTGGTCAAAAGTAATTTGGTCTCATTTTATGTTCAGACTATCAGTGTAAACTTGCACTATCAGTGACAGTAGGTCCATTACAGTGATATAAAATATAATGAAGAAATTTAACACAAAACACAGCAGCGTTAAGTTGCTATTTTACGCTGGTATTTTGTGAGAGCATGGTCCCACCCCCGGTCGAGCCGACCCATTCGTGCAGTGTATATTGCTGTTATAGTTATATTATGAACGGCATTGTATTTTGTAGCATAGTTGAGCCATGTTGCAGCTTTATTATAATTGTAGCACGAATGGGTCGGCTCGACCGGGGATGGGACCATGCTGTCACAGAATACCAGCATAAAATAGCAGCTTAATGCTGCTGGTAAGTGTAAAAAACCGGAGATCTCTTTTACTGGAAACGAGATATTCCATCTTAGTTCTCACGGGTGAAAACGCATCTGCATTGTAATCTGCACTATAATGGACCTACTGTCACTGATATTGCAAGTTTAGACTGATAGTCTGAACTGTAAATGAGACCAAATAACTTGTGACCAACGTCCTTAGTCAAAACTACTTTTGACTGCAAAAATCAGTTAAAAGTGGTATTGACCAACGTTCTTAGTCAAAACTACTTTCGCCTGATTTTTGCAGTCAAAAGTGGTTTTGACCGGTTATGAGTTTGGACTTTAAGATGTTTTAAAGTAAAGATACGTTATACTCGCTCTAAAATGGCAATACAAAAGTCAGGTAATTGCCCGACTCGCATTCAGTCGGGCACGCTTTCGCGTCGCGGCTATACCTTCGCTGCAGCGCGTAAATCTTCTAGTTATTCGTGGTAAAAATAACTTCCTGTGTTTTTAGGTGGTGCACAAATTACACGGCAACTGTTAGAGACAAGAAAAACGTCTCATAAATATTTTGAGTATAGATGTTTTGTTCATAATTGATTTTATTATTTCAACACTAACCGCTAATATAAACTTTGACGCTAGCTAGTGTGTTCATTTTCCATATCGGTATGTCACGCGCTCGCGCCAATGAGCGCTAAGCAGCAATCAATACGCAACTAATGATGTATATTCGTCTTTTTCTAACGATAGGTATGCCCTATCATTTGTCTCTTTTTGTTAGCGCAACTTGTCATAATAAATTACTGTACGTAAATATAGTACTACCTGCGCCACTTCAAAATACAATAATGTTATTGTGTAACCTGTCTATCTTTTTTAATACGTCTTCGTTTGGACTGTGACATATACATGATCAAGACAATGGTCAAAATTATTTCATTCATTTTTTTATACGGTGTGTACCTTGGTAGAGTGCAACCCTGTAAGCGGGTGAAACTAGACTGAAAAAAAACATGTATTTTACTTTTTATTGACGAATTAAAATTTTTATACCTTGTGTAGACTCTATGTACAAAAATAACAATTTCTTCCAAATTATTGGGTCGATTACTTTAAAATAAAAATAAAATATGCTACGTACTTTGCGGTAAGGATAAAATAACAATTAGCTTGCAAAAAGTGGCATCATGACTTTAACTTTGCTTTTCGTGAAAAAAATCCAGTTTTATTATAACTTTTTTTTCAATGATCTCCAATTTTCTCAGAATTTTACAAATAAATGCAGTTGTACAATTGGCGAAAGAGTAGTCTAAAGTATTTAATTAGCGAAATTTAAATGCTGTATAGACAAGTTCTGTGTAGTTCTAGTTGTTATTATGTAAATATAAAGATAATAATATTACTCTAACTAATTTCAAACAGAGACAATAACTTTAAAATATTCGTGCAACATCCGCAGGGTATATTAAAATGTAATTATTATGCAAGTGTTGATGCGTAATTTATTAACATTTTTGAAATCAAATTAACTGTTTCTGTATGCCAAAAGACTACTTACTTACTTATCATCACGCACATTCCCTGACGGGGTAGCCAGAGAGAACACATCGCCAAGTGTCACGATCCTTACATACCTCTTTCGCTTCTTTCAGATTCATTATCTTCTTTATACATGCACGTCTAGGTATCCGAGTACTCTTGACCCTCCCCTCTTCGAGCAGTTTGCTCACATGGTCTTCGAAAGTTAGTCTCGGTCTACCTCGACACCTTTTAATATTAACTTTCGCGCTATATATTTTCTTCACCATTCGGTCTTCACTCATTCGCTCAACGTGCCCAAACCATCGAAGCACGCCCTTATCAATTTTTGTGATAAGGTCATCTTTCAAACCTGCCATATTGCGAATCTCTTCGTTTCGCTTCCGGTCGGCCATGGTAACGCAGCACATTTTACGAAGAGATCGCATCTCCACTGCATTCAACTTGCTTTTATGCTTCTTCTGGCATACCCAGGTTTCGCTGCCATATAACAAAGTCGGTACCAACACTGCATTATGTATTGCAAGGCGTGCACTCTTCACTACGCCTTGCCTTTTGACTAACGCAGTCAGGGCACCATTGACTTTGTTCCCGGCAGCGACACGCCTGTCCACATCTAAATCACATCTTCCATCCCGGCTAAAAGCACTCCCAAAGTATACAATTTCATTTACCTGTTCTAGACGTTCCTGATTTACCCATATTTCACACTTCGTTCTCTCTTCGTCCCTTTCAAATACCAGAACCTTAGTTTTATTAGCATTCAAACGGAGACCTTTAATTTCACATTCCTCTTTCATACACGTGACTAATTCCTGCAGTTCTGCCTCTGATGGTGCAATAAGCAATGCATCATCAGCATACAGCAGACAATTTACTTTTATGTCACCCAATTTCACACCCAAACAGCTATCTTTCAACTTCTGTAAACAGCTGTCGAGATACAGTATGAACAGCCAGGAAGACATGACACAACCCTGTTTTACGCCCGTTTGGACGCTAAACATGGGTGACAGGTCATGCCCTAACCGCACACAGGCTTTACAGTCACAGTAAAGTGACTGCACAGCCCTTAGCAATCGACCATCCACACCGTACCCCGGCAACAGTTCCCACATTTTCTTCCTTACAACCTTATCAAATGCTTTCTCAAGATCCACAAAAGCACAGAAAATCCTCTGGTTAGCAGCCAGAAGCTTCTCCGTGATCATGCAGAGAAAAAACATTTGATCCGTGCATCCTCTTCCAGGTCTAAATCCGCATTGTGCCTCCCATAGAAATCTTTCGATTTCTCTTGCATCCTACGTGTCAAAACCTTCGAATAAACTTTACTTGCTAAACTGGTCAAGCTGATCGCCCGATAGCACCCGCAGTCAAAATGTGAACCTTTACCTTTAACCTCTCGAGCGCCCAAACGTCAAACGTCATAACATCGACAAGCGCCCAGCCCAAATTTAGCGTATGAAAGTAAGTTGGCGGTCAACGTTTAAATGCTGATTTTGACGTAAAATTATTTATGAGCACTAATAAATAATCATATATTCAGAATCTACATGAAATTTGCGTTTTTATGTATATAAAATTATCTTATTCTTATAGCAAGTGGAAATATTTTAAACGGTCTGATCACACAAATGTGTAAATGTATACACATAATTGTAGAGAAATGCATTTAAATATTAATATGAATCCTTAATAGCATGATAAAAGGCCTTATAATATTATATATTAGTTATTTTATTAATATAAATAGATAAAATCACCCTCTTCTCATAAAATTAGTCAAAGAAATATATTTGAAAACGAAGTAGTTAAAGCAAAATAATATCTTAGCAACAGCTTTGAGTTCAAAGCCCTTTTTGGACTTAATTTCCACATAAAATATTTTTTTGTGGTCCCCTATTACGCTTAACTTGTTACCGAGTTTCTTTTATAATATATCGTGTGTTTAAAGTAGTCAGATCTTATAGAATCTTACGAAACAAAAAAAGATCCACAAAAAATACTACTACTAAAGATAAGGCTGTAAAAAATAAACTGTTTCATAATTTTATAAATGAGTTGTTTGGTCAAATACTATACTGAATATGGAACAAATAAACATAAACACATATTTCTAATAATATGATAGAGTTATTAAAAACAATTAAAAACATTGACAAAATTTCGAACCAAACTGACAATATAGGACAAAAAATGGATAGACTCGTCTTTCGTCGAAAATTTAAATTTATTTTTAAAGGTATATCTAATATTATGTTAAATTCATCGGTGTTTTTATTTTTTTACATTTTTATGTTTAATTTGTTTTGTTAATAGCAAAAAATATTTCTTAAATTTTTTTAAAATGATTTTTGTAGGTCGACTTGTGGAAAATGAAACTATGGAAAAGTTGGATTAGTTGTATAATAACAATAATAATAATAAAATTGAGAACCTCCTCCCTTTTTAGAAGTCGGTTAAAAAGTTTAAATTATTATTTAGTGGCGTGATGTTGCGCAAAACAAGCAAACAGGCACAGAGTCACGTTGCAACCAGGGCAGTAAACGTAGGTTTACGGCATACAACGCAAACCCTGCGCAATACTTCCCGCCTGGGCCTGGAATAGTCTGGGTCTGGTCTGGTCTATTCTTTGGTTAGCTGTAAAAAATAATCTTCTGAGAAAGAAGTGGTGCTATCATGTAAGATAAATGCGTCAATTGGAGGTTGCACTTTCTTTTTTAACAAATCTGAAAAATAATTAAAAAATTTAGTAGGTAATCGTTACGTAAAATAAAATAATATAGGTACATAAAATAGGTATCCTTACAGTAGGTGTGTAGTCGAAAATTATGCCTATTACGCCTAATTTGTAACCACACCCAAATTAATAAACAAACAATTAGCAAACAGTTATATATCATTAAATCAAATATCAACATTAAATCAAAATATATCTTAACCAAACAAAATAAATACAACTAAAACAAAACTAAAAATAAATACCAACTTATTAGACTAAAAATATTTTTAGGCGTTTCCACGACTTCTATGTTCATTTCTAAATTTATATTTCGCCGCCATTATGAATTCAGAATTCGGGGCGTCCCGCCACCGTATCACGGTTAAACTAGACATCGTCTTATAATTTTGTTATTTAGATTTATTTAAAGTACTTTCTATATCTTTTTTTGTAATATAACAATATTTCATGATATTTTTTCCCAGTAAAAGAAAAAATTTTGCAGAAATATTTCTTATTTTTTAAAATCTAGAACGATTTTTGCAACGGTTTTGTTTGGCTAGGCACATGGACTAATCTAAATATTGTACAACAAGTTCATAGTAGCAAAACTATAATGAAAATAATATTACCATATATTATGAATAACATTAGCTACTTACCAAAAATTTTGTTCTCACGATACTCAAATCGCAACACAATAAATTCACACTTCAAAGTTGACCAAACGTTCAAAACGATATGACTTCGCATACTGATAAGTTTATTTGACTGTTTGTTTTAACAATTGTCGAAACTATACGTGTTTGTGTATAAGATCTGTTAAACGTTTCATTACCTTCAAAATAGTATACATTATAAAGAGATAAACATTGTTTTCGCGTTTTATTTAAGTATTATTTGGGACAACTACGTGACCACCGTATAACGATCGATTGGCGCTTATCGTGGGTAAAACAGTCCACCGTAAAACGGTGGCTGGGCGCTCGAGAGGTTATATAAAGGCACAATGACTGCGGATCGCCAATCAACCGGGACATCCCCCGTCCGCCAGCACAAATTTCACAGCAGATAAAAGCTGTCCCAGACGCGAGGCCCACCATACTTGACCATTTCAGCAGTAACTCATTTCAAACTTCGAATCGCACGTTCAATCTCTTTCATACTGATGACCTCAGTGTCATCGAGGTCCAGGTCTGGCGTACCAGTCACGGCGTCATCCCCGGATCCCTCACTAAGATCAGCACACGCATACATTTCTCTATAAAATTCGCTCCATCGCTGCATGACGTCCGATTTTTCTGTGAGGACGTCATTAGTTCTCGAAAGCACTTTGTTCATTCTTAAGGCCGTCGCACCACTTCGGGTCCTTCCAACCTCTTTCCAGAAGAGTTTGGAGTTCTCCTTAAAGTTGTGCGACAACCTTTCGTCCGCTTCCATTCTACACCTTTCACGCATTTCCTCAATCAATGCTTTCGTGTGAACTTTCTGCAGCTTATATCTTTCTTTCATCTTCTCTCTCATATCCTTATCATTACTAGAGGCCAAGTAGTCTAACCATGCTTTCTTCTTCTTCTTTACAGCTTCATTCACTTCATCATTCCACCATGCATCTCTTCTTTTACTACTGCCTCTTTTTATTGTTCCACACACTTCTTCCGCTGCACTTACCATTCCATCCCTTAGGTTCTGCCATGTTCTTTTCACACATTCATTTCTGCCATCGATGGTGTCAAGCTTTTCGGCTACCCTCGCATGATATTTGTCCCTAGTGTCCGCTTCCTGAAGCTTCCAGCTTTGGATGCGACAGACCGACTGTGGTTCTGTTACTGCCGTCCGGTAGCGCCAACCCGCGAACAGACCCCTAAATCTAGTAATCACTAGATAGTGATCCGTTTCCAGGTCAGCACCCCTGAACACTCGCGTATCCATCACCTGTTTTCGCAGTCGGTCATCCACCAGAAACAAATCGATCATACTTCTCTCATTCTTTCTTTCTCTAGTATACGTATGGATTTTCTTGTGACTAAACATAGTGTTTGTCACAAGAAGACCCTTTTCCTTGCATACCGCCAGTATAAGCTTGCCAGCATCATTAATCCTTTTATCGCCAAACTTTCCAAGCACCGAATCGTACCCCGGTCGAGCGGTACCAACCCATCCATTCAAATCACCACACACAACAATTCTTTCGTTTCCCCTAGCCAAATCTAGAACTTCTATTACATTCTCCCAAAACTCCTCCAGCTCAGCCCTGGACGACGAAGCTACCGGCGCATAAACAGCCAAAAGGAATAACTTCGTCAGTCCCAATTTAAAGCGAACCCAGAGAAGTCTTGAGTTTACAACCTTATATTCAGTCATAACATCGACCAACCGAGACGACAGCAGCACCCCCACTCCCTGGCAGGCGTTCTCGCTCTCCGGGACTCCGGACCATAGAGCTAACGGCCCGCCAGGGAGCTCTTCAGTACCACTGCCCTTCTGTTTGGTCTCCGACATGCACACGACATCTAATTCTCTTTCTTTCATTATTTCAATCAACTCATTCGTCTTATCTCTCATGCCTCCTCTAACATTCCACGTGCCAACTCTGCACTCCGTCTTCCACCTTCCGCCGTGTAGGGCTGTGCGTAATGGGTGGCGGTCCCCATCGCCGCTTTGCGCGCTGCATTTCACACCAACGGGGACGAGCTGGTGTGCGTCGCCTTGGGGGGACGCCCTAACCCTCGTTGGCATGGGTGCGCAGCTGAGTAGAATTGTAGCCCTGAGAAGGGCTGGCAGGGGTCGCGACGAGCACGCTTCTACAATGACCCCCTAAAGACTATCTAATGATAAAACCACTCCCTTCCAGCAAACTTCCAAATAAAAACGTGCACCCAAAAATATATTTCTGGTAATTACCTAGGTACTTAATATGTATCTTTAAATTGCATACCCAATACCACACAGATGTAACTTAAATATAGCAATTTTTCTGCAGACAAAATAACAGTTTTTTTTAAATATTCTTCGTTATATAAACCTCTTTAATGTGGTAGATCCATGCTGCAGTTATATTAAGTAGTATAGTTGTAGCACGAATGGGTCGGCTCGACCGGGGAAGGACCATGCTCTCACAGAATACCAGCGTAAAATAGCAGCTTAACGCTGCTGTGTTTCGTATGGTGAGTGTAAAGAACGAGAGACCCTTTTTAATGGAAATGAGGCATTCCATCTTAGTCCTCACGGGTGACAACGCATCTGCATTTTGATATGTAATAGAGGATAGATGTAGATATCTATGGGCTGCAGCAACCACTTACCATCAGATGGACTCTGTGCTCGTTTGTCACCCTTATCCTATAAAAAAATATAAACCTATCTCGATGTTTATATAAAGAAGATGTCTTATAAATTGTCTATAAGTTGTCTATAAGTTGCGTATTATAAAATATCATCATCATCTTTATTACAGCCCATCACAAGCCACTGCTAAACACACGCCTCCCCCAAGGAATGCCACAAAAATTTTACATAGTCGTTTATAATTTAAACATTATTTTCAAAATAAACGAATAACTTTTTATTGAATTAACAGTTGGTAAAAATCAAAGATCCGTATCAGAATATATATAAGCCTATGCCTTTTGTAGTACTCAAGCAACAAAAATAAAATATAACGTTTATTTACTCTATCACTTTTTGCATGTTAAAAAGCTTTAACATTTACGTTTTTTTTTTCACAACTTATTTCATAGGATTCTAATACTTATGTTTAAACGACAATATTTTGGTTCTTAGAAAATATTTTATACCTACGCATGTCTTTTACGTATCTAAAGCCTTAAGAAAAATTGCAAAATGAATTGGCTTTCAAGTCTTTAAAAGACTTTTTTAGGGAAAGGGTGAAAAACGAGCCCACAGTCCACGTGACGGTATGTAAATGTTGTGGCCAGTAGATATCTGCATCTATCCTCGATTTATAATCAAACTATGGACAACTAATGCCCAAGTAAGTTCTAAATATATTGGTAAATCCAATTGGGCATACCTTAAGCGCATTAAAAAAAATACGTATAACATGATTATACGGAATTTTTAAAGTAGTTTAAATACATTTCGACAGCACTATCGGCTTTAACATCCTCGAAAACCATGAAAATGACACCCGTGATGAAAAAATTGATACCTATTGCAGCCGCCATCTTGGATTTACATTTCGACAACCCTATCGGCTTCAACTCTCTCGAAAACTATGAAAATGACACCCATGATGAAAAAATCAATACCTATTGCAGCCGCCATCTTGGATTTACATTTCGACAGCACTATCGGCTTCAACTCTCTCGAAAACCATGAAAATGACACCCAAGATGAAAAAATTGATATATTTTGCAGCCGCCATCTTGGATTTACATTTCGACAACACTATCGGCTTCAACACCCTCGAAAACCATGAAAAGGACACCCATGATGAAAAAATTGGTACCTAATTCAGCCGCCATCTTGTATTTACATTTCGACAACCCTATCGGCTTCAACTCTCTCGAAAACTATGAAAAGGACACCCATGATAAAAAAATTGATACCTATTGCAGCCGCCATCTTGGATTTACATTTCGACAGCACTATCGGCTTCAACTCTCTCGAAAACCATGAAAATGACACCCAAGATGAAAAAAATGGTACCTACTCCAGCCGCCATCTTGGATTTACATTTCGACAGCACTATCGGCTTCAACTCTCTCGAAAACCATGAAAATGACACCCAAGATGAAAAAATTGGTACCTACTTCAGCTGCCATCTTGGATTTACATTTTGACAGCACTATCGGCTTCAACACCCTCGAAACTCATGAAAATGACACCCATATTGAAAAAATTAATACCCATTGCAGCCGCCACCTTAGATTTACATTTCGACAACCCTATCGGCTTCAATTCTCTCGAAAACCATGAAAATGACACCCATGATGAAAAAATTGATACCTATTGCAGCCGCCATCTTGGATTTACATTTAGACAGCACTATCGGCTTCAATTCTCTCGAAAACCATGAAAATGACACCCAAGATGAAAAAATTGGTACCTACTTCAGCTGCCATCTTGGATTTACATTTCGACAGCACTATCGGCTTCAACACCCTCGAAACTCATGAAAATGACACCCATATTGAAAAAATTAATACCCATTGCAGCCGCCACCTTAGATTTACATTTCGACAACCCTATCGGCTTCAATTCTCTCGAAAACCATGAAAATGACACCCATGATGAAAAAATTGATACCTATTGCAGCCGCCATCTTGGATTTACATTTAGACAGCACTATCGGCTTCAACTCTATCGAAAACCATGAAAATGACACCCAATATGAAATAATTTATAATATCTATTGCAGCCGCCATCTTGGATTTACATTTCGACAGCACTATCGGCTTCAACTCTATCGAAAACCATGAAAATGACACCCAAGATGAAATAATTTATAATATCTATTACAGCCGCCATCTGGGATTTACATTTCGACAGCACTATCGGCTTCAACACCCTCGAAAACCATGAAAATGACACCCAAGATGAAAAAAATGGTACCTACTTCAGCCGCCATCTTGGATTTACATTTCGACAGCACTATCGGCTTCAACTCTCTCGAAAACCATGAAAATGACACCCAAGATGAAAAAATTGATATATTTTGCAGCCGCCATCTTGGATTTACATTTCGACAACACTATCGGCTTCAACACCCTCGAAAACCATGAAAAGGACACCCATTATGAAAAAATTGGTACCTAATTCAGCCGCCATCTTGTATTTACATTTCGACAACCCTATCGGCTTCAACTCTCTCGAAAACTATGAAAAGGACACCCATGATAAAAAAATTGATACCTATTGCAGCCGCCATCTTGGATTTACATTTCGACAGCACTATCGGCTTCAACTCTCTCGAAAACCATGAAAATGACACCCAAGATGAAAAAAATGGTACCTACTTCAGCCGCCATCTTGGATTTACATTTCGACAGCACTATCGGCTTCAATTCTCTCGAAAACCATGAAAATGACACCCAAGATGAAAAAATTGGTACCTACTTCAGCTGCCATCTTGGATTTACATTTTGACAGCACTATCGGCTTCAACACCCTCGAAACTCATGAAAATGACACCCATATTGAAAACATTAATACCCATTGCAGCCGCCACCTTAGATTTACATTTCGACAACCCTATCGGCTTCAATTCTCTCGAAAACCATGAAAATGACACCCATGATGAAAAAATTGATACCTATTGCAGCCGCCATCTTGGATTTACATTTCGACAGCACTATCGGCTACAATTCTCTCGAAAACCATGAAAATGACACCCAAGATGAAAAAATTGGTACCTACTTCAGCTGCCATCTTGGATTTACATTTCGACAGCACTATCGGCTTCAACACCCTCGAAACTCATGAAAATGACACCCATATTGAAAAAATTAATACCCATTGCAGCCGCCACCTTAGATTTACATTTCGACAACCCTATCGGCTTCAATTCTCTCGAAAACCATGAAAATGACACCCATGATGAAAAAATTGATACCTATTGCAGCCGCCATCTTGGATTTACATTTAGACAGCACTATCGGCTTCAACTCTATCGAAACCCATGAAAATGACACCCAAGATGAAATAATTTATAATATCTATTGCAGCCGCCATCTTGGATTTACATTTCGACAGCACTATCGGCTTCAACTCTATCGAAAACCATGAAAATGACACCCAAGATGAAATAATTTATAATATCTATTACAGCCGCCATCTGGGATTTACATTTCGACAGCACTATCGGCTTCAACACCCTCGAAAACCATGAAAATGACACCCAAGATGAAAAAATTGATATATTTTGCAGCCGCCATCTTGGATTTACATTTCGACAACACTATCGGCTTCAACACCCTCGAAAACCATGAAAATGACACCCATGATGAAAAAATTGGTACCTACTTCAGCCGCCATCTTGTATTTACATTTCGACAGCACTATCAGCTTCAACACCCTCGAAAACCATGAAAATGAAACCCATGATGAAAAAATTTATACCTATTGCAGCCACCACCTTGGATTTACATTTCAACAGCACTATCGGCTTCAGCACCCTTGAAAACCATAAAAATGACACCCATGATGAAAAAATTGATACCTATTGCGGCCGCCATCTTGGATTTACATTTCGACAACCCTATCAGTTTCAACACCCTCGAAAACCATGAAAATGTCACCCATGACAAAAAAATTATACTACTTGCTTTTAGTACGTACTACTATTATTTATTATGTGCTTGTAATGTCTTATTATTATTATAATTAAGTATTTAAGAAATTTGGTTATTCGAATATTGTGTATTTGTACAGCGATCTTTTTGAGCCGCTGCAAACAACCGAAACAATGTCCACTCACGAAGGCGACTGAAGCCAAACCAGCAAACCACAGAACCACAGAACACTTATACCCTAAGGCGGGCACAGAACACTTATACCCTAAGGCGCCAAACCAGCACAAACTATATAGAAACACTACCAAACCAATGGCATACAGTCCATACTATAATTTTTCTTGGAGGTATTATTATGTCATGACAGTTTGTCCATGTTGCAGTAGATGTCGCTTTTTCAAATTTAGCCATGCTTGGCCAATTAAGAATCAAACAAATTATTGAATAGTTTAATATACAATCGAACCTTGCTAACTTACTATTTTGTTACAAAACAAATTTGTAATTAAATTTTTAGTATAATTTATTTATTTTACATTATTCCCTATATATAATGTACTCTGTGAGCCAAACTAAACTACTCATTACTACTCTGTGGCTGTAGCTTCCCATTTACAGAAATATTTTTGTATACGAGGCTAACAAATCAACGAAAATTTCGCCATTTTGGAGCCGAAAAAAATTAATTATAGCTAAACAAAACAAAACTACACTGCCATTTACATTCAGTGGCTTCCCACATGATAGATGAAGAGATTAAAAAATAGATTGAGTTAAACAATTAATATTTTCAAAAGTTATTGTGTTTACAAGCCACAGGGACATGATAAATCCACACCATAAGCCACTAAAACCCTTTTTTTATTTAAAAATAGCAATTAATCGATTTAAAAAAAATATTAATAAGTTCAACAATCATTTATCTTTCTAACAATGTGCTTTTTATATCATTTATATGTATAATATGATTGCTAGATACGATTTTATTCGATAAAATGTTGGAATCTTAATTTTTAGGCGATAGTAGAACATACGAGGGTGGATTGAAAAGTACTCGGCCTAACACAGATCCATTCAATTCTAAAAATCAAATCTACCCACATTATTTAGTTCAGTTCAGACTAGTTCATTGTGTGAAGTTCGAAACGTGTGCGATAATTAGTTGTCATATTATAAATTTATTAACAAAGTAATCGGACATAATTTCCGCGAATGGAGCAAATCGAGCAGCGTGCCGTCATTAAGTACCTCCATAAGAAGGGACTATCATCAAAAGCCGTCCATGATGACATGGTCAGTACATAAGGCGATTGTGCTCTGTCATATTCATCCATCAAAAAATGGATAGCAGAATTTAAGCGTGGTAGAGAGAGTGTGAAAGATGAACCCCGCTCTGGAAGGCCTTCGACGTCAACTACTGACGAAAATATTAAAAAAAGTACTTGATTTAATAATGGAAGACCGCAGATTAAAAATTAGAGAGATAGCCGAGATTATAGGCATCTCTTATGAACGAACTCAAAACATCATTGTCAACGAGTTGGGTTTCCACAAGGTGTCTGCGAGGTGGGTTCCGCGACTGCTTTCAGTTGAACAAAAAAGGACGCGATTGACTATTTCACGCGACTGTTTGGAGTTATTTGAAGCCGATGCAGATGATTTTTTGAATCGTTTTGTTACAATAGACGAAACATGGGTTCATTACTGTACACTGGAAACAAAACAACAATCAAAACAGTGGAGAAGACCTGGTTCACCACCCCCTAAAAAGGCTAAGTCGATTTTGTCGGCAAATAAGGTGATGGCTTCAGTATTCTGGGACTCGAAAGGTGTGATTATGATTGATTATCTTGAAAGGGGTCAGACTATAAACTCTGATTACTACTGCACCTTACTACGTCGTTTACGAGAGGAAATAAAAGAAAAACGTCGAGGAATGCTCAGAAGAAAAGTCCTGTTTCATCAAGATAACGCCCGTGTTCACACGTCAGTACAGTCAATGGCTGAAATTCACAACTGTGGCTTTGAACTGTACCGCATCCGCCGTATTCACCTGATCTGGCACCATCAGACTTCTTTCTGTTCCCTAACCTAAAAAAGCACTTGGGAGGTCAAAGATTTTCGACAAACGACGAGGTCAAAGCAGCTGTAGACGCATATTTTGACTCTAAGGAAGAATCATTTTTTTTCAACGGTCTAAATGCCTGGAAGGGGAGGTGGCAAAAGTGTATTGAACTTGATGGTGATTATGTAGAAAAATAAAAATATAACTGATTTAGTATGTGTTTATTTTCTTGGTTAGGCCGAGTACTTTTCAATCCACCCTCGTACCTTGCGCTTCCGCTTAAGGTATGCAATAGGTAGCCTCGTATTGGCAAGCGAAATGTGGGCGGCTTTTCACTAGATGGAGTAACGATCTGTTAAAATAAACAGGAACGACGGATGCAGGTGCAACAGGACCGTGCTTTGTGCCAATTTTATGAAAAGCCTATGTTCAGCAATAGTAGTAGTGATTGGCTATAATCATGATGATGATTATAATTATTTTATGTAGTAGTATAATGTAGTATAATGTTGTAGTAGTTAGAGAAAATATTAGGTCCAAAAGCATACATTAAAATTGTTAAAAGTTATTTAGTTTTCATCTTCCTTCCTCTATATAATTTAACCCTTTCACTGTCCCGTGCACTACATATAGGTCATTGCTATTGTCTTACTATTGTATCTCAAAACCGGACAGTGAATGTGTTAAAACAATTAGTCCTGTCTATTATTTCTTGGGAGTAACAAGTTGGAGAAGGAAAGCCTCTAAGAGGTCGGACTAGAGAGCTTTGCTGGGCCAGGCTAAGGCCCACCCGTGGCTGTAATGCCTCAGATGATGATGATATTATTTCTAAGGTTTTGTATTCAAAAGTTATTTTAAACCTTATTTCATTCGATAAGACTATATTAATTAACAGTTTCATTATTAAATGTTGTAAGATAAGAACATAATTAATCTAAGTCTGTAAGATTATCTATTAAACATTTACTGATGAACATTTACGTAATGAAAACTGAAATCTTATAAATTGTTACTAATAGTCAAAGGAGTTTTAGAATTATATGCGAAGTATTGCTGTAACAAGACTTGTGAGTCCGCAGAAAAGGTCAGAACAAAACTGTTTTATAGTTTTCACATTAATTCGTGCACAAAATAGCTTAGTGAATTTCACATTGTATATTTAATTTAATCTTTTTTAATCTAAACTTAAAATCAGAAGCTTTTTTAAAAATCGATATTGCGGCTTAGACTTAAGTTTGGGGTTAACTTCCGTGTTTGATGAAGTTAACCATGTGGTAAGAATGCGGTAAGTAGATGACAAAGGTTCATTCATCATTCTTTCACCAACTCTAGACTAACAATACCCAATATTGGGTACTCTACGTTTGTGATGGAAAAAGGCAAACGAAGTTATCTGAGAGTTCAAATACTAAAATTATTTGAGAATTAATTACTCTGGTACAACATGATATTTTGTCGAATTTTCCCTAAGAATAATTTTTATTTGATTATTAAACATTTTTGCTTAAATATGAAACCATGTTATTTATATTTGAGTGGTCAGTGACGTTTAGCTGAGTGAGAATATTATTGAGGTAAGCGATAGCATATCCACCGTAACGTGAGCGTTGTAGCTCCTATTAGACAGCGGAATCCTAAAATGATATAATCAGATCAAGAGCGAATCAATATAGATATTAGAGATGGAAATATATACGAGTATGGTATTAACGAGCTGATCGATTTTAAGCATCCTCATACGGCCAGCAGTAATCATTAGTAATGACTAGCACAAATTAATGAGGATGCTTAAAATCGCCCAGCGTGTATTGATTTCAACGAGGTAAATCATAATCAATTCAGACTATTTTTGCATTTATAATTGAGGTTTATTAAATTATCGTTATAAATGTCCGTACAATAATCTTATAAAATCGGTTTGTCGTTCTGGCTGAACGCGCATCGCGAGGTACATACTATGATTTATGCAGTATAGGAAAACGACGGTGTATACTTATATAATAATAATGTCTTCCTGAGTCTAGTCTAGTCTCATCGGAGATTAGCCATCTGCGCAGGACATAAGTGTATGTGCAAGCACAGGTGCACTATCTATTCCCCCACTTATATAGTCCGTTGTGATGGCAAGCTGACACACGACCGGAGAGAAATCAGGCACAGGAACTACGGCTTTATGCGCTTTCCGAGTCACGGGGCTGAAACACCGCCAACTTCCTGACTCCGTACAGCTACTGAGAATTTCTTGACAAAATAAACCAAAACCTTTTTTAGCTTTTTTTAGCTAGCTTTTTTAGCTTTTAGATTTTAGCTCGACTCGACTCGATTCGAACCCAGAATCTCATGACTGGCAATCGCGTTTGAGACCAATAAACAAATAAGGCAATCCTTGCATAATATATTCATTTTATACATTGTATGTAGCTTCAGATATAACAACTTGCAAGAACGCAAACATCGCGTGCACGTTCTACGCATGCAATTACTGTGCTCACTCAGAACTCTTACATAATTAATTAATTTCAATCGCTCTGCTCACTATTATCGAAGACAAAAGCCATTATTCACCTAATTTAAAATATATTTTCTATCAATTCGTCGCTAATGCCGCAAAGAGCCTCAATTTTTCAAAAAATTGCAGGAAAGCAAGAAAACATTTAATATTCCACGATTGTCTTGTTCTTGCTCTCCTGTAATTTTTTGAAAAATTGAGGTTCGCCCCTTTGCGGCGCCAACGACGAATTGTGTCGAAAATATTTTTATTTTCATTATTTTAGTTCATTTTAATGTACAATATTTTATTTTATACAATATTAAAAACTATAATAAAAAGAAACTAAAAGTAGTAACTTAATTACTATATAGTCCTACTCCCCGCGGTATCGTGCTTTAATTTATTGTATTTTAATGTATTAACATTTATTTATCAAAACACAAAAGTGAAATGTCTAATCGATAAGATACCAAAGTACGTGCATAATTAATGTATATCTATAATTTAAGTTATATTTCATTTCACTGTTACTAACATTCTTGTATGGGTCCTGTGTTGCCTGAAATAAAGATATTTTATTTTTATTTTTATTATTAATAAAAATACTAATTGATCCATATAGGATTAATGAAAAGCTGTGATTATAGTCATAATTTAAAAAGAAAAAATAAAATTAATAAATTACCTTAAATTTATTGACTTTAATTTTTAAAACTGTATTGATGAATAAAAAGTTCTCTTTTTTGTAATTCCTGGTTATTATAGGTTATCTTTTTTATAATTATTACTTATGTTATTGTTATTAATTTTGACATTTATAAATATAAATTTATTATTTTATTTATTTTTATTATTTATTTATTTTATTTTATAAAATTTTATCTTTATACTTTAGACTTTTTTGTTGCTTGCCACTGACGGCTGCATTTACATATGTACGCTTTCTGAAACCCGTTCGTGTATGAACCGTATGTACATGCTGCAAAAATCTTGTAAAATAATATTTAAGACTGGTCATACATACGTTTAGCTTAAGATTTGGCGACAAAGATCGCTGTTGCTAATTAAATATAAAAGAACAACGTCACCAAAATTTTAAGACTTTTTTCTATTCTAAGCCAGTGTTTAACTACTATCTCACCTGATGGTAAGTGGTGATGCCGCCAAAGATGGTGAAGCGAGCACTGACTTAACAAAAGCCTTTTACTCCGCAAAGAGCATGGTACATCCTGACATTTCCAGCGATTGTAGTTTCATCATCATCATTACAGCTCTTCACAAGTTCACTGAATAAAGGCCTCCTCCTTGGGAATACCACGAAATGCGGTCCTGAGCCACCTTCATTCATTTAAATTACTGTAAGTTTTACCTGTTGGTACGTAGCTGCCACTCGAGATCCTGTCTCTCCATCCGTTGACAGTTTTTCGAGCTATATTTGGCTGACCCATTGACCCATCACTTCATCGTTAGGCTAAGTCAGTTACTCTGGTTCGTTTTGATTTAAACGAATGAAGTGTCCGGTAAATGCTTGCTTTCCGATCACAATAAAGAAGTTTCAAAGCGTGAATCTCAAATTCGTTACCCCTGGCTTATTCATCAGAAGAGAATTTCAGATTCTACATTAAGAGGACTACAAGAGCTAACTGACTGCGAATGACGCGCGCACACATTTACACAATTCTTCACAGGTGTTTATGCACACATGCGTACGTACCAGTATTATGTTTAGAAATAAGAATATGTGATTTAAAAAAAACTATTGATTGGACTAAAAATTAAATTTATAATATAGATATTTTTTTAATATATGTAGTTGTCAGTTGAGTAAATTTAACTTTGCAAGTTGATGTGTTGCATGTTGTGGTAATTGTAAATAAATAAAATGTCTGAGGAAATAAGGAAACTAGGCCAAAAAGTTACCACTTTCTGAGAAAAACTTGCTATTGGATCTCATAGGAAAACATTTCTGTACCGTGCTATGCCTTGGAAATTATTCTTCATCACTGACAGAAGCTTTGATCAAATTTTGTAAACGTTGTATTATTTAAAAATCTTCTAAAATCCCTATAGTTATTACAAAAATCATAAACACACAATTGTAAAATTTCTTACTTTTCTACCGACTTCAAAAAGGAGACGGTACTCAATTCGACTTTATGTTTTTTATGTGTGTTACTTCATATCATTTTCTGGGCGAACCGATTTCGATGATTCTTTTTTAATTTGAAAGCTGATGTTTTTCACGTGGACCCATAAAAATTTGATCAATTTGTGACCAATAGTTTTTGAGTTATTCTTAATAATTTATATTGAAGTCGGTTGTACAAAATGTTTAATTTTAAATTATTCTACAAAGCATACGAAAACAGCTGTTAAAATTAAAAGAATCTCCGATAACTGGTTTACTCTATGAATTTTGGCGGTTTAGCGATTTACTCTCGGATAGACAGTTATACCTGGGTTTAGAACTAGTAAAACGAAAAATTCTCTAACTGGAGTAATTAGAGATTTTATTCGTACGATAATATTTAAACAACTTTGGTCGAATCCGCCCATAAGATAATAAAGTATAACATCAACAATTAAAAATTACAGTTGTTTGAATAAAATAATTCTATTATTTCACTTTTTATGTTTCGTCAGGTTATAATTTATTTGATTTGTCTGACAATTGAAAATGGGCCCTAAGGCGCTGTAATTTTATTTGTTCTTTTAAAAAAAATGAATAATAAAACGTAGTGATTATAATCTCTCAGGAAATTAATATAAATTTGTTCTGTTTATCTTAATATTAAACAACATAATTTTCAATTTAAATAAAGTAGATATAAAATTTTGAAACATATTCTTTCGACTTACGTTCTTATTTCACAATTTTAAAGTCAAATAAATTTCATATTATTTTATACATTTTCCCTATGTGTAAACTGGGAAAGTAAAAATTTAGGTCATTTAAAATAAGTATGTAGTTATAGTTCCAGAGACCGCTTATAACACTTTAGTTTTCAAAACATGAAGCTTTGAAGCAATGTCCCTCGCTCCCCTCTCACATCTTTACATGGGTAAACTTTTTAAATGAAGCAAAGATGCAATAAACGAGTAAAAATGGTATTGAAATTTTAACTTACTCTTGTTCCATCATGTACTTAGTAAATTCTGTTTACTTTTTTACGTATAATACTTAACACAGCTGCATTGAGTAATGTTTATTCAATTAAAACAAAAACTTAATAATCTAATATAATATAAATATAATTGAAGTGTATAAATCAACATCGTCTAGGGATATTTTGTATAAAGTTCCTAAACTCATTAAATACTGTGCGGTTTTAAAATCTTTCGAAGAAAGCTTATTTCGTAGGCCTTCTTGCATGATTTCAAATTTGAATTTGAAATAAAAATACATTAAAAACAAAAGATTGGCGCGGCATAATTTTAGCGAAGTTCGAAGGTTTCAATTTACCTACCATAGTTTGTGGTAATGTTTGGTGTCAAATTAAAGTTTTAAAACAAGTAAGCAGTTAATTTGGAATTAATGCCCCTATATGTATCACGCAGCAGCGTCATTTAACGAGAGAGTAAATGTCAAGGGCAGCAGGCATGTTTAAAGCTACGGCTACTCAACGGGTTATTGCTGAGGAGATTGGAACAAGAAAACATGATATCAAAATTATGGTCAAGTTATTGTGCTACTGATGAAGTGGCTGAAACCCACACCCAGGCGGGAAGCGCATAACCACTCAAAGCCAAGGCAGATTTTTGTAAGTAGCCTCGAGAAGATAACCAAATGTTACGTCCATGCAGTTGGTTCAAAGCATCAGTTGCTTGTGAATGACCAAACTGTGAGGAGAAGACTGCAAGAAGCTTAGCTTCATGCTCGTAGACCAATTCTTACTCCAGCACTACGCTAAGGAAATCGTGGACAAAGATTACAGTGGGCTCGTGAACATTTGCTCTAGGAAGATAATTAGCGATCTTTTTTCTTCCTTTTTTAAAAAACGTAACTCCCACACTAGGATTTTCTCCTGTGTCGTGGAGGCAGTTTACAAACATAAATTGCACGAGAACAAACATCCAGACCCGGAACAATTATTTGTAGGCCATACAAATACTTGTTCCGTGCGGGATTCGACCCCGCGCCCCCCAGCGCATCAACTCATTGCTGAGCCACTGCGCCACGGAGCCGTGCCGGGTCTGTAGGTCTGTACTCTGTAGTGCTAGCTGAATCCGTGTCCTTGACACAATTCTTCACAGTATTGCGCATAATTACGTCGACTAATGTTTTGTGAACTTTTCCGCGAAAAAGACGCTTACCTATTATTTGATATATTAATTTTTATGTAATTAGGATAGTAATTAAATTATGGTACTGCGATAAAGACGCTTTGTTTTGTTATCTAATCTAGTAAGTACGTTTACATCTCTTGCAATACGGACGCTTTTGTTTGTGTTATTAGCTTATTAGTGCTTATGTAAATTTGTGATCGTAATGGCAAGTACACATCCGAACTACACAGCAGCTGAATATGCGGACATGAGCCTAATTTACGGAGAATGTCATCAAAATGCCGCCCTTGCGATAAAGACATATCGCGAGAAATATGGTAATTCAAGACAATGCCCTACTCATTCTCGCACTGTTTTGGAGCTCTTCAGCGCATCCGCGAAAACGGGCCAGAGGATCCTAGGCCTCTAGGCTCTGATCGACCACCTACACGACAAAACCCAATCCAGCTAACTGAAAATGTGATACAATATTTCGAAGAACAATCAAAAACTAGCCTCCACCAAAGCGCTAGGCATTTTCAAGTTCATCACAGCAGCGCGAAAAGTGGCACCCATTCAAGTTCAGGAAAGTACAAACTCTGCTATCGTGTGATAAATAAATAAGAGTGAATTATTGTCACTGGTTAGTAAGTAAAATTGAAGAGGACAGTGACTTTCTTTCCCAAAGGAGAATGCCATATCGTGCCGAACCTTGTACAAAAAAGGTAAACATATGAAAAATAATCTTATGAATTTTGAAGTTTTTTGTGATAATCGTTATTTTGTACAAATTGCGGTAAAATATTATTTTAAAAAAAAAGGAATTCAACGATTGATATTTACATTTCCAGTATTTTCTAATAACAACTGCGTATCTTTGTACGAATAAGTACATACTTACGCATAAAGTATCAAACAATACATATTTCTATTAAAATATATTATAAGTCTTTGTCATATAAAAATGTTAGTTATCAATTTTTATTTTCAATTTTTATTAGGCTTTCTTTACCGTTGCACTTTTTCCTGCTTTTGCTGAAGACATATGCTTTTATTAATATACGGACTCGATCACGCCTACTTATTGACTAACTGATAATTGCTACGGACATTTTGATAATTGCATCCACGATGTTGAGGTGCACTAATTGTCATATTTGCGTCGATAGGATGCAGGGGAATTTTGTGTACTCATTTCGATTCTTCTTTCAACATTGAGATCTTTGCAACATATATATTAAGTTTTATAGTTTTTTTTATACATACATGTATAATAAAACTGAATCTTGTAGATATCACCATTTTTCTTGGAATCACACTAGACGCGAAGCTTCAATGGGGCCCCCATATATCAAAACTAGCAAGCAGACTTAGTTCTGCAGCATATGCCGTAAAAAAGATTAGAAGTCTAACTAGTGTTGAAACAGCTAGACTAGTTTACTTTAGCTATTTCCATAGCATAATTTCGTATGGTATTTTGCTATGGGGACACGCAGCTGACACTGAAATTTTATTTGTTTTACAGAAGAGGGTCATAAGAGCAATTTATGATTTAAAGCCTAAAGAGTCGCTGCGACAAAAATTTAAGGAAATTAATATATTAACTTTGGCCTCTCAATACATTTATGAAAATGTAATGTACGTACACAAAAATAAAAGTAGTTTTACAAAAATAAGTGATATTCATTCTGTAAATACTAGGAACAGACACAAGCTAGTAGTACCGGTTACTCGACTCCATCGAGTCAGTAATTCATTCTTGGGGCGATGTATACGCTTTTACAACAAAATTCCAGTAAATATACAAAATTTGACCTGCTCAAAATTCACAAACCTGTATCTATAAGGAGGGTAATTATAATATTAAAGAATTTTATAAATAAGAATTTAAGAATTTAAGGAGCACAATAATATAATGATCAGTATAATTAGAAAAAGGGTTCTCTTGTACACAATCCTTACTCATAGTTTCTGTACCTAATAGATTTAAAAATCAGGATATCCGCAGTAGAATCAGAGGACCGACATAGTCCAACGGATTAGTAAGTTCAAGGGGAATGGTCCAGCCATATAGCTCGAAGAACTGACAACCGATGGAGAAGAAAGGTTCTCGAGTGGCAGCCCCGTACTGGTAGACGACGTGTTGGACGTCCCCCCACTAGATGGAGTGACAACCTGCTGAGACATGCAGGAAGTCAATGGATGCAGCTAGCATGGGAACGTGCTTTGTGGCTTACCTTGGGGGAGGCCTAGGTTCAGCAGTGGACTTGTGAAGGCTTGTAATGATGATGATCATAAATTGGATTGTCGAGTTTATTTCTATTATCAACTTGAGGAATACGAACAGTGGTAGCTTTTTTACAAACTGAAAGTTAGTTTAAAAATTCATAATGGAGAGCACATGAATTGGAGATGTACTTTGCTTAATATAGGGATCTAATAAAAATAATAACAAGGATGTGTTAATTTTTTTTTTTCCACACAAATCTTAATTGAACTCAGTGCATTCTAATGATATGGAAGAGGCTGTAAGAAGGATCTTCTTCTTCTTTTTATCAGCCCGTAAAAACCTATAGAGATATTTAAGCACTTACTGGGCGTCGAGGTAGATGTTGGAATAAGCAGTTGCTTTAAAATTTCATATTACGGGACTATAAACCAAGTTAGATTCCCGTCAGCAACAGTTTCATTGTTTTACTTATCATCGTAAGAAACCCGCGTGTCTGAAGAGTAAAAAATATTCTGACTACGTGAAAAATGTCAACAAATGTGAGTGTGTGCACTTGTGCTTTTTGAATTTCGCGGAGAATACTTCGAAAAGCAATAAATACGTTCTTAAATAGTAATGTTGTGTCACTTCCTTGATTCTCGAAATTTTCAGTGCCGCCCTCGTAATTATTTGGTCTGATAATATCATAGTTGGGATACAGTGGATACTACCGTAATAATCTATTTTGTATTGATTATGTATGATTATTAAAACTTTGCGGGCAAAAGGCCGGCAACGCATTTGCAATTCCCCTGGTTCCCCCGGTGTTGCAGTTGTTCATGGGCGGCGGTAGTCACTTACCATCAGGTGAGCCGCATGCTCGCTTGCCCTCTCTCCTTAAAAAAAAATCTTTTGTATTTAATTCACCATACATATTTTATTTACGTAAGGTACGGTAAATATTTATTCACAACCATATTATAAATTGATGTAATAAGATACGACATCGTCTAAACAAGATTATATTATGTAAGTAGGTGGACGTGACTAAATATTAACCACTGGTAAATATAAAATATAATTTCTTATATCGAAATCGACTCAAGAAAAGCTTAGAATGTTTTCAAATTATATATTGTAAGCTAAATAAATTTTAAAAACGTGTATAGTGTCTTTGTTCATTATTTATCAAATGAAACTAATAAAAGTCTGATGTTGTTTAGTAGAAAAAGATATAAGGATGACTCCTACGCTGCTAGATAAAACAAAACAGAAACCTTATTTTTAATGATACAATATAAGAGTCTTAAAAAAGGAATGGGTACTTAGATTATTTAAAGAGCTCGTAAAAGTTTTGTAACAATATCTGCAGCCGCCTGCAGCATATGTCCCTGTGGTGGCCCGGCCCACCGTATATGCCGCAACGCAGTGCAATGTTGCTAAGTAATAAGTAAAGCCTCATAGTTGCTTCACGTTTATAAATTCAATAGCTTAGCAATAGTTTCAGCAAAATTTCTAGCAAGATGCAGTTTGAAGCTCGTTTAGGAGCCACTTACGATTGTTATTTCGTAAAAAAATAACAACTAGACATTATTTCTATTGAATTGAAGAGTTCCTCATTGACATCGTACATCACACGGATGCAAATAATTGATTTCAGTTTCGATGTATATGAGGTTTTTGAGAAACAAGTTATAAAGTCTTATTGTCAATCGACATATTAAACAGAAGACTTTCGTAAAACATTGCAGACGCTGCTTATTGTAGATAACAATGCAAATCACTACGTAGTACTTCGTTAGGTTCTGACGTAATAGCCTTGTTTAAAGTTGATCTTCTTGTCTGCTTAACCTGAATAATAGAATATTGAACTAGTGACATTAATCATTTTCTATTTAAAATAATCATGCTGGAACTTTTCTTTTACGAAGAATTTTTCATAGGTGCAGTTGTCATCTTCAAATTCTGTCAAAATTTGAATTGGAAGTTGTCACCATAGTTCATTAATTCGATAATAAAATGTAGTGTTGACCGTGCAGTAAAACAGTACTAAACACAGTAGTAAACAGAAATACCTTGAACACACTCTTTATTGAATTCAATTAATTTTGCATGCGCGTCTTTGCAAGCGTCCTTTCCTCCATCTTCCTTTTTTTTCTCACTTACTCACTCACTATCATTCTTTTACTCATTTGTCATTCGCTCCGTTCCTTCCAGATCACTTCATTACGCTGCGTTCCATCTCACATTCGGCCATCCTGATCTCATGCCTGTCGTCAGGCGTCCATGCCGCTTTCACTCCTTAACATTCACAAGATTACAAAAAAATAATTAACTTACTACTAACACTTAAAAACAAAATAAACAGTTGTCTTAGCAATAATAAACAAACCTATACAACATAGTCTTGTATTTTACTTAACATTTCCTTTATTACAGTAGTAGGTACTTACAAAGTAATTCAAACCACAGTCTTTTAGAAAGAAATAAAAGAGTTAGTTTCTATTGAAAGATATTGAAAGACATTTCCTTTATATTTCCTATTACAGTTATGCAAAAAAAAAAACAGTTACCACAATCTTCTCTTTTTTTATATATTTTACTAACCATATCACAACAACAATAGTTATAGCTTAAATATAGGCTTATTAAAACTAATACCTTTAAATAAAATCATGTTAACAGATCATGTTTATAATGGTGTATGTGTTACTTTCCACAAAAATAAAAATATTGTAAAAGTAAATAAAGAGAAATAAAAAAAAAACTAAATAATATTTCATTCATCTTCTTATCATTCCACATCCCTCACATTCTTTATATCACTCACCTGTTTCATCTTCAAAGGTCATCGGTCAAAGGTCATCAGGCCATCGTTTCATCTGATCAACTGAGTTCCACGTTTTCCCTGGACCCTCATCATGTGCATGAACTTTCTCCACATCATAGCGGTCATTTCTTTTGACCTTAATGACACGGTAGGGACCTAGGTATTTAGGTCGCAACTTAAGTCCTACTCCAAACTGGGTGCGCTTGATTGCTACGAAATCCCCTATTTCATACTTGCAGCCTTCTTTTCTATGCTTATTAAAGTTTCTTCTATTTTCTTCTTGTACTTTTAATATGTGTTGTTTGGCTTTCACTCTTAAATCTTCTCTGTTTCTGTTATACTGTTCAACCTCTTCACTCTGTAAAATTTGTATTATTTCCAAATCTTCCTTTTGTCTCAACTTTGTACCAATCATTAGTGTAAATGGAGTTGTATCAATGCTACTATAGTATGTGCTGTTCAAAGCTCTCTGTAATCGACTTACATGCTTATACCGTAAGTAAGGGTCTTCAATGCATAAATTTCTCAAAACTGAGATGATCGTGCGATGCACACGTTCCACTTATCCATTTCCACGTGGTACTCCAGTTGTTATAGTGATATGTTATATAACTTTTGTCTCGCAAAACTCTCGAAAATCATTTTCTGTAAATGCGGTACCTTTGTCAGTTATTATTCTGTCTAGGTTGCCAAAATGTTGTTGAAAAATCTTCAATTTGTCCAATGTTTCCTTACTGGTTGTGGACTTTGTTGGAAATATCCATGTAAACTTGGTGAAAGCATCAACCATTGTCAAAATGTAATTATACTGTTTTTTAGTTTCCATTAGAGGCCCAATATGGTCGATATGCAAAGTATGTAATGGCATACTTTCTTTTTCTATAGGGTGTAAAAATCCTTCTTCTTTTCCAGATTTTCTTGTTGCCAGTAAGCATGGTATGCATGTTGTCATGAAGTCTTGTAATTTCTTATCCAACTGATTGATGTAATAGCTGTTACTTATGATTTCTTTCATTTTCTTGCATGACAAATGACCAATACCATGAGTTCTTTTTATTATTTCTTTTACTAAAGTTTTTGGTATTACTAATTGTTTCAGTTCTCCTTTATACAGTAAATCATTTTCGATGCAATAATCTTGGTAAGAACCATTCTTCATATTTCTTTGATAGCTTTGAGGCCTTCATCTTGGTCTTGCATTTGTCTGATTTGTTGATGCATATCGGTGATCAACATCACTATAGGACAATCATGGCTGAGTGCGTCTGTATGTTTCATCTTTGAACCTGCTCGGTGCTCCACAGTGAAATCAAATTGGTCTAAAAATAGTACCCATCTCACTACTTTAGCTGACAAATATTTTTTTCTCAATGTTTGTTCAAATGCTCGGCAATCTGTAATGATTTTAAACCAAATTCCATGCAAATAATGTCTTAATTTCTTTACACCTTCAATAATAGCTAGTGCCGTAGTAGTATTTGTAACTTGAATACTTTCTTTCCACATCATTGGTCTTTCGACTCATGTATGGATGCTGGATGCCATCCGTCATGATGAAATTGGAATAATATTGCTACATACGCTAAACATGAAGCATCAGTGTATAATTCTGTAGGCAAACTACTATTAAAAATCTTTAATACTGGATTACTAGATAATTTATACTTTAAGATATTAAACGCTTTTCTTTGGTCTTCACCAAAACAAAAAGGAGTATCTTTTTTGAGCAAATCTGTCAATGGCTGTGCAGTCAATGCATAGTTCTCTATATATTTTCGAAAATATGAGGTTAAACCAACAAACCTTTGTACTTGCTTGACATTACAGGTCTCGGGATACCTAACTACTGCATCAGTCTTTTCTGGGCTAGGTTTTGCCTCTCCATTCTTGACGACATTTTTTTTTATAGGATAAGGGTGACAAACGAGCACACAGTCCACCTGATGGTAAGTGGTTGCTGCGGCCCATAGACATCTACATCTATCTTCTATTACAAATCATAATGTAGATGCGTTGTCACCCGTGAGGACTAGGATAGAATGCCTCATTTCCAGTAAAAAGGGTCTCCGGCCATCTGCACTCACCAAGCGAAACGCAGAGGTGAACCTTTTTTTTTTTTTTTTTTTATAGGATAAGGGTCACAAACGAGCACACAGTCCACCTGATGGTAAGTGGTTGCTGCGGCCCATAGACATCTACATCAATCCTTGTTTGCGAATCAAAATGCAGATGCGTTGTCACCCGTGAGGACTAAGATGGAATGCCTCATTTCCAGTAAAAAGGGCCTCCGGCCACCTGCACTCACCAAGCGAAACGCAGAGGTAAACCTCTACTTCACGCTGGTTTTCTGTGAGGTCGTGGTACCAACCCGGTTCGAGCCGGCCCATCCGTGCGACGGCAAAAGCTGCCGCGTGGCTCTACCACTGTTAAAATGTCCCAAATATTCTATTTCCTTCTGGACAAGTTTAGCTTTCTTCCAGTTTATCTCCAGTCCATATTCAGATGCCACTTCAAGCACCATTTGCAAGCGTTGTACTGCCTGGCTTTCATGGCTAGCTGGAATCAAAATATCGTCGATAAAGATCACAATAATCCCCTTATTTATTAAATCTCTGAAAATAATTGAGACAAATCGCATGAAATTCTTCGGACTAACTGAGAGTCCAAAAGGGGCTCCCAAGAATTCAAAATGGCCATGATGCGTTACGAAGGAAGTATAGGGTATAGATCCTCGCTTACTTTTAAATGAAAAAATCCATTTTTCAAATCTAAAATACAGAACAATTTAGAGTCTTTCAATTTATCAATTAAATCCTTTATAATAGGCAAGGGAAACTCATCCTTCACAATTTTTTTATTTAGTGCTCGGTAATCTACACAAACCCTAATTGTCCTATCTTTTTTTGCACTAGAAACACTGGAGTAGAATACTCAGAGAAACTCACCCGGATAATCTTCTTATCTAGCCATTCAGATACCTGTTTTTCAACTATTTCTTGCTCTTTTAGAGATAATCTTCGGGGTCGATGCGTCACTGGGATGTCGTCTTTCAGTACTATTTTTAACTGTATGGGAGCTTCTTTTTTCTGTACTGGTTGTCCATATTGATAGATTAACTGATGCACTTGTTTCTTCAACTCAGAATCTGTCATGGGACCTACAGAAGAAGCATGGTCACACTTATCAACAGTCATACATTTCATCCACTCGTCATCTTTCAAATAAAAGCTCACTGCACCATCTTTTATTAACATAATAACACATTTCAGAAAATCATGACCCATAAATTTATTATACGGTACATAGTCGCTACTAATAATGTGGAACACACTATCAAAATGTTGATCATCAGCAATAAATTGTAAATAACACTTTCCTAATGATTTAATCTTACACTGTCCAATCCCTGATAAAATAGTATTGTCATTTTCCGCTTTTGGCTGACCTAATGCCTTGTAACACTCTAATGAAATAATGCTAACGTTGCAAACCGTTATCATTTTCACTGGTTTGAACGTATCCGTTTTGCATAGAGATAATATAGATAGAGTGGAGAAGCCATATGCGTTTCTGCAAGTGGAACTGACGCGCTGTTAGAAAGAGAAAGAAGATGAGAGTTGCTGTCTGTCCTTCTCTAACAACAACAGAGCGCATGCGCGGTATTATTTTGTCATGTTAGCTTGACAACATGCGTCGTTAGAGAGAGAGACATATAGCAATCTTGATCTTCTCTCTCTTTCTAACGAGAAGTCACATTTGCGGCTGGCTTCCCTACTCTATCTATATTATCTCTATGCCGTTTTGTCGGTGCAGGTATTGTTTACAATCTGCATAACTTCCGTTGTTGTTTTCAGAGTTTGACGTTGACGCTGCTGTCAAATGCGGGCCGTCATGGCTACCAACATAGCCATCACACGACGAATGATCATTCACTTCCTGCGAATGAGTTGTTGATTCTTCCCTTGACGTCATCGATCGTCCGAACATAATGCGCTTCAACTTCAGGTTGTCACATTGCTGCTGCCTTCGTTCTTTCTCGGGTACCGTCGCCGGATACCGAGTTTTGCCGAAAGTCGCCGAATGAAGCCGGCTTCCGCCGCTTCATCTATGCTTGGGCGTTTTGTTTTCGTTTTGAACTTGAATGATTGAATGATGCATCGGACATGACGTAGCAATATGGCCGAACTGGTTGCATTTAAAACACTTTAATCCATTTTCTTTATATGGGCAAAATGCAGACGTATGATTCATCTCGCCACAACTAAAACAGCGACTCTTTTCAGCTGGTTTTTGTCTGGGACTGCGCGCCTCCGATCGATGACGTTGTTCTATTTTACTCCTTACAGTTTCGTTAATACGTAGCTTTTCTTTTAATTCTGTGTACGTGGTAACACCATAAAGCATTATCTAATTTGTCTCCAGATCCCGAATCCCATCGACAATATATTTAATTGCCACGTAATCTGGCATTTTCCCTCTCTTTTCCAACTCTTTCATAGTCAGCATATAATCCAAACAGCTTTCATTGTTTTTTTTATTGCGTGTGCTCATCGTTTCGTGTATGGTTTTGATGTCGACAGAATCAGGAAATTCTTTCAATACTGCAGCTTTTAGGTCATCCCAAGACTTAAACGGTCGTTCCGCACGGAGCCAAAGCGCTGCCGTGCCGGTCAACGAGCGCCTCGCCACTAATAATTGCTGTAGTGGAGTCCAGCCGAATATTTCAGCATTATCTTCGATTTCCTGCGCCCATTGTGCCGCTGTGAATGTACCGTCTTGTCCTGAGTAGTTTGGTATGAGCTCCGAAGTCATTTGTAGCATGTTGCCGCGAAAGTCAGCTCGTGCGCCGATGCTATCTTCGAAATCATAGTGTAATATGTAGTAATATACACTATGATTCTATATCTATAATAATAATGTAATAGTAGTGTTGACCGTGCAGTAAAAACAGAAATACCTTGAATACACTCTTTATTGAATTAAATTAATTTTGCGTGCGCGTCTTTATTAGCGTCCTTTCCTCCATCTTCCTTTTTTATCTCACTTACTCACTCACTATCATTCTTTTATTCATTCGTCATTCGCTCCATTCTTTCCAGATCACTTCATTACGCTGCGTTCCATCCCACATATAATATAACCAAAACAGTAATAATATTGAATCTGTATTGTTATTAATGAAATAAAATGAAGTATCGGTCGCTATTCTCTTACTGGGGTTTTGTATTACAGTTTCCATCTTCTTTAGTCTTTTAATAGTCCACAGGCTATGGGCAAATAATTGTTAAAAAGGTGTATTTCTAATCCGTCCATTTTCTTACTCGAAAATTTTGTACTACTTCGTAACGTTATGCTTTCGTAGCCTTTTTTTATGGGATAGGATGACAAACGAGCATATAGTCCACCTGATGGTAATTGGTTGCTGTGACCCATAGACATCTACATTTATCCTCAATAAAGAATCAAATGCAGATGCGTCGTCACCCGCGAGGACTAAGATGCAATGCTTCTTTTCCAGTAAAATGGGTCTTCGGTTCTCTACATTCACGATACGAAATGCAGCAGTGTCAAGCTGCCATTTTTTGCTGGCACTCTGTGAGATCGTGGTCCTTCCCCGGTCGAGCCGAACCATTCCTACTACAACTATACTACTACTACTCGTATAGCTGTAGCATAGCTCTACCACGTATAAAAAGTTCTATAAAGTCCTATTATCTTTTATGGTTCTTTCGTATTTTGTATTAGTTAAAGTCTGTTGTAACAATTTATGGTTAAAACGAATACGGCTATGAATTTAATTTAAGAATATAATAATATTTACGACCAAAAACTTTATGCCCATTAAGATGAAATTTTCAAGAGAAAATTATTTTTTCTCTCTTGAAAATGTAACAAACAGCATACTCAATGGTAAGTGCTTATGGCATTCCCTGGACACCTGCAACCAATTTTAAACGAAAGTGGCTATAGTTATGGCCACGGGGTCACCCCTGCGGACGAAGATAGATTGCCTAACACATTATTATTATGTAGGGCTTCCAAATTTCGAACTGAAATAATGAAATAGGTGCACTGCTACTTAACGGAAGAACCGATGGAGTCCTAGTTAGAAAGCCTCACTTTTTTTGATGAAAAATTTCAATAACTTAATAACACATGATGTAATATTATACAATTTAAAGTATAGAACAGTTACTGTGTATTTGAAGTTGCTACGAAGTTTTATTGTTAATGACTGTCTTTCAATAACATTATTCTTACGTTCGCAGGGTATATTTTATTTGCTATAATTTCTGAACTTTCATTGAAATGCATTATTTTAAACAAAGATACGCATACTCAGGAGATACGTTTCATTTTCCAGAATACACATTGAAAAGTTATTTCAGTAAAGATTAGATAAAATTGTCAATTTTTGTTTGTTTGTAGTAGAAAATTTAAAACAATTGACCATTGTATAAAATTATGCAACATTGTTACCTTAATAAGTTTCCTGCCTACCGACGCTAATAACATTACAATAATATACAACACGTCTTCCAATGCAGCGGTGAAGAGTTTCGGGGAAATAACATCATCCTGTCTTACACCTCTCTGCAGTTGGATAGGTTTCGTACTCTGATTCTGTAGTGCCATCGTAGCTCTACTGTACAAACACTTGAGCACTACGATATATCGAAAGTCAACTTGGCACCGCTGAAGGGACTGCAGCTCCGCCCAAATTTCGACGGAATCAAAGGCTTTCTCTTAGTCAACACATTCAAGCCAAAGTGGCAGATTATACTCTTACGTCTTCTGTACAATTTTCCGCAGGGTGTGTATGTGATCTATGGTATTAAAGCCTTTTCGGAAACCGGCTTGTTCGGGAAGCTGGAAGTCGTCAAGTCTGCGTGCGACTCAGTTTGTTATGACTCTCGAAAACAGAACATAAACGTGGCTCAGAAGGGAAATCGGTCCGTAGTTCTTCAAGAGAGCACTGTCGCCTTTCTTGAAAAACAACACCACTGCACATCTGCTCCACGCCTCCGGAGTAGTGTCACCATGGAGGACGGAATTAAAGAGCTTCTTAAGGACTTCAAGTACCGGTTTTCCACCCGCTTTCAAAAGATCTGCTGTAATTCCATCCTAACCTGTGGCCCTGCCATTTTTAAAGGTGCTGGAGAGCCATTCTAATCTCACTCAAACTGAGGTCCGGGATATGTTCGGAATAGAATCGGATAAGACGCCCTCTTGGATCGTTACTCCCACTTGCGTAAGGCTCCAACGATGATGTGTGCAGCTGCCCATAGAAACTCTCAATCTCACTCAAAATCTCAGGTGTCCCGGAAACGATGCTGCTACACTCGGTCTTCAGCTTTGACAGTTGGCTCTTTCTGGGAGACAGATCTATAGCAAAGAATTTGTAGCCTTGGTTCCGCTCGATCCCTTCTTAAATACAAGCTGTATTGAAGTTGCGAAGTCCCGCCGCATGCATTTGGAGATCTGTCTGTTCAGTTGCCTGTATGCTGTAAAATCTGTTGAAGACTGTAGCTTCATCTCCCGTCTAACAGTCATGAGATTAAGAGTGTGATCGGGGAGTTTTTGTGTTCTTCTTCGGCGGGACTTACAGAACTTAGCTCCGACTGCATGGACAGTTTGCACGAGCTTGTCATTCATATCTTCCACTTCATTGTAGTCTTATAGGCACTGAAAATGGTTTTGTATTTCGAGCTGAAATGTTTCAGGACTTTGAAATAGAGCACAAGGGGGACGGAGCGTTGACTTCATTAGACGAGACCTCTTCAACTTTAGGTTTAGGTTCAGTGTGCCTCTAACCATTCGGTCATCGCTACCAGTTTTCACCCTTGTGATCACGGAGACATCACTGAACAGTTGTCGTCTGGTCGTCATAATGTAGAACCAGAGTAACCGACATAGCCCAACGGTTAGTAATCGGAAGTGGGAATCGGCCGGCCATATAGTTCGAAGAACTGACAACCGATGTGGAATAAAGGTTCTCGAGTGGCAGCCTCGTACCGGTAGGCGAAGTATAGGTTGACCCCCACTAGATAAAGTGACGACCTGGTGAAACATGCAGGAAGTCGATGGATGCAGGTGGCTCAGGACCGTGCTTTGTGGCATTCCTTGGGGAAGGCCTATGTTTAGCAGTAGACTTGTGAAGGGCTGAAATTATGATGATGATGACAATACAATACATATAATACAATACTCTTTATTGTACACCAAGAAAAGATAAAAATATTAAAATGAAAAAATAAATAAACATCTATTGAGGGAAATACAAAGGGCGGTCTTATTGCTACATAGCAATCTCTTCCAGATAACTCAGAAAAAGAAATAAATAAAAATGTGGAAAATAACATTTGGTAGGGTGCACTAAAATAAAAAAAAAATATAAAAACAAATAAAAATAAAATAGAGATACAAAATTATGCATTAAAAAGACAACATTCTTCTGGTAGATCAATAATCATAATTAGGCGGAGGAAGTGAGAGGTGTTACAGAGACAAATAGTATTCCTTAATCTGGTTCTGGAACACATTTGAGGATTGAGAACTTCTAATTGACTGGGGTAAGGAGTTCCAAACTCTTACTCCAAGAACAGAGAATGATTTATCATAATAAGTCGAGGAGGACATTCATAGGGAATTCTTTTCGGAAGATTTTCTTTGGATCTTAAGGAAAAATCAAATGTTGAATATTAAACATTTGTTATCAAATGTTTAATCGTCAACAGTATTGTTATCGATTCCAATCTGCATCTTGAAGTTAGTTTTCCTATGTCTATTTTGTTTTACCGAAGTTTCCAACCGTCCATCCTTGACCATGAATGCTGTAAAGTACAAGTAGTAAAGCATCTGGAATATGAAATAAGTTAATTAAACGCAAATATGTAAAAACTAGTTTCATTCTATGTCTAGTGTTCGCTTAAATATAAAATAATCGTTAAATCTAATAAAACAACGATTCATTTTTTTACTCGACTGCCCCAGAAGGAGGGTAATGTTTTCCGAGTGTATGTCTATTTCTTCGGCACGCTATGTAGCCTAATCGGCTTGATGGATTTCAAAATTAATATGAGGTGTCATTATATTCCTGTTAATTGTGAGAGTGACACAGGACGTACAATATTTTTATATTTTTTTTATAGGATAAGGGTGACAAACGAGCACACAGTCCACTTGATGGTAAGTGGTTGCTGCGGCCCATAGACATCTACATCTATCCTCTATTAAACATCAAAATGCAGATGCGTTGTCACCCGTGAGGACTAAGATGGAATGCCACATTTCCAGTAAAAATGGTCTCCGGTTCTCTACACTCACCAGCAGCATTAAGCTGCTTTTTGATGCTGGTATTCTGTGACAGCGTGGTCCTACCCCGGTCGAGCTGACCCATTCGTGCTACAATTATAATAAAGCAATTATAATGCAGCATGGCTCTAGCATGCTACAAAATACAATACCGTTCAGGCGGCCAGCCTTAACGGAGACTAGATATCGGCGCAGGACAAGATTATAGTGTCCAAGTGTATACGCAAGCACAGGTGCATTTTCTATTCCTTCACTCTCATAGTCTGATGGGATGGTAAGCCGACATGACCGAAGTGAGATCTGGCACAGGCCGAACGGGTTTTCTTGACGTAAGAACATTTATTTTTGACAGGATTCGAACCAGGGCCCTCATGTCGTGCCACTACAATATTACACAAAGACTTGGTTCAAAATTTTAATTAATAATTATTTCTACTCAAAATATTATATTTACTTTGCACAATAAAAGCAACAAGTACTAAAGTAAATTCGATAATAGCTCTAAAAGTAACATGCATATTTCATGTTGGCCCTTTGAAATCTCCCGGATATTTGTGAGGCAAGCAAACGGGCACTCTGAACGTAAACCAAAACTTACTAATGTATACTTTGAATTACCCCTTTTATTCATTGCGAATTTGTAATTGAAATTCAAATTGATATTTTGCTTCAAGATCAAGAATTAATATTAAGTGATTTAATACATTTTGTTCAAATATGTTATTTTGTCCTCAGCTAGGACTTATTGGCAGGACCTACTAAGTACGAGCAGTACGAGTAGTAAATTTCTTACGTCAGTTCGATAACTAATAAACAATGACTCAATAAGGAATTTTATTTCGTCGACGACTTGTTATCAAGTATAAACTTTAGACTATAAATTTTACACCAATAAATTTTAAGCTGTGGACATTTATAAAATACTTATTAACTATCTAGCTGTTGTCTTCTTTAATGTAAACTATCGGTATTGAAATATTCGTTAAATTTCTAGGAATTGTATATTGCTTTTTTTTTAAGTAAAACTTTTAAGTTATGCCAAATATTGTATTTTTACCTAAAAGTTTAATCTACCTTATAAGGCAGTCAGCACCTGATCGAAAGAATTGATGTAGCCGAAGACGAAATTATTAAGTGCGTTTTATTGATGTCTCGTCATTGTTTATAACTTAATATTTTATTATCTATTCTATTTTTGAAACACAACGGTGACAAACAAGCACACTGTCCACCTAATGATAGGTAACTGCTGTGGCCCATAGACACCTATATCTATCCTCGATTAAGAATCAAAATGTGGATGTGTTGTCATCATCATCAGTAAAAAGTATCTAAGAGTACATCTTAGTCTGCGTATACCATATACGAAATACAGCAGCATCGGGTTGCTATTTTACCCTGATAATATACGACCCATTCCTATGGCAATTTACAGTAATAACCGTTATAGCAACTTTGTCAGAGCAACGTGACGGAGAGTGAAACACTTTTAGGCTCAGCTTTATTAGACTCGTAATAAAGATGTGACAGTTACAGTGCCTTCTGGAATTATGTAATGTGACCAATCATCGAGATATCAATTTTCAATAGTAAAGTATTTATGGACGCATGTTTTTTTTTTATAAGAGAGGGGGAAAACGAGCGTGCGGCTCACCTGATGGTAAGTGACTACCGCCGCCCATGAACAGCTGCAACACCAAGTATAATAATAATAGTAGTACAATAATTGAAGTATAATGTATTTTTTAAAGGAATAACTAAATATTCAGTCACACCACAAGTAATAATAATAATAATATCCTCCAGCCCAAATTTTGGTCACGGCGGTCAGTCTCAACGGAGACTATAGCCGCCTGCACAGAACAGAGTTATACCTATAGTGCACGAATGTGTGTCTGGACAGACTTCTATACAGAAATGAGTATATTTAATAATATGTATATAGAGAACCGGAGACTCTTTATACTGGAAAAAAAACGAGGCATTCCATCTTAGTCCACATGGTGACACCGCATCTGCATTTTAATTTGTAATCGAGGATAGATGACTGCAGTGGCTACTTACAATGAGGTGGACTGTGTGCTCGTTTGTTACCCATTTACTATAAAAGAAATGAAGGTTAAGATATTGTCAGCGTTATTTTCATCATGTTTTCACATGGTTTTTAATGAGTGCACTGAAATAAATAGTTATATATATGTCAGCGCGTCTGTAAAATACCGGTTGGATCGAGAGTAAGCGAAAGGTTGCGTCACTCAACCGAAGCGTCTTATCGATGGTGGCGAAGTGGAATTGAGGTTATATCGAGAAACTCCCCACTCGTTTGCGCAGTATAGAGTTCACTGTATAAACTGTGCTGGCGTTGAGCGCGAGAGATTCCGCCTAAGTCATTATACGAGTGAAGTCATGCTACGAGTGCTAAGACTCGTAAAATAACAGTATCGTTGTTTCGATCATTGTAGTAACTCTTCTAGTTCAGGCAAAGAAGATGGTGTTGCTGTTGGTTTGCATACTTTGGTGTTATCATGTAATTACGTCACTCATGTTACACTATGTAATTGTGACGGGGATATATTAAGTTATGGTCGAACTGTAATGGCTCTATACACAAAGTGTAGTGCAGTACGCTGTTTTATAAGTACTACCACTGATAGTTAATTGCGTAAGCAGGAGAGTAAGATGAATATTCCCTCTCGCGCTATTATTATTGTTAAGAATTAACCTTTTGGTGTATTCCCGATATTTATATATAAACCTTCAAAAAAGTGTATCTGAACCTTTGCCCAGACAGATTCGTAGGCTGAAAGGGAGTCCCACATCTAGTAACTACGAGTATATTCATATATAATAAATTTTTGTGACATAAATAGTAAATTAATAATGTTTTTAATTAAAATTTGCGACGACATATCTTTTTGAAATACATTAATCCACTTTTACCACTTCAAAGAATTATAACCGCTTTCAAATTAAATCCTGCGTAATATTGGAATATAAATGTACAGTTACGAAGTTATTCAAGTTTTTGTTATAAATATTAATAGTGTAAGAGCTGATGATTTTGTATCGTTTTTTTTTTATGATTGACAACGTATGGATATCTTTGCTTGAAGCTAGTTGCAGGTTTCCACTTATCATCGGGTCACTATGAACTCAACTATCTCAATTAGCTAGTTAAGCTCAATGTCACTCTAGTGTAATAAATAAGCCAGTTCTTATATTGCATCTTGAAGATGTTCTTTTTTAATCAGCCTATAAAACTAGTTATTGTGGAGTTACTTATGCCATAGACATGCTTCAATATTTTACTGTTGCAGCACGAATGGGTCGGTTCAACTATGAAGGTTCACCCTCTTACAGCACAACAGCGTAAAATAGCAGCTTAACGCTGCTGTGTTTCGTACGAGGTATTCCATCTTAGCCCTCAGGGGTGACAACGCATCTGTATTATGATTTTTATTTACACAGCATTCACTTTCCGTTAGGTGGACTGTATGCTCGTTTTTCATCCTCATTCTATAAAAAAATATTCCAAATAGCACCCGGAAAGAAAACTGCGTACTTTCAAAATAAGGGAAAATGCTCACAGTCAAGCAAATCTTTAAATTTATTTAGGATATAAAGACCTAGCAGTGAACTACAATTATAGCAGCGATCTAAATGTATCATACAGTGAAATTGGTCTTGCTAGACGTGAGTAGCTACTCACACAAATGAAGAGAAGTCTACTTCTTAGCTATCCTGCTACTTTTTCGAAATTGTGTTGAAATAACGAGATCAGATTTTTCGCGTAAAGTAATCACATTATAAAAATCAATTAATTTAAAACTTCAAACAATATCGTAACAGTAATTATTAATTTATTAGTTTTTTTATAGAAGAAGGGGCAAACTGCGGCTCCTGAAGGTGACTACCGCCGCCTATAAACAACCGCAACACCAGGGGATTGCAGATGCGTTGCCGGCCTTTTAGAAAGGTGTAAGATCTTTTATTGTTTATAATTTATTGTAACACTTTATACCTAAGGTAAAAATGGGTGAACTTAATGCCTATTGGCGTTCTCCGCGAGTCAACATTGTAGTTCATGCTGTACAAAATTTTGAACAGTAAAGTAATATGGCATTGCGACGCTGTCACTCTGACAATTGAACAACAATACTCAACTATTGCTCAGCCTCACTACTTAATCAGTAGTGAAAAACTATCCATTATTTTGCTAAACATAACATCATGTCATCCAGAAGGGTGGGCAGAGACTGTGCACTTCCATTTGGCACGATCCTGACACACCTCTTTCGCTTCCTCCACAACCATATACCTACGCATACACGCTCCTCGGTTAAAGGCAATCTTGATTTGGCCCATTTCGAATATATCGCCAATTTTTTCGATAAACGTTCACCTAGGGCGTTCCTTACCGACTCTGCCGTTCACCTTTGCAACATAAATTTGCTTTGTCACTCTTTCCTCATTCATTCTTTCTACATGACCAAACCACCGAAGCATTCCTTTCTTAATCCTAGTCACAACATCATCTTTCATAGTTTTCTAAAGGTATGCTTAATCAGCACATTAAAAAGTAGCACTTAATCAGCGCTATACAATTTACTAATTCATCCATAATCCATCCATTCCAATCTGTAAAAGTCCACTGTTTTATATAACGCGCCCCAAAGATTGTCTCATAAGGGAGATGTTTGCGATTGTTGCTAAGCTGGGCAGGCTGGTTGGTAAACTCAGATTTTAATTATCTAGTTGTTGTTAGGAAGACGCAGCTGCTCATTTCCTGGTTTGTTGTCTCGTGGCTGCTGTAAGCATTGTGATGTGGGGAATTGCCACCTCTTAACCGTCTCACATTTCACTAAATGTTAAAAAAGTTAAAGTTATAGCCTACATACGCACCACTACTGGGCACAGGCCATGACAAGATCGCGATCGCGAACAAGGCAAAGTCACTATTGAGTTTTTTGAGTCACTTTTGGAAAGTTGGAGCTCGTGACCCATCCCGTACACAGACTGGATCTCGCACTATGCGATTTCTTTATCTATTTTAGAGATTTGACATTTACCAACCCAGAAGAGGCAGTAAAGTAAAAAAAAGTAAAGTTGTAGCCTATTTACGTCCCACTGCTGGGCACAGGCCTTCTCTCATTTCTGAGAGGGTTTTTAAGTCAAGGATGTTTCCGCCGCGCTGCCCCAATGCGTGTTAGCGAACTTCACATTTCTTCGAAATATTTAATTTTTTCTCTTATTTCTCAGACATGCAGGTTTCCTCACGATGTTTTCCTTCACCGCAGAGTACGTGGTAAATCAGCACTTAAAATTGCAATTAACAATGTCATTGGTGCCGGCGGGGATCGAACCCGGATTTCTCACGTACTGTGAAACTTACAGCGAGCGCTAACCATCTGAGCTACCATGGCTCTATGTCTGTATCTGTCAGTGTATCTAATGTGTGTAGTTTATTCTACTGGCGTTTGAATCCATCACACGTGACAAAGAATTAGGGAAGCCATAAGCTACATATAAACTCAATAGTTGCCAACAAAGATATATAGATAATAATCAACGTATATTAACACAAACTCACTAATTCACAATGCATATTATTGTAAAGCCACATGAGCCAGGTTTATTGCATTAGCAGCTGTAGGGCGGAAGACCTCGTAATGAGTAATCAAGAGCCCTCACACATGGCTCGGTTTGAATTAACCGCCGAACATGTAATTCTGAATCTCCAGTTTAATTCTTTGGCATTCTGTAAATAGAATCAATCATTGAATATATATTATCATCGGTTTGGTGATATATTATAAAGGGCCAATGGGGCTTACATATTCTCCTTTATTATCTTCTTTTTTATTAGTAAAAAAATTAAATGAAAATGACTCAGCCTGAATTTGTACCTGACAAAAATTCTATTTCCTTTTTATTCGGCCCGCCTATTTAATTTTTCACCGATTTAATTTTGATATAGAAATTAATATTTTGTTTAAATTCTAAATTAATGAAATTTACGCAAAAAATGATGAAGGAAAACAACGTGAGGAAACCAGCATGTCTGACAAATAAGAAAAAAATATATTTCGAAGACATGTGAAGTTCGCCAACACGCAAATGTCGCAGCACGGCGGACCTTTCCTTGCCCCAAAACCCTCTCAGAAATGAGATAAGGCCTGTGCCCAGCAGTGGGACGTGTAAGGCTGTAACTTTTATTAGACACATTACAATTGGGTGACTTACTTAACTTATCTTCACGCACAATCCCTGACGGGGTAGCCAGAGAGAACAGATCGCCAAGTGTCACGATCCTTACATACCTCTTTCGCTTCTTTCAAATTCATTATCTTCTTCATACATGCACGTCTAGGTATCCGAGTACTCTTGACCCTCCCCTCTTCGAGCAGTTTGCTCACATGGTCTTCGAAAGTTAGTCTCGGTCTACCTTTTTCAACAGTGGTAGAGCCACGCGGCAGCTTTTGCTGTCGCACGGATGGGCCGGCTCGAACCGGGGTGGTACCACGACCTCACAGAAAACCAGCGTGAAGTAGAGGTTTACCTCTGCGTTTCGCTTGGTGAGTGCAGGTGGCCGGAGGCCCTTTTACTGGAAATGAGGCATTCCATCTAAGTCCTCACGGGTGACAACGCATCTGCATTTTATGATGATGTAGATGTCTATGGGCCGCAGCAACCACTTACCATCAGGTGGACTGTGTGCTCGTTTGTCACCCTTATCCTATAAAAAAAAAACCTCGACACCTTTTAATATTAATTTTCGCGCTATATATTTTCATCACCATTCGGTCTTCACTCATTCGCTCAACGTGCCCAAACCATCGAAGCACGCCCTTATCAATTTTTGTGATAAGGTCATCTTTCAAACCTGCCATATTGCGAATCTTTTCGTTTCGCTTTCGGTCGGCCATGGTAACGCCGCACATTCTACGAAAAGATCGCATCTTCACTGCATTCAACATGCTTTTATGCTTCTTCTGGCATACCCAGGTTTCGCTGCCATATAACAAAGTCGGTACCAACACTGCGTTATGTATTGCAAGGCGTGCACTCTTCACTACGCCTTGCCTTTTGACTAACGCAGTCAGGGCACCATTGACTTTGTTCCCGGCAGCGACACGCCTGTCCACATCTAAATCACATCTTCCATCCCGGCTAAAAGCACTCCCCAAGTATACAATTGCATTTACCTGTTCTAGACATTCCTGATTTACCCATATTTCACACTTCGTTCTCTCTTCGTCCCTTTCAAATACCAGAACCTTAGTTTTATTAGCATTCAAACGGAGACCTTTAATTTCACATTCCTCTTTCATACACGTGACTAATGCCTGCAGTTCTTCCTCTGATGGTGCAATAAGCACTGCATCATCAGCATACAGCAGACAATTTACTTTTATGTCACCCAATTTCACACCCAAATAGCTATCTTTCAGCTTCTGTAAACAGCTGTCGAGATACAGTATGAACAGCTAGGAAGACATGACACAACCCTGTTTTACGCCCGTTTGGACGCTAAACATGGGTGATAGGTCATGCCCTACCCGCACACAGGCTTTACAGTCACAGTAAAGTGACTGCACAGCCCTTTGCAATCGACCATCCACACCGTACCCCGGCAACAGTTCCCACATTTTCTTCCTTACAACCTTATCAAATGCTTTCTCAAGATCCTCAAAAGCACAGAAAATTTTCTGGTTAGCAGCCAGAAGCTTTTTCGTGATCATGCGTAGAGAAAACATTTGATCCGTGCATCCTCTTCCAGGTCTAAATCCGCATTGTGCCTTCCATAGAAATCTTTCCGATTTCTCTTGCATCCTACGTGTCAAAACCTTCGAGTAAACTTTACCTGCTTTACTGGTCAAGCTGATCGCCCGATAGCACCCGCAGTCAAAATGTGAACCTTTACCTTTATATAAAGGCACAATGACTGCGGATCGCCGATCATCCGGGACATCCCATGTCCGCCAGCACAAATTGCACAGCAGATAAAAGCTGTCCCAGACGCGAGGCCTACCATACTTGACCATTTCAGCAGTAACTCTGTCTAGTCCCGCAGCCTTATACTTATAATAATAATAATAATAATAAGTGTTTATTTCAGACGTAAAGAACATCCATAGATTGTTAGTATGTTAGTAACAATTTTCCTTAACTTCTAAGTTAGTATTGTTAGTTAATGTGAATTATTTACAAATTATTTTTTTCGCCCAATAGCTACCGTCATACAGTGGTGCAGTATGGGGCAGTCGGGCCTGGCAGCAATTACCCTTAGGATGCCGTTGTTGCTGGTACGTAAGCGCTGCAGGAGAGACGCTGCTTTTCTACGCATTATGGCGAAAAAGTCGTTAGTGTGTGCGTCTGCGAACATTTTAGAGGCACTACAGCGCCACGGCAGCCTCAACAGCATTCTAAAGGCGTTGTTATATTGAACACGCAGGGCGCTGTAGGTCCGGCGCGTATAAGTCACCCACAGACCACCGGTATAGAAAGACTGACAGAACGCTTTAAATAAAGTTACTTTCACGTCTGCAGTGCACCGGGCGAATCTGCGGGCAAGCATATTGCCCCTTACCGACAACGCTCTGCGCTCTCACTCAATATCCTCATCATCTCCTAGGTCGCTCGTAACTATATGACCGAGATATTTGAACTTCTGTACGACTTTCAGAGGTACACCATCGAGACATACGGGTGGCACATGTCGTGGCTTCCGTTTCGGTGCCTTAAATACTAATATTTCACTCTTTTTTGAGTTGTATTTAAGGCCATGCTCCTCCGCATATGTCTCGCAGATAGAAAGCAGTTTCCTCAGTCCTGCTATAGAAGGACTGAGCAGCACCATGTCGTCAGCATAGCTTATGTTGTTAACACATATGTCATCGATGTGGCATCCAACATGTGTGCTGCTAAGTCGTTCAATCAGTTGGTTTACATACAGGTTGAACAAGAGTGGAGAGCTTAAGCCACCCTGCCTTACACCGCATTCCAGCCTGTATTCCTCCGACAGAGCTCCAACCCACCTCACCTGGTTACGCTGGTTAGCATACCAGTATCTTAGTAGAGCCGTGTACTCCGCCGGCACACCCGCGTCCCTCAACTTGCCCCACAGCATGTCGTATGAGACCAGGTCAAAAGCTTTCGATAAGTCGAGGAAACACGCGTAAACCGGCGTCCGCCTTACAGTGTAGTATTTGACAGTGTGTTTCAGACAGTAAATCGCGCTCTCCGTCGATAAATTCGGCTTAAACCCAAATTGTGCATCGTTTATTACTACGTATTTGTTGAGACACTCATTTAACAGACTATCAAACACCTTGGCTGCAGTGGTTGCAAGCGAGATAGGTCGGTAATTACCCATGTCGGATGTGTCCCCAGTTTTATTTTTAACAACGGGTACTACAATAGTCCTCATCAGTGGCTCGGGTAAGTAAGAGTGACCCAAACACAGGCTGTAAAACAGTGAAAGGACTCGCGGAAGATGCACCCCAGCATATCTGAAGTGTTCGATGCTGAGACCATCATAACCAGGCGATTTTCCTCTTACCATCTCTTTAATTATTTTATCTATTTTTTTTGCAGGTATCTTTTCATTTCGTTCTGTCATGATAGTCTCAGCCTCGCTCAAATTCAAACATGAAACGACATTTAAGGGTGACCTTACAGTAAAATTGCATCTGAATGCATCCGCAATATCCTTGTGATCATAAGCACCCCCAACACTCACTGGAAGACTCGGCTTAACATTCATTTTGTTTGTGTTCTTCCAGAAGCTTTTAAAGTCTTTAGAGGAGTGATTTGTCGCAATAATATCCATCTTTAGCTGTTCTTGTCTGTTTTGACACCATTTTAATTTGGCTTTAAAATGCTTTCTAGATTCTGACATCTCTTCAAATACGCGACCCCTGGACGGCTGCCCAGCCATCATCCACTCTTTAAATTTAAGCCGAGCCTCCCGATGTGGGCCCGCGACGTGCTTATTCCACCCCGTCACGTAACCTCCCTTTTTTCTACATGTATCCCTATATGTACGAATTGCTGCCAGTGATAGTGTATTTATAATATTACCGTACATATTATAAAGTACTGCGTAGTGTTCCTTGTTACTACAAAATGTATCACAACAGTTTCTGAGTTCCTCTGGAAGATCTATAATTCTCAAGTTTGTGTGACAAAAATCGTGATACAGTTTTATCTGTTGTGGAGTCCTGTTGCCCCAAGTAACACGGTTCACAGGTTTCCCCATTACCTGCTCCACAACCTTAGGCTTAAGTTTATTTAAATTACATTCCACCACAAGTGGGTAGTGGTCTGACCAAAATACATCATAATTAACAGACACGCTTACTACTGTTTCACGCGCAGAATGAGTGACTATGCAGTGGTCCAGCCACCTGTTACAACCATGAGCCTCACTATGAAAAGTAAATGTATTTTTATCACACATACTTGCGTCCACACAAATCCAGCTCTCTTCATTACAAAAATCTATCATTTCATTATAAAATAATTCCCTAGGATGAGCATTAAAGTCCCCTAGTATATAAAAAGCTTCAATTCCCTTATTTTCCTCTATTTCTATTATCGATCGGATTGAACCGAGACACGTACAGAACTCAGGTAAGTTTTCATAAGAGTTTGTGGGCATATATACACTAAATATAACTACAGATCTACTACTTACAGTTACTTTTATGGCACAGATTCGCACGTTGTCACACTCTATCACTGACACTGATTCAAACACATTTTTACGCCACAATATTGCAACACCACCATAAGGCCTCCCACTCACTAGGCCTCCCTCCGTGTCCACCGCAGATGTGCCTGTGGACCCAAATTCTTCATTGATCGTGCTGAGAAATGATAAGTCATGTGGAAGAATCCACGTTTCCTGGAGGCACAACACGTCGGCTGACCGGCACAACTCTCTTACACCTTCCGCTGACCTCTTGATCGATTTACAGTTGAAACTTATAATGTTACTAAGATTATCCATATATGTATTAATTTTTATCTATATTAATTAATTATTTATTTATTTGGTATTTTTATTGAAATGTGTTTAGTATATTCAATATATTGTTATTATCTAAATTATTTATTTGTTTCAAAATGTATGTAGTATATGTAGCACGTATTTATTATTCAGTATGTTCAACTGTCCTGTTTATTTTGTTCCTTATTATTGATTTTACCTTTTTGTTTATCGTAAAAATTCACAAAACGACGAAACGTTATGCCTGATGGCCACAGTTTATCATCTAGGAATGTCTCAATTTTATGCTTAGATACCAAGACCTTATAGGCATCATACCCTTTCTGCCGTCTTATATTGATTTTCACCAGTGAAACCTTTTCATGCGTTTTGTTATACACATAATCAATAATATCCTGCCCTGATACCTCCTTGGCAACATTCGAGATAAACAGAGGCACCTTTATATCCGCTGCCCTAAACTTTTGACTAGTTGACTCAGACTCAATGGCACAGCCTCTTTGACTAGTAAAGCGGTTTCTAAGCCTACGTTTTTGGTACAAAACCCACCCCTCGTTTTTTTCAGGCTCTTTCCATTCGCCATCTTTCCTTACTATATCCGAGAAAGACGCAATTTTTCCATTTTTAATATCAGTTTCAGCCTGATTGATAATATTATTACCGTAATACACCGGGCTACACTGATGCTCAGGCGATCTAGTCATCGCAACTCGGCCCTGTTGCTCTTCCTCAGAGCCCGCACGTACCATTTCATGATCGATTTTTGACGCATTAACGCGCTCGTATGCTTGCGCAGGCTCCGTTTGCAATTCCTCGCTCACACTCGCTACACTTGCGGGCGAGCGGTTGTTTGAGTGGTAAGATGAATTACCCTCCTTACGCGAGTGAGACGCGCATTCGTCAAAGTAAGTTGAAATTGCCATGGGACCACTATCAAAATAACTAACATCACCACCTCTCTTCATATTTACATTATTTTGGCTCGTATGCACGCAAGTACTTTTACAGTATTCGGTTAATTGGTTATTCAGATCTTTTTTCGTAACATAGTCGCTTTGAATGCGTTGAACAGAACTTTCTAATACTAATATTTTCTTGAGTATTGGCGTAACGTCTACATGATTAAATGTGATGGGGGGCAGCTTTTCCAACTGCCTTGCCACGAAAATTGGGACCTGATCAGGGTCTGTTTCCTTAAGTAGACAAATTATGTCTTCAATGTTCCGTAGAGTTTTACCTTTTCGTTTTCTCACTGTCAGCTGCTTACCCACAGATTCAAACAATAACGACTTTGCCTTTTCAATCTCATCCAAATTAAAAGCACTTTCACATATTTGAATTAGGCTTTCTTCATCCATTATGTCCAGCTTATTTTGGACGAATGCTAACACTTCACAAATAACGATGTTACAATTAGAACATTTTAATATTTTCGACGCGTTATCCATTATCGTAGCCAGGCCAGTGACCTTGCGTGCGCTCGCGTTCACGGACAGCGCCGGACTGGACTTATACAATTGGATGATTATCTCTTTTTTTATAAAACTAAAGTAACAAATGTACTTTAAGTCCTCCTTTTAAATAAAACTAGTTTTACGGATTTTATCGCGTATTACTTATTTTATATTCCCGACTTTTGGAGTACTTTACAGCACCCATGGTCACTGGGAGGGGGAGGGGGGCAACTGAGGTGTATGACGTCCCAATGTCATAGTTACCTCCAGATTAAAAAGTATTGATTTTCGTTTCGATCTACGCAGTATGAATTTACAGTATCTTGAAGTCTTGCAGTTGTATTCTTGGGTTGCAATTTAATTTTATTAATTTTGGGATCGTAAGCAGATGGTAGCACCCAACCATCTTCTCTATTGAAATTAGGATGTTTTTCGATTTCAATAGCCTCGCGAATCATCCTTGGAAAGAACCGATTTTCTTTAGCGAGGATTTGTGGTCTATCAAATCTAATGTACTGACGGGGGCGATTATGTACGTGTTCACTGACTGCAGACTGCACGGAGCATGGATTCTTCACATCAACTATGTGTTCTTTAACGCGGGTTTTTATGGTTCTTTTAGTTTGTTCTATATAAGAGAGACCACATTAACAATCAAGCTTGTACACTCCTGCATCTAGCAGAGAGACATTAAACTTGACTGCTGGTGAAAAGTCCACATGATGGTACGTGGCTACTGCTGTCCATGGACATCTGCAGTCAACTTCAAACAAAGAAGGCTACAGATGCGCTTTCACTTCTGAGGACTAAAACATAATGCTTTACAGTCTGTAAACATAATGACTCTTTACACTCTACAATATTTGGCGACAGAAATAAATACGAGAATGGTTTCTGCCCATACGAATTCTGAGGCATAAAAGAAGTCCTACCACCTAGTAATATCTACGACTTTGACACAGATTTCTGACACTATTTTCTGCTGACACATCTAACGTGGTAGAACTAAACAGCAGCTTTATTATGGTTCCAGAAGGAATAAGTCTACTGGGCTAAGGAAGTAAGACACTCACACAGAATGCTAGCATAAAATAGCAGCTTAATGCTGCTATGTTTCGTATGGTGTAACGTAGTAACAGGGCCTTATGTCTTAGCTCTCAGGGATGACAATGCTTGTACATTTGGATTCTTAATCGAGGATCACATCATCCGCTTACCATCATTCCACTATGTGCTCGCTTGTGCGCCTTTTCCTGTTAAATAAAACACTAGGAATTGAATAAACGGACCGAAGCGTTGCCAAATTACTAGAAGGAGCAATCGACATATTATTGTAAATTTGTATTAGTTACATTGGATAAGGATAATTAATATAATTTAGATATTTTAATCAATGAATTCAATTGCAACAAGTGTAATGTAAATTGAATTAAAACGATCGGTTTTAAACTGTATTGATAATTTTATTAGTTTATTAAATTTATTTTAAAATTTTTCATTGTTATCAAACATTGTTATTTCGTTGTAAGTCTGTTTCATGCTGGTTCCTCCCAGGACAGTTTTTTTTTCCAAGCCAGTGGTAATTAAACAAAAAAATGACTTTGGATAAGTATTGTTTATAATCTATATTGAATAAAAAAGTTTCTATGTCTGTTGCTGTTTCTAATTTTATTTTGAGTACTTAAGGGTGGGACTCTTTTTCTGCCCAAGAGCCCATCAAGGTAGGTTTTTGCCGCCGCCACCATTCCATATATTCATTGGTGCAATGGTGGCCATAGGCTGATTAGCCACAGTGTCCATGGAAACTGGCTCCGACGATATCTTAGACTCATTGTTTACGTTAGTGGAGTTTACATCATTTTGCACCAATTCCTGTTCCCCGCAGGTAGTTTGCGGCTTGTCTAAGGCCGGCATAGTGATATTTTCTTCCCTGGTGTTATCAGTTAAATTTTGACGATCAATATCAATGTCGAAATTTTGTTGTTCATCGTGACATGGTCCTAGGTCACGCATGATTTGATTTTTGTGTTTTTTTTACCCTTGCTGACGTATATCTGTCCTTTATTATATACGTGACTTTGCCTATTCCTTTTATTACAACGCCACGACACCAATTATATGTGTTATTATTTTTAAATTTTTTTATACAAAACCTTTGCCCCGGTTTCAAAAGGCTTCGCATTTTTCCCTCCATGTGCCTTAATCTGCAAATACTGTTTGTTTTGGACTTTATTTTCCAAGTATGTGAATGAAGGCGATATAACATGGCTCATTAAGTCCAAACGTGATCTCAACTTGTGACCGAAAACTAATTGAGCTGGTGACAAAGAAGTTGTGCTTTGTAAGAAGTTCCTATAATCGAATAAGAATTTAAGTAATTTTAATTTATATTCTTTTTTAATATTGTTATTAATTGAAAGTAAACATGATTTCAACCCCTTTTTCACTATTTTAACGTACCCTTCAGCCTGACCGTTACTAGCGGGGTGATACGGCGCGGCGGTGATGTTACATGTGTGATAACGTTAACCATACAGAAATTTTTAAACTCGTATAAGGTAAATGTAGCTGCGTTGTCGGTCACGATAGTTTGAGGTAATCCGAATCTCGATATATACTCGTAGAGTTTTTGGATCACAGACGACGAAGTAGACGATACTTTGTATACTTCCACCCATTTTGTATAAGCATCCACAATTATTAAGTACATTTGACCATGAAATGGTCCTAAGAAGTCCATGTTGATCCTATAAAATGGTAATGGAGGATATTTCCATGGTGATATAGGCGTTCGTGGTGGGGAATTACGCAGCTGGGTGCATATTTTGCATGCACCAATCATTTTTTCTATGGCTGCATCAATACCCGAGAACCAAAACCTAGACCGAGCTTCCGCTTTTGTTTTTACCACACCAAGATGGGAATTGTGTAACTCGGACAGAATCTTTAACCGCAACCGCTCAGGCAAAACTATTTTGTGCCCTCGCATTAAGCATCCATCTTCAAAAGATAACTGTGTTTTACATAAAAGGTAAGGTTTTATGTTTATATCATACAACTTTCTAGGCCACCCGTCCATCACATATTTTTTTTACTTTATTTAGAACGTTATCCTTACTCGTGACTTCACGTAATATGTTACGTGTCACAGGAAGGCTACCATCTGTGACAAGGTTAAAGTAAGATGCGCGGTCGAGTGTGTCAGCGCCTATGTGTATGCTTGAGCCGTCGCTGTTCACCCTGCTCCCCTCGTCCCCCATGATATCGGGCAAGCTCGCTCGCGATAAATAGTCCGCACAATTGTTTGCGCTACGGATGTATTCTATGTGATAATTGTACCCACTGAGAAATAACGCATACCTTTGTAGCCCATTCGCAGACACTTCCGGGATACCTTTGTAAGGACCGAATATAGTTATGAGTGGTTTGTGGTCAGTGCGTAAAATAAATGGTTCCGATCTTCCATATAAATATTGATGGAAACGTCTCACACCAAAAATAATTGCAGTTGCCTCCTTCTGGATTTGAGAGTACCTTTTTTCTGACGTATTTAAAGTGTGCGATGCAAAAGAAATAGGTCTCTCAACTCCGTCGCTGTCTATCTGTGATAACACCGCTCCTAACCCAGTCGGGGAAGCGTCAACAGTTAAAATTATTTTATTATTAGGGTTAAAATGCACTAGGACTTGCTCGGACGCTAAACACTTTTTTATTTTATTAAAAGCGTCACTGTGTACACGCGACCAACATCACTGAGTACCTTTTTTCAAAAGATCGTATAGCGGACTTAGAATGCTAGATGCATTTTTTACGAAATTTCTATAATAGTTAACCAACCCTAAAAACGACTGCAGTTTATTTGTGTTAGTTGGAACCGGTGCTTTTACAATTGCTTTTACCTTCTCATGTGACTTTTTTAACCCGTATTTATCAATAGTGTATCCTAAGTAATTTACTTCTTCTTGAAAGAATTCACATTTTTCTTTTTGTACTACTAGGCCTGCATCCCTTAGCATGCCTATTAAACACCGCTTGTAACCTCTCGAGATGCTCGGTATCATTTTTTCCTGTGATTAAAATATCGTCTAAAAGGCATAGCACTCCATCTAACCCCGACAGTACACAATCCATCGCACGTTGGAAAATCGAAGGTACAGATGAAAGTCCGAACACCATGCGCGTATATTTATATAACCCGCGATGAGTGTTGACACATGTGAATTTTTGTGAATCGTCATCCAAAATAAATTGGTTATACGCTATCGACATGTCTATTTTGGAAAATTGCTGTCCGCCGTGTAATTTCGCAAATAACTCGTTTATAAGTATTAACTGCTTGTTAATACTTACTGAATAATCGGCACAAAGTCTTACACTACCGTTTCGTTTTAATACTGGTACTATAGGATAGGCGTATTCGGAATATTCCACGGGTTTTAAAATCCCTAAATCTACTAATCTGTCGATCTCTTCGTCTATTTTATGTTTAGTGAAAAAGCTACTGGCCGTGTTTTAAAAAAATAGGCTGTGAATTTGGTTTTAATTGTAACTTTACTTTATATTTATTGAATGCACCAAGATTATCGGAAAACACTTCAGGATATTGTTGCTGAAATTTCAGCATAATGTTTTCCGTATTCGATACAAAATTTCACTTAACTAATTTAATTTTAAAAGTCGACATAAAATCACGATCCAATAACGGCGGTCCGCCGCCGGGCACTACGTAAACATTAAGTTCGGCCGTCTGCCCCGAGTATATTACCGGCACTCTTATTAGTCCTACGGAATTAATATTGTTACCGGTATAAGATGTCAATTTTTAGCGCTTCGCTGTAAGAGAATGCTATTAAAATATAAATCGTGTGTGTCTTTAGATATTACCGACACCGCCGACCAACTATCAATTTCAAATTTTAACGGAATGCCATTAATTGTCACCAGCTCAACTATGGGTTCTCCATTCCTAGAATGTACGTTAAACAGCTTACCTTCGTCCCCGATCTCATCCACCTCCTTAACTTCAACGTAATTCAATTTACACATTTTTTGTAAGTGACCTTTTTTATTACACTTTTTACACTTATACTGTGTAAACCGACACTTTGCTGAACTGTCGTTAGAACGTCCACACACGGAACAGTTTTCCACTCGTCTGGAATTGGGTGCACCTTCAGTGATCTTAAGAAGCTGATCTTCTTTGACGTCAGGGAGCACCGCTGCTGCATATCCTGAGGCGGAGGTGGATGCGGCGATGCGCGCGCACCGTACCGTCTCTGCCAGTTCGACTGCCTTTGTCAAAGATAACTCTGCCAGTTCCTGAGCGAACAACTTCTCGCGCTCGGGTCCCGGCAACATCCCTATTACAAATCTATCTCGTAATGCTTCTTCTACATTGCTGAATGAGCAGTGAGCTGTCAACCCACGAAGCCTTGCGGCCCACTGAACATGTGATTCGTCTGAATGTTGCTTTGCCCAGTAGAGAGAGTTCTTTCACTAAACCCGTGACGCTTTGGTGTAAAATGTCTATCAAGGGTGTTCAAGATATCCTCAAATGGCACTTTTTGGACTTCCTCAGGCAGTGCAAGATCTGACGCTAGTTGGTATGTACCGTCAGAGAGTGCGCTCAGGAGTATCGCTCTTCTTTTTTCCCCTGGTACATCAGTTGCAGAAATAATATTATTTGCAATGAACCACTGCGTGAGGCGGCCATTGTGGTCAAAAATTGATAAAATTCCGAACTGCGTTGTGGCCATTTAAAAAAATAATATGTGGGTATTCGTTGCCACTGGTAAGTATGCGTTATAGGGGGCACGAGTGAAACTACTGCTTGCAAGTAACACACTGATTTATTTCTTAACTATGACAAGTATACTTACACGTAGTCATACACAGGTACCCACCATCCATGAACTGCAGTCACCACTAACCATCAGTAGGATTGTGAGTTCGTTTGTCACTTCAGTTTTATAAAATAAAACATTTGCTATTTCATTTACATAGGCGAGGTTGTACATTTGAGAATGGGTGTAACGTGATATAATTGATTTCTTATATTTACGCGAATACTACACATTTAAATAAAACTAATTTTACGGATTTTATCTAATATACGCGATAAAGTCCGTAAAATTAGTTTTTTATTAAATGTGTAGTGTTCGCGTAAATATAAGAAATCATTATGTGAACCAGTACGAACTGGTAATTGCAAATAAAATTCGCCGATTAGAAGATCTCACGACTAAGCGCGCAAGATATCTAACAGCATTAAACTTTTTGAAGAGATGTCGCGATAATAATATCATTCCTACGTGTGTCAAAATATCAACTAAAGAGGACATTCGAGGAAGCGCTAAGATCTTAAATCAGGCAAGTAAAAAGTTGTTACGACCGGTAATCCAACAAAAACGCTCCGATCTACATACCATAAACAAATCCATAGACACATCATTCAGTGAGTTAAAGGCAGTTTTAACGACATTTGATTATAATGTTTGCATCGAAACGTTAAATAAACGAGAAATTAATAAATATAACGAATGCAAAAACAAACATATAGTAAAATATCAAAAATTAACGACCAAATTAAATGTCAAACATCTGAGTCAACGTGAGAACGAAACACAACCATTGACTACGAACGTGGATCATAGATTAAGCGTGGTCTATAATCTGTCAAAAAAAACTCTGGATGATGCAACAATTAGAGTATTTTTTTAATAGGATGAGGGTGATAAACGAGCACACAGTCCACCTGATGGTAAGTGGTTGCTGCGGCTCATAGACATCTACATCTATCCTCGTTTGCGAATCAAAATGCACATGCGTTGTCACCCGTGAGGACTAAGATGGAATGCCTCATTTCCAGTTAAAAAGGCCTCCGGTTCACGCTGGTATTCTGTGAGGTCGTGGTACCACCCCGGTTCGAGCCGGCCCATCCGTGCGACAGCAAAAGCTGCCGCGTGGCTCTACCACTGTTTAAAAGTATATCGAGAGTATTATAGAAAGGCCTTAATTTTGCTTTAACACCTAAAAAAATTACCGTACGAAGAAATTATCTGCAGTGTCGAGGACTGTTTATTTAAAAACAATATGCGAATGGAAGATTTGGAAGCGATACGTCAAGACATTTCGTCTATGTTACGTCGAAGTTCACCGCCAAAACCGAATCTACCTAAAGACGAATTTAAAGCGTTGAATAACCTACACAATAAACGAGAACTCACGATTCTCCGCGCAGATAAGGGAAATGCCACAGTAGTCATGGATACGTCGGATTATAATTCTAAAATACAAGAACTTTTGTCGGATTCAAGTACTTATAAAAAGGGTATCCTATAAAAAAAAGGTTAAAAATGACCCAACAAATAACACAGTCAAAGCAACTAGTGATCTCATAAAGAAACACTCCGAAAGATTAAATCTAGACTTAAAATCGATAATAACTACGTGTGTCAAACCACCGAAATTGTATGGGTTACCAAAAATACACAAGCCCAATGCTCCACTACGTCCTATAGTGAGCCAAATCGATTCACCAACTTACAAATTGGCTCAACACTTAGCGAATATACTCTCACCGCTCAAGAGACATGCAAGAGCACACACAAAGGATTCCTACCATTTTGTCAGCGAGATTAAAGACCTACATCTGGCAGACAATGAAACTTTGGTCAGTTTTGATGTGCAGTCTCTGTTCACATGCTTACCTGTGAAGACTGCATCTCGATTGTTACTAGAAGGCTAGAGCAAAACAACATGCCCGTAGAATATGCAGTATTACTTAGACACTGCCTTACATCTGGCTACCTATTGTGGAAGGAGGAGTTCTACAAGCAAGTAGATGGAGTGGCGATGGGTTCACCTGTATCTCCCATTGTTGCCGATATATTCATGGAGGACTTTGAGGAGAAAGCCCTGCGTACTTCTCCCGTAAACCCAAGATTCTACAAGCGGTACGTAGACGACACTTTCACAATTCTCCCTTTAGATAAAGTAACTGCATTTCTAGACGTTCTTAATTCCTAAATTCCAAAATTCAGTTCACAATGGAGTTAGAGGCAAACAATTCTTTAGCTTTTCTAGATGTGTTAGTAATTCGGAATCCTGATACACCTTGAGCACACTGTATATAGAAAAAAGACCCATAGAGATAGATATTTAAACGGTGATTCTCACCACCATCCTTCACAGTTAGCTACCATGGGTAAATCTTTGTTTCAGAGAGCACGAGGGATCTGTGACAGTAAACACCTGGCCGCCGAGCTCCAACACGTCAAGCAAGTTTTGCACGACAATAAACTTCGGGTCCCGCGCCTACGTCACAGTGAACGAGTGAAGCCGGCCACAGTCGAGCGAGTGCCTGCTGTTCTGCCATATGTCAGAGGTGACACTGACAAGATTGGCTACATCTTGAAGCGTGCTTCCATTAAAACATATTTCAAGCCGCCGAAGAAGATTAGTCCAGTTTTTACCATCAGTCAAGTGTAATATTCCTCTGCAAGATGCAGAAGTGTACAAGCTTGATTGTGAATGTGGTCTCTCTTATATAGGACAAACTAAAAGATCTATAAAAACCTGTGTTAAAGAACACATAGCTGATGTGAAAAATAGACGCTCCGGGAAGTCTGCAGTCTGTGAACACGCAGGATCGCCCCCGTCACTACATTAGATTTTCTAGACCACAAACCCTCGCTAAAGAACACCGATTCCTTCCAAGGATGATTCGCGAGGCTATTGAAATAACAAAAACATCCTAATTTCAATAGAGAAGATGGCTGGGTGCTACCATCTGCTTGGGATCCCATAATTAATAAAATTAATCCCAACCCAAGCTTACAACTGCAAGACTTCATGATACTGTCAGTTCATACTGCGTAGATCGGAACAAAAATTAATAATTTTCATCTGGAGGTAGCCGTGGTTAACTATGACATTGGGACGTCATACACCTCAGTCCCACCCGTGACCATAGGTGATGTAAAGTGCTGGAAACGTCGGGAATGTAAAATAAGTTAATGTACGCGATAAAATCCGTAAAATTAGTTTTATTTAAATGTGATATAATTGGGCAATATGTGTTATTTATTATAAGAAAATTTGGACAAATTATTTAGAAACGAGGAAGTATTATCTTACTATTCACTAGAGTAAGCATTAATTTATTACCAATCTTGACCAATCTTGTCAGCCTCGAGTACAGGCGCAGAGTAGCCAGACTCTCGGTATTCTATAGGATGCATTTCGGTGAGTGTGCGCAGGAATTACACGCTTTAATTTCTCCCTCTCCTTTCCACCATCGGACAATAAGATGGTCGGCGGGTATTCATCCCTTTGGTGTCGATATTCCACCCTTGAGAACCAAACGGTTTGCTTCGTCTTTTGTAATGCGTACAGCAAAGGAGGAGGAGGTGGGAGAGGCGCTACTGAGCCATGATAAACATCGGTTCCGTATTTAGTGTAATATAAAAATAAAAACAAGTGATATTTGACATTAAAAACAAGTGGAGTGGAATAATAAACAAGTGACTATCGAAAAACATTGTGGACAAGGTCCGAAAACAGTGAATAGCAAACTATTACAAGTGCAAAACAGTGAAGTGAAAAAGACCTCAAAACTAAACTATTAACAATATTTCCCACATTAGATTGTCAACAGTAGTCTAAAAACAAATGAACGAAGTGCAAAACTATAATTTACATTATTCAAGTGCAAAACTTACAAAACACAATTAAATTAGGCATGATTTTGCATTTTTGATCAATAAAACAGTGCCATCTAGAGAAAATACTCAAAACTATAAAGACTATCACGCACCAAACAACTGTCCCGTCCTCTAGTTCCTAATCGAGCCAACAGAGGACAGCACAAGTTGCAAAACGACAAAAAAATATTCACAACACTATATTATCGTAAAATATATCCAACAAATATGGAGGAAGTAATGAATATGCTTAGAAAAATTCAAAATGAGCTGAATGAACAAAAAGCAACAATTGTGCAATCAGCTGACAAAGTTACGGAACAAGTTACGCAAAATATAAACTCCATATTGGAGGAAAAGTTCAAAGCAATAGATATAAAATACGAAAACCTTAAAGAGAAGCTGGGAAAACCAGGAAAAAAGATTATACTTTTTAGAAAAACAGTCAAGACAGAGGAACATCGTTATTTTTGGCTTGGCGGAAACTGATACATTATATGCAAATTTAGAAAAAACCGTATTAAGTTTCATAAATCAATACTTCTCTGTAGGACTAGAACACAGAGATATACAAGAAACTAGGAGAATAGGGAAGAAAGGAGAAAAACCACGGCCGATTACCGTAACGTTTACTTCATTGGGCACGAAAATAGAAATCTTTAAACACAGGAGAGTATTGAAAGATACCACTTATTACATAAAAGAAGACTTTCCACAACATATTTTAGAAAAAAGAAGGGAACTGCAAGAGCAAAGCAAAAATTGAAAAAGAGAAAGGAAACTCCGCCACTATCAAGTACGATAAACTGATAATACACTACAAAAATGCAAATACATCAGGCAACAAGAAAAGAACTCTACCAACATCACCAAACTACAATGATTTTACGCAACCAGAACCAAAGACACAAGCTAATGAAAAGAACAAAACTCAAACAGGACTACGAAGATCGTCGAGTTTATCAGAGGGAGTTATGAAACCAGGAATACTTAGTTTCCTAACAACTAAAAACCAAACCACCAACAACCAAAATAACCTACCATACGACCAAACAAACAAAAATAATAACCACAACAGCCCTCTCTCACGGAAAACACACTACAAATAATAACAAACACTAAACCGCATCTTCCAAGCCGGCTGGTCCCCGTGGAAGATTACGACCGAAACCCTCCAGAGGAAACATTAGCAGGTTCGTCAAAGACTACTAAAAACAAGTATCATAACCACCTATATATATCGACCTACAACGTTAAAACCTATCGACTTATTCACGACTACTGGAACTAACAGAATCATTAAAAAACGTAAAGTACGATATTATTGGTCTCTCAGAAGTCAGAAAACTCGGTAACAAAATAGGAAGAACATGATGAGTTTATTTTCTACCACATTGGAGAAAACGCCGGGATTATATGGAGTAGGCTTTATTGTCAAAAAACAGCTGAAAAAAATACATAAAAAGTTTCAATGGACTGTCAGAAATGAGTGGCCCTGCTAAGAATGCATACCAACAATTTAGACTTAAGCATCATTCAAGTTTACGCCCCAACAGAGGCCTCAAAGGAAGAAGAACTAGAGCTATTCTACAGTACTGTCGACAAAGCCATACAACTTTCAGGAAATAATATAATAGTCATGGGTGACTTTAACGCCAAAATTGGTCAACCCAAACCAAACGAAACCATTACGGGAAGTTACGGCTATGGTAATAGAAACTGTAGAGGAGACAGACTCATCGAGTTTGCGTACGAGAACAATCTAGCTATTATGAATACTTTTTTCAAAAAGAACAACAAACAGAGATGGACTTGGAAATCACCCGATGGTAATACAAAAAACGAAATAGACTACTTTTTAACAAACCTACCGAGAAACGTAAACAATATACAGGTCTTAAACATCACTTACCCTTCGGACCACAGACCTGTTAGGGCAGCGTTCAGTATTCTTTCAAGGTTAAAAAATCGTAGCAAGTTTGGTAAACGCCCCCAATCCCAATTAAAGAGCGATGAAGAAGTGAAAACCTACATTGAATCGCTGAACAGCTGCTCAGCAAATCTGTTAGACTACTGGAATGACAAAGACACCGTCCAGAATTGTTATGATAAAATAACACACGCAATAGATATCAGCCTAAAAAAAGCACATGATCCAACATCTAATATAAACACAGACAAAAATCAAATAATATCAGCACGCACAAAAGCACTAATCAGCAGAAGACAAGAACTACAAAAAACAAAACCAAAATCAAGGGCTATGAAAAATAAATTAAAAGCACTTTACAAGCTTATAAGTAAACGAATTAACCAAGACTATAAGGCACACCGCACACAAACCATAGAAAAATGCCTTCTTGCCACAGGGAGCGCCAAAAAAGCATACAAGGAACTGAGAACACATAAATCATGGATCGAAGAGTTGAAAAGTAATACAAACAACACACGAAATAGAACGGAAATACTCAAAATAGCAACAGATTTTTACAAAAATCTTTATAGCACACCTAAGCTACCAGCATATAAATTATCGAGTAGTAGTGCAGACGAGGCGAAATCAACCATTGATGAAGACGAAGTGGTTAAAGGAATTAAGGCACTAAAAATAGATAAAAGCCCAGGGCCCGACAGAATCACCAACGAGGCTATAAAAACAGGACACAAGTATCTAGTTAAACCTCTAACCAGACTGTTCAACATGATACTGAATTGCAAAAACACCCCACGTCAATGGTCAGAGTCGGAAATAATTTTGCTCTACAAAAAAGGAGACCCAAACAATATTAGTAATTACAGACCAATAAGCCTGCTACCTTCACTATACAAACTTTTCTCCTCCATACTTGAGAAAAAAATAAAAGAAACCACAGAAAACTTCCAACCTATAGAACAGGCGGGCTTCAGACGAGGTTTTTCCACTGTTGACCATATACATTCGCTAGAGATGATAATAGAACAATTCCAAGAGTTCAACAGACCACTCTATGCTGTCTTTATTGATTACCAAAAAGCCTTCGATACTCTACTCCACTCATCGATTTGGGAAGCTCTACTCTCTCAAAAAGTGGCATTGGACTACATACAAGTCCTAAAAAACATCTATGATAACAGTAATAGTAGAGTGAAGTTGGAGACCACTGGGCCAATCATACAAATAAAAAGAGGTGTAAGGCAAGGAGACCCAGTCTCACCAAAAATCTTTATAGCAGTGCTAGAGTCCATCATTCGCAAACTAAACTGGGAGAAAGTCGGCATAAACGTAAACGGTTGTTACCTGAGTCATCTCAGATTTGCTGACGATATAGTTCTGCTATCAGAAAGCACAAACCAACTACAAGTGATGATAAACTCTCTACATGAAGAAAGTAGTAAAGTAGGCTTAGAAATCAACTTAAATAAAACTAATATCATGACAAATCACACTAAAATACCTATATATCTCAAAAATCTGCCTTTAACCTATGTTGATACATACATTTATCTGGGTAAACAAATTTCATTTAACCAACACAACAACGAACAAGAAGTAGAGAGAAGAGTCAACATTACTTGGAAGAAGTTCTGGAGCCTCAAAGAGATTCTAAAAAGCAACTTGCCCATAAGGCTAAAAAGCAAAGTCATGAACAACTGTCTACTTCCCTCACTAACATACGCCTGTCAAACATGGAAATATACTAGGAAAATAAAAAATAAGATCATAACAAGTCAAAGAAGTATGGAAAGAAGCATTTTGAAGATTAAGAAGATCAAAAAAATCCGCCACACTACCATAAGACAGAAAACAAAAGCCATTGACGCTCTCAGCTACTCACAGAAGCTAAAATGGCGATGGGCTGGACATGTAGCCAGACTTACTGACAATCGCTGGACCATAAAGACCACATCATGGGTAGGGCCATTGGGCCAAAGGATAAGGGGTAGGCCAATTGCGCGCTGGGCAGACGACATTATAAAAATAGCAGGTACCCACTGGATGCGAGTAGCAGAGGACAAAAAACAATGGTCATCTCTGGAGGAGGCCTTTACCCTCCGTTGAGAGGGGTTCTTGCAATTGTACAAAAAAAAAAAAAAAAAAACTTTCATTATGCATTGTTTTAATCGTCTAAGACAACTACTAGAAGTAAGAAGATAAATTATCTTGTTCTATATTATTCTATTACATATCTATCTATCAAAATTAAGTATATTCCTTACTAAATAAACGTTATATTCCTAACTATTAAAAGTAATATATACCAAAATACTAAGTTTTTTTGTAACACTAGATTAATTATTTTTTTTGCATGCACACTGTTTTAAAATTGTAAATTTCTACTTTGAAGCAAGAAATAAAAGGCTTTTTTATTTTTTATTTTTATTTTATTTATTTATTTTAAATGAGAAAAAAATATGAACATTGTAGAATGAGCTAAAATTATAATAAATACTTAAACGTATAAGTAATTTCTTCTATATCTTAATTCTTACAAGCTACAAATATCATGTTTAGTATAACACATAAGCGATTTGGTCTAGTACTGTAAGCTTATAGTGTTGTATTGAATAAATAAAGTAAATTGACAGCCTATATACACCCTATTGCTAGGCACAGGCAGTTATTTTATCCAAGGGCTTTCGGAGTAATTAGCCTTCCATACTTCTCAAATACATGCTAGTTGGCTTCACATAATATCATCGAAATGTTTTGCCTATCAAACATGCAGGATTGCTGACACGATGTCTTCTTTATAGAACAAGGGTTGACAAACAGTTTACCTAATCTACGTTCACCTAAGAGGATTCTGTGGCCCATAGACATCTGCATTATCCTCGATTAACAATAAAATCAGATACCATATCATGTATCGAGTACACTTGCTCGCTCCGATACGCCGTCCCCGTGACCCGCAGCCCTGGTTTTTAGCACGCTCCACCCACAGATATCGTTGCGGACGTGATAAATCTTCATGCAGACACTTTTCTGTTCCCTCACCCCGTCGATAAAACTCATCCTCATTTACAGTGGTTGTATTTTGTCGCCTCACGTTTTTGATTTAGCTTTCCCTAACGGATCCACATGGCCCGATGCGTTAAAACCAACTTATTACGCCGATAATCTCCGCAAATAAATACAAGCGTTGAATTTTATACTGATTATTTGGATAAAAATACTTGAGGATTTTTATGTTGGATACTTATGATTTTCTTTGTCCTTCTTCATTGTCAGCCCGTGTAAGTCCACTTTTGGCCCTCTCCCATTGTGGGGTGGATCAAGGCTTTTAAGTGATTAGGGCTGCAGCATTCACTTACCATCAGGTGGATGTGTGCTCGTTCTTCACCCTATTCTACACAAAAAAAAATCAAAATAATAAAAGAAAACTTGTGGTTGTCTACCCACCTCACAAGTGTGGCAACTATGGCAAGTTCCTCAAGGGTGAAATCTATTGAGGAGGCCTATATTTAGCAAAAGGCGGAAAATTATTTCTATATTAAGAAACATAAAATTTTGTCAAATTTAGTCACGTTCAACAACGAGATTTGAAAGCTTGGTATATACGTTATACGCGTAAGTAGATTACAATGCTTCTACATAGAGTGCTTCGTGAGATATGAACTCCAAATATAATTTGGCATAGAGTAAGTACTGTAAGTGTTTCCTGTCATATCAGTATTTTTTCAACAAGTTGTTTTGTTGTTGTAACAATTTAGAAAATAAATGTCTTCTTACGTTCACATACTCCTATCTGCTTTAATTGGAGAATGGTTCTTGCAACTTGATTAAATAATTTAAAGTCCTTATTTTTTCACAAAGATGTATGTAATAAAATACCTTACTACAGTTTCTAATATTTCAAATTACAAAACAATGAAAGATGTATTATCCAGGCCGCAACCTTGAGCAGACGAAAATCCTGCTACCTCGAAATCACTTATCTTAACGTGGGTGTGCTCTCACCCGTGTTCCCTAATTAATGTCTTATTAAAAGTATTTTATATATAGAATTTATTTTTCTCTTTATATTATATTATATTGATAATAACGTATTACAGTTTCATCTAATAGTTATTTAATTATGCTTCTAATACAAAAAAAGGGTATTAAATAAAACCTTAGTAATATAAAAAATTGTTAATTTTCATAATATGCAGTCATATTTCTATAAAATTGAAGTCATAAACAAACTTACAGCCTGATTATTTTGATTTTATAGATTGTATTGATTATAGATATTTTTAGATTGTAAGTGGAACGCCTGCAGCCAACTAAACAAGAGAAGAAGAAAGAGAAGGATACACATGCGTTCTCACTTCTGAGGATGAAGATTGAATCTCTTACAGCCTGTAATTGTATTGGCCCATTTGACCGAAAGACACGAGTGTCAGCACTGCTATTTGGCGGCAAAACTTTCACTTTGTTTTTTTTTAATATTTTGAATAAATGAAAAAAAAAGTAGGAAAGCGGGATGATCTTTTAGGCACGAAAGAGCCCTGTCACCTAGTACTACTATACATTCATAAATCTGTTTTTATTTATAGGATAGGGTGACAAACGAGTACACAGTCCACCTGATGGTCAGTGGTTGCTACGGCTCATAGACATCTACATCTATCCTCGATTACAAATCAAAATGCAGATGCGTTGTCACCCGTGAGGACTAAGATTGAATGCCTCTTTTCCAGTAAAAACGGTCGCCGGTTCTCTACACTCATCATACGAAACACAGCAGTGTTAAGTTGCTATTTTACGCTGGTATTCTGTGAGAGCGTGGTCCTTCTGCTGCTTAATTTTATTAGGTATTTTTACGTGATAGAGCCACGCTGAAGGCGTTCTGTAGCTGCAGCACGAATTGGTTGGCTTTGACTTGAAAAGTACCACGCTCAAATAGAATAACTTTGTAAAATAGCAGCGTAATACTGATGTGTTTCTTATGATGTGTTCAGAGGAACAGAGCCCTTATTAACGGACTTCATAAACGGAGGTTATTAATTCGTCGGAATAATTTTTATATATATCTAGAGATAATTCTGTACCTCGTTATCCAATTTGAATGGTTTTTTGTTCAGAGTTGGTGCTATATAAACTTGGTCTCATATAAGAGCTGTTGTTGGTATCCATGAAAAAATCAACATACTGTTCAATTCAGAATAACGCTGCTGTGTTTCGTACGGTGAGTGTAGATAACTGGAGACCTTTTTACTGGAAACGAGGCATTCTATCTTAGTCCTCACGGGTGACATCGCATCTTCATTTTGATTCGTAGTCGAGGATAGATGTAGATGTCTATGAGCCAAAGCAACCACTTAACAGCAGGTGGACTGTGTGCTTGTTTGTCATCCTTATTCTATAAAAAATTGTGGAGTACTATGGTTCGCATGTTAACTAACTATCATATGAAAAATAATCTATACTTTTAAAAGATAGTTTTATGTTTAGGAAACCAGTGTCCTCCGATGACATTTACGTAAAAAGTAGTTCGAATAAATCAGTAGGCAACTTGTTCGTGCAAAAGTGGTAGAGACCATTACCCCGATATAGTGCTCCCGAGGGACGAGAAGCGATAGCTTTTTATAGTATTACCAAAAAGCAGAATACAATATACTGTTATTATATTATATTACTCAAAAATATATATAATACTGGTGACTCGACCAGGCTTCGACTATCATCTTTTCTTTTGTTTCTTTTATAGAATAAGGGTGACAAATGAGCACACAGTCCACCAGATGGTAAGTGTATGCCGTGGCCCATAGATACATTACAACAACATCTATCCTCGATTAAAAACCAAAATGCAGATGCGTTGTCAGTCGTGAGGACTAAGATAGAATGCCTCTTTTCCAGTAAAATGGGTCTCCGGTTCTCTACACTCACTATACGAAACACAGCAGCATTAAGCTGTAATTTTACGCTGGTATTCTGTGAGAGCGTCGTGCTTTCCCGGTCGAGCCGACCCATTCGTGCTACAACTATACTATTAATATAGCTGCAGCATGGCTCTACTATTTATCTTAGTTAGATTATCATCTAAATAAGATAAATAGAAAAGAATTAATAAAATGAATAATTGTTGATGTTATCAAAGATAATCATCTAATTTTTCGATTTCAATAAATCTTCTCCAAGCTTTTCGAATAAATGGCCTAGATCACTCCTGTCATTGCTTTCTACCTGTTCGTGAAGTTAAATTACATAAAATAATTTCAATGATGAGCCCGGACGGATTGACAGGCAGACACACAAAAACTTAAAAATAGTAATGAATATCTTAATTGCTTGCAAATAATTTCCTGGACTCAATAAAAGGCAGTTCATTTCATTTATATGTATAGATTAGTATATTGACGTGGTGTCAGCGTCGAAGAACACATTATTCAATTTAGGCCCTTAATATTAATAAGTATAATATAATATATTATTAAGGATAATTTAAAAAACTATTGGTCAGGCCTTGATCAAATGACCACATGAGAAACACCTTTCAAATAAAAAAGAATTGTCGAAATCGGTGCACGTAGAACAAGTTTGAGGTAACACCCATAAAAAAAAACATACAGTCGAATTGAGTACCTTCTTTTTTAAGTCGGCATAAATATGCGTTACCCGTTACAAGTATTTTCTCTTTTATCGTGGTGGTAGTTTACATACATCACCGTCATCATCCAGACTGGGCACTTATTCATATCAGCAGCTGTACAGGTCTAGCAATACTATTATAACTGTGACCAGTATGATCTATTGTGACGCTATAGTTCACTGTTAAGCCCTGTATCAAAAAAAATGAAAGCATTTTCACTTCTTTGCTTACGTAATTTCTCAATCAAACCGCGATCAGTTATGGTGTGCAGGGGAGTTTAGTTTAGTTAAGGAGTGGAATCGGCATATTCTTGAGCATCTTAGTCCTAAGAATTAATCATCAATATCCAGTAGAGGCTTTAGCTAAAATACTCTGTTTTTTCTTACTTCATTCAAGGGCTTCTAAAGCGACTATACATTCATATGCCTGGATTGAGGTTTTGTACTGGAAAGGTGTACCGGATTGAAGCAGGGGTTGTTAGCGTACTGTCTTTACAAGTTTAACATTGTAATATTTTTGTAATAGCCGTGTTATCTCAGTTACTAAGCGCTTGTTTTTGTCGTTTATTAAAAAAATGATAATAATAAAACATTTCTATATCTTTTCAATATCTCGTCTAGCTACAGTCTATTTCTGAACATGGGCCAAATATATAGTTGGCAGGATTTGACGCGATTGTTAAGTTTCATTGACGGTTTATCAATCACAGTATCAGACTTACCGAACCTTAGACGCATCTCACCATTACTTGTGGTGTAATATACAACACAACTAAAACCATTTATATTGTGGTTTAGAGCCATTTATCGTAAGTTAGAAGATCTACCTGGCTATTCTCATAGTCTCATAGTCTTCGCCTATGGTCCAACCGAGAGCAGGACAGTAATCCAGCAGTGGAGTTCTACGGACTGGTGAAGATGATGAAAGATATATCAAAGGAGGCATTTAGCAATAATCGAAAAGACTGAATTCTCAGGGTTCGTGACCTGCGGCTATATTTTGGCACGATTCACAATATAGAACGTTATGGAGGCAATAAATCCACGTTGACAATTTTTTGCTCATTCACACCCCGCCCCCCAGCCGTTCCCCCAGTGATTGTATGCCATATCACGTATTTGGTTTTACTTTTTCATACAAAAATATATTTTTAGCATCCTCTGGTTCTTGTGATATTTTTTTCGTATTCACACCGACGGATATTTACTTATAGCAAAATGTAATATATTACAATGAGGTGATCGCTAACATGCTGTTTCAATGCTGTTTTTATTTGTGTTGTTAATTGTGTAACATACATGATGTTAAAAAAAAAGTCCCGCTGGGTTTCTTGCTGGTTCTTCCCAGGGCAGAGGTTTTCTTAGAACCAGTGGTAATTAAACAAAAGAGTGACTTTCAATTAGTATTATTTATAATCTACATTGAATAAAAAAGTTTCTGTTTCTGTTTCTGTTACTGTTAATGTATTACAATAATAAATTACACTAATATATTGCAATGTAGGGGCGGCGTAAGATAGTCTAATACTCTTTAATATCACCCTGAGGATGTGAGAGGCGACAGTAGTGAAAACAGGAGATGGGTAGAAGTATCTTATTGATAATAACACAAAAATAATGAAAACTGCCATTCCATACCGCCTGCCTGGCGTTGTAACCATTGCAAAATCCCCTTCATGCAACCTATGGGGAAGGCCTATGTTCAGCCGTGAACTTTTGATAACCTGTGACGAATAAATAAAAAAACAAAATAAATTATTAACAATAACCATTGCTGAAATTTCAAACCGCACGAGAGATTTATGTGGCATAGTATTAAGAATAACGTCACTGAATTTTATTTACAAAGGCCACGCTACGGTTGACCCCAATAAAGAAACCGAAATGTGTCTCTGAAGAAATGTCCGATCCAAATTTCAAAGTCCTTCCCTAGCAGAAAACTATATCTGTAGCTCCAATGTATTGCTATGCGGGCAGTACATTCGTAATGAGGTTACAGGAGTGTCGAGGTCGTGCATAATTGAGCTTGGAGATGTGTTTGCTGAAAGTCACGCGGGGGAAAACTGACCTGTCTGACTGGTTGTCAATATATTGTTACGCGCCACTATTAATGTCTTGTACATGGCAACACTAGTTACACTAGCGCCCTCTAGTGTCGAGTAGCAGAACTAGGAGAGTCGAGATCCTTCCAGAAATGTCGGGACCGATAAGTACTCGAACATTCTAGATGTCGCTACAGTAGAAGGTTCTGGAAACTATTTGAGGCCCTATATAAGGCCGGTATAGACCACGACCGAGGCAGATTGAATTGGCGATACAAGAGAATACTTCGAAGCGAAATATCGGCGAACTGTGTTTTATTATTAGTGTGATTTTAAGTTGTAATTAGTGTTGTGTAATTAAATAGTCAATTTTGGTAATTCAATCGGCAGTTTGTAATTGTCTCGAACCCCAAGCTCGTAACAATTGGTGTCAGAAGTGGGATCAAATATGCCGATTTTACCTAAAGACGACACGGAGGGTATCTGTACCCGAAGTCAACGCCACCAGGAGACGGACCAGAGACGATTTGGTGATGCAACGCCGCAAACGTCGGAGGGTCAGCTGCTAACCACGGAGGCAGGCCCGTCATCAGCTCCTGCATCTACAGCACCTGACTTAGGTGCTCTGATGATGATGCTACAGGATCAGGCTCGCCGACAGGAGGAACAGGCCCGCCGACAGGAGGAACAGGCCCGCCGACAGGAGGAACAGGCCCGCCGACAGGAGGAACAGGCCCGTCGGTTGGAAGAGCAGCTGCACCGCCTACAGGAGGAACAGGCCCGCCAACAGGAGGAACAGGCCCGCCAACAGGAAGAACAAGCCCGCCGACAAGAGGAACAGGGCCGTCGGTTGGAAGAGCAGCTCAAACGCTATAAGGAAGAGCAGATACTCCTCATGAAGGACCTTTACGCTACCTTCGGTAAAGAGATAAAGGAGTTGAAGGATAAGGTTGCTCAATATGACAACCGCCTGTCGGAAGCTGAAACCCGAATCGACCAAGTGTACAATCGGGTTGACATCGTGATGGCCGACGTGAAGAAAACGCTGGACGACCTCAAACATGGAGATGGAATTACAGCTCCCGTGGTAGCTCCAACACCTTCGCTAGGTGGATTATTCAAAGTGCCGCCATTCGACGGGACTTCTTCCTGGTCGGCCTACAAAATCCAGTTCGAGGCTGTTATGAAGGCGAACGGCTGGAATAAAAGTCAGGCCATGACTGCTCTCACCCTAGGCCTACGCGACCAAGCCTTAACTGTTCTGGAAGCTCTCGGTAAGGAAGTGACTTACGAGCAGCTCCTTGAGTCATTGGAGTCGAGATATGGCGACGCTCACCTGGAACACGTCTTTCGTGCGCAGCTCAAAGATCGCGTGCAACGCAGCGACGAAAACCTGCAGCAGTGGGCCCTTGAGGTGGAGAAGCTGGTTCGGAAAGCATACCAGTCTGTACCTGCGCTCATTGTAGGGAACCTGGTGCAGACATTCATCGACGGTATCCGCGACCTTGAAGTCAGAGCTGCTGTGAGGCTCGGGCACCACGAGACGCTTAAGGACGCGTTGGCCCATGCACTGGAGGTGGAAGCCGCGTGGCAGGATCATCGTTCCCATCGCGTCAGGGAGGTTCCTGCAGCTACATTTCACGACCGCAATAAAGGATACAGCCCTAGATGCTACGGCTGTGGGAAAAGAGGCCATCTTCGATCCAGCTGCCCTAAACGAACTGTAGAAAAAGGTGATCAATCTCGAGAGGATAGTGTGGCTAACAGCACCGCCCAGCATCAGCAGGGAAACTGGCGGGTGCTGACTGATTTTAGAAGAGGTACTCCTAAGATTGTCCATGTGGATCGACTGGCGCGTTATTATGGGGACAATAATGCTCGGGACGAGCATGTCTTAGGAGGGGGCAGTGTTACGCGCCACTATTAATGTCTTGTACATGGCAACACTAGTTACACTAGCGCCCTCTAGTGTCGAGTAGCAGAACTAGGAGAGTCGAGATCCTTCCAGAAATGTCGGGACCGATAAGTACTCGAACATTCTAGATGTCGCTACAGTAGAAGGTTCTGGAAACTATTTGAGGCCCTATATAAGGCCGGTATAGACCACGACCGAGGCAGATTGAATTGGCGATACAAGAGAATACTTCGAAGCGAAATATCGGCGAACTGTGTTTTATTATTAGTGTGATTTTAAGTTGTAATTAGTGTTGTGTAATTAAATAGTCAATTTTGGTAATTCAATCGGCAGTTTGTAATTGTCTCGAACCCCAAGCTCGTAACAATATTATAACCTCATGCTGGTAGTTTATTGTCGCCGTGTCTCGCATAAAACGTACCGTACCGCTCTCATTTGAGAATTTATTATTTATAGAATTCTGTTTGGAATATCTTTTGTGCGGCGATTAGAAATTTTATATTGTATTTATAGAAAACTTACTATGGACATAGGATAATAGGGGGACTAATAGAAAATCAGCATCAGGTTTCCAATCTGACACGATGCTGAATTGGTTTCTAGTTTTTAGCACTAACTTAAGGCACTAGTTTTAAGAATATATTTTTAACACATTTTTGTCTAATTTTAATTATCTTTGTTTCCTAATGTTTTGGCTGTTTGTTCGTTCTTGAAATTGCATTTGTTCTGACTTTCTTTCTGTGTCTTGGTGCCTTGTGTCTTGTGTCTCTTGTGTCTTGGTGGTTATTTGTGTGTCAAAATAATTATTTCTTTCTTTTCTAATAATAGGAATTGGTTTTATTGAAAATTTTACTTTCTTAGTGATAATCGATAAGTGGTAGAGCTGCATTAAGGTTGTACCACGAATTGGTCGACTCGAACGGAGAAGGACCAAGGTCTCACATAATACCTGCGTAAAATAGCAGCTTTAAGCTGCTGTGTTTCGTATAGTAAGTGTAAAGAACCGGAAACCCTTTTTATTGGAAAAGAAGCCTTCCATCGTACTCCTTAGGGGCGATAACGCATGTGTATTTTTATTCTTAATCGGGATAGATAAAATAGGATAGATGTAGATATCTGTGGTCCACAACATTCACTTACTATCGTGGACTATGTGGTTGTTTATCTCCCTTATTCTATATAAAATATTTAACGCCAAACATTTGCCTTGTAGAGATGCTGGTTCATATCTATGCTAGGATTCGGTATATGTGTGCTGTAGTCCAATTATTAAAACAATTGTACTATATTTAGGGACCAAAACAACACATCAATCCATCACAGACTATAAAAGTCCACCACTGAACAAAGTCCTCTCCCATAGATTGCCTAATAGGCTGTAGTATTATGCTACTTACACATCACTTTATATTATTTTTCCATTCTGTTTTTGATTTTCTGCATTCATGTTTTGCATCACTTTATACTATTTTTCTATTCTGTTTTTGATTTTCTGCATTTATATTTTGCATCACCTTTATTTCCATAGGATCCTGTAACGTTTTTACACAATAACAAATCATTTTCACTTCGTATTTTCACACTATCTAGCACTTTTAAAATCGCTGTCAATGGAGTCTTACCTTTTTCGGTCTTTTATTGAATTCTCTGTAACTCTACAATTTCAGGCTTCGTGCGCGCTGCCGCGCATTAGTTTTTCCTATATGAATAATATCTCATTTCTTACTTAAATGTAATGGTTTTCCAATTATATACCTAAAACCAAAAATTTATATTTCTGACAACCATTATTTATATGGTTGTTATGGTCACTTTTATTCAAATTCGTCACTGGTGTGTTGTTCTTAATTTAATATTTTCACATAAATACTCTATGGCTATAGATCATTTACAATAAATTTCCTTTTAATTTAAATAATTTCTCGTTCTCTCTAAAAAGGTATAAAAGCCGAACAATTGGAGAATACAAAAAAGTCTCGCTTCAGTTCTCAAAGGAGAAACGTCTACTAAAGGCCTTATCCCGGGGCCGCATTGCCCCGGGATCCTGCAAGCCTCCATCTACACGTGAAGTCGGCGGCGAAGTCTACTTCAAGCGCGGGGCCACACTACTCCGGGCGCTACGACTGCTTGCTCCAGGCGCTGAGTGCACCTACTGCCTGCGCTACCTTTGGGCGCTGCGACTGCTTGCTCCAAGTGCTGAGCGCACCTACCCCAGGCGCTACGTGCGCCGGCTCCGGACGCTGCGTGTGCCCAGTCCAGGCGCTGCGTGCCGTCGCCGCTAAGAAACCTCAAGCTCCGCGTGTGCCTACTTCTACAAAAGCAGCGTGTCACTTCAACCTTTAGGCTCCACTATAATACTATATTCTCCTATTCTCCTACCTTTATTTTTTTTAAATCTAATTGTAATCTCACTTCATCCATCATCCTCATTTTAACAATTACAATTTTAACTTTAAATATATTATTTTATTGGTCTACTTTTGTTGTTTTGTTGTTCTTAGGTTAGGTTCTTTTTCTTTTTAATTGTCGCTTCACGACAAGGCCGATTATGCCATAGTTGCCACGCCTGGCAGGCGGATGGCAGCTTCTTGCTATTTGAGTTGTTGGATTGTTGAGGGACTTACTGCTGTTTATCTCCTGTTTCAGGTTCCCTCTGTCGCCTCTTACGACACCCACGGGATGATATGGGGTAGTGGATATTCTTACACTGCCACTACATGGTGAAAACTACTCATATTTATATTTATGTTGGGTTTATCAAAAAAAAAGAAAATCAAAAAATCTGGTTAAAGTTATAAATACATTTTATATTTACATTAGTCTTGCGAAAGTCCGAAGTGCCTTGGAGTGAAATGCATCGAGCTTCCTACCGGAAAGTGCTGAACAATGACTGACGGGCTCGCAAATGAATTATAAAAATTGCTCGTGTAGTTTCTGAAAAAATCACACACATACATATATAAACATACAAACTTATGCGAAAAACAGAAAACCTTCCTTTTCCTCAGTCGGTTAAAAATTTCCCCAAAATGAAAGTATTAATTTCTTAACTTTTGAATACTTATTCAAAAATAATCGCAACGCATCCGTTGAGTACCCAGCCCCTCTTCCATTGGATTAAAGTAATATTTCACGAAGGCACCAGGAAATTAAATTTACTCCATTGTTTTTGTCATTGATATTCAGAGTCACGCGGATCTGGATAAATGGTACTGTTATAAAAATACCTTTCGTATTATTTCTTAAGTTATTTCAAATATTTTTTATAGGATAAGGGTGACAAGCGAGTACACAGTCCACCTGATGGAAAGTGGTTGCTGTGGCTCATAGACATCTACATCTATCCACGTTTGCGAATAAAATATATATACTCACCAAACGAAACACAGCAGCTTTAAGCTGCTATTTTACGCTGGTCATCTGTGAGAGCGTGGTGGACATATTCTACAACTATACTAAACAATATAATGTGGCATTTTTGTATAGTGTAAGAACGAAATAACGCTTTATTATGGTAGAAGCATGAATGGGTTGGCTCTATCTTAAATAGATCACGCTCCCACAGAATACTGGCATAAAATAGCAGCTCAATGCTGCTGTATTTCGTATGGTTAGTGTAGAGAACGGGAGATACATTTACTGGAAATGAGGCATTCCATATTAGTACCCAGGGGTGACAACGCATATGCATTTTGATTTTTAATCGAGGATATTACATACACTTACCATCAGGTGGACTGTGTGCTTGTTTGCCGCCCTTTTTCATTAAAAAATAAGAACTAAGTTTACTAAATTGGTTGCATTAAAATCGATAAGCTACAATTCTCTCATCCCCTCTTCCATTTTTAAATGTGTATTGTTAGCAACCGAAGCAGTAAAATTGTTATGAACAGCGGCTCGTTTTCGTAGAAAACAATACTAAAACTTAATAAGTGCAATCGGAGCTTAACATAATATGACGTGAGTGCAGCGATATTGCGTTTTTATATCGCGTTGAAGTAACCTCATTGTTAAAATTTTTGGGTCACTAGCGATATGTGCAGCTATTTTTTTTTTTATTTCCACGAAACATTTCCCTATTCGAATTTATTAAAATACTAGTGACACGCTCTGACTTCGCCTGGGTACGATCTATTAATGTAGCGTGGTTTAGATATAAGATTATCAAATAATATTTATTTAAAAAAATAGTTTTTCAAAAAAATGTATTCGTGAAGTTTTATTACAATTGGTTCAGCCGTTCCAAAGATGAAACGTCCCAACAGGCAGACAGACAAAACATTTTAAAAATGATTGTTCGTGTCTTAAAGTCATACAAATAACGCTCGAAAACCTTTCTTCCCCCTCGGTTGGCGGTTCTTCAAACTACATGGCCTTCCCATTGTCACTTCAGCTGACTAATCCGTTGGGATATGTCGTATACTCTGGTTCTACTGCGGACATTTTCATTTTTATGTATATCACGCAGATAAACCTCTTGCATAGCCCTCTCTATAGCTCGCTGAGCGACCTTGAGTTTCCTCATACGACCGGCAGTAAAGGACCACGTCTCAGATCCATAAGTCATGACAAGCACTGGTTGTACAATCTTGTTTTCAGGTTTCGAGGTATAAGAACAGCAGAATCTTTCTGATCACAGCATAACTACAAAAATAAATGAAATATGCAAAACATACTGCAGTACTGCTTATCCGGATAACACCGGGCAACCTCTGCGCAATTCAACCTCCTTTGATTCTATCAGAAGAATAGGGTATTACGAGTACACCCATTTTCAAAAAGTGTTTGTAATTGAATTGTGTGTAAATGAATCCTAGAGTGATAATGAACCATTATTTTATATAATTTTTTTAAAACCGAATAGTTTAATCTATCGTTTTAAATTTCTATCCTTCATTTCATCCATAACATTTTTTTATCAATTCTCTTTTTGTGTCTAATTTATTAAATTTGCCCTTGGAATATACATTAGCAAGTTATGTATTCTGCAAGAATTTACCAGTCTCAAAATTATTGCCAAGTGATTGCTTATATACTATATAACATTCAGTATTTACTGACATTTATGTACGGAAAATATATTTAAAAAAAGTGCTTGTGTTGTCAAAATGCCATTTACCTGTCTGCGCGACATCTAAACAAGCTTTAGGTATAAGAAGAGAGGGTTATCGAAACGTAGGTAGGTATTTTTGTAAAGAAATAAAATAATACTTTCAAGGAATGGTTTTACAAGAATGATAAAAATATAATTGCTCGATAAATTTAATATTAAATATTTAGGTCACTTCACTAAGACAAAACAACACGTCTTAATTTTTTATGTATTAAATATGGAGAAAAATTATGTATATATAAAATTTAGTATTAAAAATATTTTAATTAAGCACATAATTTATTCACACAAATTAAAGAATAAGACTTTAGAAATAAAAACACATCATTGTGCTAACTGGCTGCGAAGGGCTTAGCTCGTGTATCGAAATGGCTGAGGGATAATCTTTTAACTTTAAAAATCCAAAAAGCGAACTACATCTGTTTTACTCTTTATACATCGTCGCAGCCAGGATATAATATATGTACCGAAATCCACAGCTACCTACCTAAATAAGGTGAACGAAAGTAAATACCTCGGCACCATCGTTGATCAAAGGCTTAGTTGGCACTCGCAGTTGGAAGCTGTTACAAATCGGATCAGAAATTAACCTGGGTATTTAAATCATTAAGGGTAGCAATGTCTAGCACTCTGTAAAATAAAATTTACATAGCCTTAGCACAATCAATAATTTCTTATTGCATCCCAATCTGGGGAGGAACCACCAAGACCAAATTTTTAGATCTGGAAAGAGCACAGAGGTCTCTTATAAACATCATGTATTTCAAACCTTATAGATTCTCTACTAACACCATATATCAGATAAGTAAACCTCTCTCAGTTAGAAAGCTTTATGTTCTTAACCTTATTCTAAAATGTCATAAATTCCTACCGTTTAATAAATCCCTTCAAAAAAAAAAACAAGAACTGGTATTGTGGTTCCTATACCTTTTGTACGTACTCTCTTTGCTATTAGACAGTACCCATGTCAGTCTGCTTTTATATATAATAAATAAAATTAAATATATGTGAAAACCTTTAATGCATTGGTTGCATACAGTTATTTATGACGAGTTTTTTACAAGTAACAGTATTCGGTCTTTCATATTTGATCAGTAAAACTTTATTTTGCAAGACAACTAGTCTTCTTACTTACACTTTCTTCACATACACACACACCCCCACATCATATATACAACAACACTCCTACACTCACATTCACACACCCTTAATATACACATATTAATTACAAAATTTCTAGAGATTAGACTTTTTGTAATCTTACTTTTTGTAATCCTTAAGGAAAGTAGCGGGTCATTCCCAACACGAGTAGCCTCTGATTACTCACTGGGAAGTCTCAGCAATATGTTGTTAACAAGATTACCGAAATAAACGCGTTACTAATTATTTTCATTAATTTACTTTTATTTATTACATCATTATCAACTTAAAATAACTAAAAAAAGCTTTTAAAATAAAGAGTATATTTTAAAAATTAATAATAACACTCACCTGGTCGACACCTGAAATTCGAAAGTTAAAATTGAAGGCAAGCAGCCAAGATTTTGTGCTGATAAGTATTTTCCTTCAAATAACTTAATATTTTATCAAGTTATAATAAACGTACAGTCCGTAGCAGTATTCGGAACGGATTACTGCTACGTGTTACATTTAGATAAATAAAAAGCGGCCAAGTGCGAGTCGGACTCGCCCATGAAGGGTTTCGTAGCAGCAAGTCACATAATTTGCGATTTATGACCTATTAAAAAAAACTACTTAGATCTAAACCTACTTAACAGTGGCGGCAGCTTTTGCTGTCGCATGGATGGGCCGGCTCAAACTGGGGTGGTAATACGACCTCACAGAATACCAGCGTGAAGATGAGATATACCTCTGCGTTTCGCTTGGTGAGTGCAGGTGGCCGGAGGCCCTTTTTACTGGAAATGAGGCATTCCATCCTAGTCCTCACGGGTGAAAACGCATCTGAATTTTGATCTGTAACAGAGGATAGGTGTAGATGTATATGGGCCGCAGCAACCACTTACCATCAGGTGGACTGTGGGCTCGTTTTTCACCCTTATCCTATAAAAAAAAAAGATCTCGTCCAAAACAATTTTCGGTGGAAGTTTACACGGTAATGTACATCATATACTTTTTTTAGTTTTATCATTCTCTTATTTTAGAAGTTACAGGGGGGGGGGGGGGCACATTTTAACACTTTGGAAGTGTCTCTCGCGCAAACTATTCAGTTTAGAAAAAAATTATATAAAAAACCTCAATATCATTTTTGAAGACCTATTCACAGATACCTCACACGTATGGGTGTGATGAAAAAAAAATTTTTCAGTTTCAGTTCTAATTATGAGGAACTCCCAAAATTTATTGCTTTTTTTTCTATTTTTGTGTGAAAATCTTAATACGGTTCATAGAATATATCTACATACCAAGTTTCTCAACAGCATAGTTCTTATAGTTTCGAAAAAAAAATGTCTGTGACATACGGACGGACCGACAAACAGACAGACAGACAGACAGACATGACGAATCCATATCGTTTTTTGCCATTTGGCTACGGAACCCTAAAAACGATCAAATGCAGTATTATAACACATCATAGTATAGCTTTTATACGTGGTACGCTGCAGCTATTTTTTTGCAATCATTCTGTATTGTAAATACCTTTAACGTGTTACAAAGAGCAAAGATTAATGCCTTGTGGCATTCTATACTAGTCTATGATTATGATAATAGTGTGAATGGGTCGGTTCGACCGGAAAAAGACCACGCGCTCACAGAATACCAACGTGAAATAGCAGATTAATGCTGCCGTATGGTAAGGTGAGTTCTCAGGGCTGTCAACGCATGTGCATTTTTTTTATAGGATAAGTATTGATAGAATCAGGCGTTACTTTGCGGAAATCAATTATAATGGGGTTGTTATAAACTAATTTGCTTGATTCCGCGTAAAGAAAGAAAATTATATTTTATTATTAAGTATTTTCGAGAGTGGTGTGTCGTGCCTAGTTTGCTGGTGCTGGGATTAACAGCGACCGGTATAGTGCGAGCGATTAAGGGAGGGTGGGAGGTCCTATTAAAACTGGCCAGGACACATCATTTTCTTTCTGTAGGCGGAATTAAGCAAATTAGTTTATAACGACGCCATTAGGATAAGTATGACAAACAAGCACACAGTCCACCTGATGGCAAGTGGTTGCTGTGGCCCATAGACATCCTCATCTATCTTCGATTACGAATCAAAATACAGATGCGTTGTCACCCGTGAGGACTAAGATGGAATGCCTCGTTTCCAGTAAAAAGGGGTTTCCAGTTCTCTACACTCACCATACGAAACACAGCAGCGTTAAGCTGCTATTTTACGCTGGTATTCTGTGAGAGCGTGGTCCTTCGCCGGTCGAGCCCACCCATTCGTGCTACAAACAACATAGTTGCAGCATGGCTCTACCGCGTATAATAAATTTTGATACTTAACCGAGGACAGATGTAGATATCTATGGGCCTCAATATCCACTTACCATCAGGTGCACCAAGTGCTCGTTTGTCATCATTATCCTGTAAAAATAACTATCTGGTTTACGCCAGATGTAAAATACTCTGATCGGTGATAAACAGCATCTTACAAGATACAAATCGTCAATCCACTTGCAATGCGTGACTGAAATCCGTGAAAACGTTACCGTTACAGCTTACAAAAGTCCACTGCTAATAATTGGCCTTCTCCATAGATTGCTTCGCATTTGCTATAGTTACCACACTTGGAAATAGTGTTGGCAATGACAGTTTTTTTTAATTGTTGCTGCCCATCTCCTGATTAGTTAGCGTCTGTCGCCTCTTACGACACCCACGGAGTGTTATGAGGTAGTGGATATTCTTACGCCGCTACTATGCGGAATACGTAAAATAATGGCAATAATATTGACGGCGCAGTGGCTTAACATTGAGTTGCCGCCCTGACGGCCGCAGGTTCGAGTCCTGCACGGAACAAGTATTTGTATATCCCACAAATAATTATTCCGGGCCTGGATGTTTGTCATTGCGCAATTTATGTTTGTAAACTGCCTCCACGGTACATGATAAACCTCAAGTGTGGAGGTAAAGTTTTATTAAAAAAAATAACTTTGATGGACGCCTAGGTAGTATTGATCCCTAGGAAAATTGTAAAATTGTTGTAACAATGTGGAGCATATAAGAACCTATCCATCTCTCGATATTTTAATTCGCAAATGAGTATCCAAATCGGCATAGCGCTACGTAGGGGTAACGCATAATTGAGCGGGGCGAGTAGTGTTCGATTAACATCGCGCAAGAGGCGGACTGACCTCATCCATCGAAAATATTATTAAAATCAATTGCCGTTCGTTAGTCTCGCAAAAATTTGAAAACGGCTCGACCGATTTTGATATAAAAAATTGTGTGTGATTGAGAGGGTGGCCTGGATTCAAAATTAGACCCTAGAGGTGATGCTGTTGTCGATATCCATTTTGTTTTGCATTTGCTGTTTATTTGTGGCATATTGGACTGGCGGGAAATACCGTAATAATTTATAAGTGATAGATGATGTATCGTACGCTAGACTTATGTCTACAAAACCGTTGGAGATTATTATATGTTAGCGATCCGCACTGGTTTTGCACGGTTGATTTCTGGATCTCGAGAACAGCGCCACCTACCGGGTTTAATAACACCAAAATGAGTTAGCCGTTTAGGAGAAGTTCATTGACTGGTGTTACTTTGTGGAAACCATTATATTAAGGTGAAAGCTCCAGAGTGGCCCGCGAAATTCAAATTTTCTTGCGTTTTTTAGAATTTACAGGTCAGGGTCAGGTTGTATGTTTAACAAAATATGATTCGCGATCGTAACGAGTATGTATTTACAGAATTATAATCAATATAATCATCAATACAACCCTCTAAGTTCGTATAATCCCATTGTATGGCTATTTCCAGAAAAACTCATTCAAAGGGATTATATGAAATTAGAGGGTTGTATTGGTGATTTTATGACAAAAATTTTGTAAACACATAATCGCTACGATCGCGAATCATATTTCGTTAAACATACAACCTGACTCTAACCTGCAAATTCCAAAAAACGCAATCAAATTTAAATGTTATCATATTCCATTATATAAGTGATTATATAGAAAAAAGCAATGGTATTACAAGGTATACGAGATATATATAATTTAACTAGCTGTTCCCCGCGATTTCGCCCGCGTGTTATTTTTGGAGTTTTAATTTTTTTTGCGCGCAACCTTAATTATTTTTCTAAAATAAAAGTAGCGTAAGTTACTCCTTGTAACATCAGCTATCTGCCGGTGAAAATCCCATCAAAATCGGTCCAGCCGTTTCGGAGATTAGCTGGAACAACCAGACAGACAGACGGACAGACAGACCATACAAAAACTTAAAAAATTGTATTTTTGTTTTAGTACCCTATATACTTTGATATCCATTAAGTAAAAATCTGTAATTTTGACATTACAAACAGACACTTCAATTTTATTTATTTGTATATATTAATACGTGAAGAACGAAAACTTTCAAAAGGAGCGCAGAATATTAAAATCTAATAAAATAACCAAACATACATTCTTTACATTCATCCTTCCAATGCCTCAGAATAAGTACAAGCAGATGCTTAATTGCATACGCATATATTACTCTATGGCGAATGTTAAACACTTCATATTCTGTGGTCAAACAGTCGCACAGAGTAGATTGTCGCTAAAGGATTTTAAAACTTTACCGACAAATAATTACTAAGTGTTTGACTGAATAAGCTGTGAATTTTGTGTGATTTTAAATTATCCAGTTTCAATAGTGTGTTGAAAAGCGTTTATTTTATATTTTGTGTATTAGATATGTATTTTATATAATGTGCAGTTGATATTGAGTGGAATACAGCTTGCTTAATAAACAAACCTAAAAATTTAATGATTTATGTTCAAATTTCAGCCTCTAAGAAACCATCATGTGTTAGAGCCACGCTGCAGCTATAAATTATAGTTGTAAAACAAATAGTTCGGATCCACTAGGGCAGGCCCACGCTGTCACAGAATATCAGCGTAAAATAGCAGCTTAATGTGTTTTTCTGCCGACTTCCAAAAAGGAGACGGTACTCAATTCGAGTGTATGTTTTTCTTTTTTTATGTGTGTTACCTCATAACTTTGTACTGGGCGAACCGATTTGGATGATTCTTTTTTATATGAAAGCTGATAGTTCTCGTGTGGTCCCATATGAATTTGATCAAGAGCAGACCAATGGTTATTGAGTTATTCTTAAATAACCTATATTGAAGTCGCTTATATTGAAGTCGGCTGTACAAAATTTTTAATTTTAAATTATTTTATTTTATTATGCGGTTTTTACCTAATTAATTTTTAACATATTTAATACGTTAAAGGAAGATCTTACCTTCTTTTTGTCTAAAAATAATACTTCGAACTTTGAATGACGGTCTTAACTTTAATTTAAAGTATTATATTTTTATTTATCTTGAAACAACCTTTTACAACGTGTTCTGAATCAATGAATAGTGAAATCGAATAATGGTTATATACATTACGACCCATGACTATAAACCAAGTGAAGTCGTAACAGTCAATAATGTAGGCTGTCTGCATGTAGAGTCAATGTAGCTGCAATATTACGCTGTATGTTGTGCCTACGATAAAGCGATTCTGATATGTGGTCTATATCTTATCATAGAACTGAGTGTTTGCAGTCATTCGGAGAGTATTTTTCTATCGCAGTCAATAAACTCGTTCGTCTCACATGTTGTCACGTAGTAGTTAAGGCAGTTATTTTGTTTTTATATTAAGTAAGTTATAGGTCTAGTAAAAGAATAAAATAGTGTCACAGAAAATATTTTACTAAAATACAATAAAATAATAAAGAGATGACTTCAGCTAAAGGTAGAGAACCTGTGACCCTCGCCACTGGAAATGAAGCATTCCATCTTAGTTCTCGCTGGTAACAATAAGGTTAAAAGAATAACATAGTCGTAAAATGGAAGTAAGTTCATAGTAAGGGTAGACTGAATCATTACAGCCTTATTATAACACAAAAATAAAACTGCTACCTTAGACGGATGTCTCGGCATGAAAAGATAGCTACTATTTAGTTACGTCTTTCCACCACATTTTCATATTATGGGTGTTTTGAATTTGATATCTAGAAACAAAAAAACATATTTTTTAAATAACTGCATATTATACAATATAATTGCACCACATGTAAATTTTATGTATAGTCTACTTATTAAAAATTATCCTATATTGTGTTTTATTGTTAATTCTACACAGCTGCGCACCCATGCCAACGAGGGTTAGGGCGTCCCCCCAAGGTGACGCACACCAGCTAGTCCCCGTTGGTGTGGAATGCAGCGCGCAAAGCGGCGATGGGGACCGCCACCCGTCACGCACAGCCCGAAACGGCGGAAGGTGGAGGATAGAGTGCAGAGTTGGCACGTGGAATGTTAGAGGAGGCATGAAAGATAAGACGAATGAATTGATTGAAATAATGAAAGAAAGAGAATTAGATGTCGTGTGTATGTCGGAGACCAAACGGAAGGGCAGTGGTACTGAAGAGCTCCCTGGCGGGGCGTTAGCTCTATGGTCCGGAGTTCCGGAGAGCGAGAGCGCCCGCCAGGATGTGGGGGTGCTGCTGTCGTCTCGGTTGGTCGATGTTATGACTGAATATAAGGTTGTGAACTCAAGACTTCTCTGGGTTCGCTTTAAATTGGGACTGACGAAGTTATTTCTTTTGGCTGTTTATGCGCCGGTAGCTTCGTCGTCCAGGGCTGAGCTGGAGGAGTTTTGGGAGAATGTAAGAGAAGTTCTAGATTTGCTACATATACGTGCGAGGAAGAAAACATCTCCTAAATCGCACAGTGGTGGATCGCCAATCATCTAAATGGTGTGGATGGTATCGGGAATATTATTACGAAGCAATGTAACTTGTGAGAGCAAATAAAGAGAACATTATTATTATTATTATTATTCACAAACACTAGAATTGCCGGTGAATGCCAAACCGTTCCAACAGAAACGTTATTTGTATAATGAACTGCAATTAAAGACTACAAATGGGATTTAGTAATCCCTAACAAACACTGAATAGCGAAACACTTAATACACTAACGAACATCCAAGCAGTAGCAACACGAAATTAAATACGCAAGCTTTTAATGAATTTTCAGAAACAAATTTATTTACTTTTCTTTAAGTTATTGTTGTAATTTTCACAAATCATCGACGAACAACTCATTATCACAAATGTCCTACAATAAGTAATACAGTACTCAGCTGAATATAGTTAACCAACCAAGATGTCACGATACATAAACCTGAGCTGCCTGCAGCCTGTATTGATCTACTTTTGTCATCGTGTCAAAACATTAGTTTTTTTTCTCAATCACAATATTTATTTATGAAGAGGAGTGAAACGAGCATAAGGTTTACCTGATCTCAATTTATTGCCATCTTGAATTTTGGAAGTTGAATGTTGGATGTCCATCCAGGTAAGTGAATATTGCAGTCCATGGACACCTGCAGACAACATCGAACAAATAAATTAAAATTAAAACTTTTGTACAGGCGTCTTCAATATGAGTTATTTAAGAATAATTCAATAACCATTGGTCTGACCTTGATCAATCATATGGGACCACACGAGAACTATCAGCTTTCAGATAAAAAAAGAATCATCGAAATCGGTTCACCCAGTACAAAGTTATGAGGTAACACACATTAAAAAAAACATATGCTCGAATTGAGTACCGTCTCCTTTTTGGAAGTCGGCAGAGAAGGCTACAGATGAATTGTCAACTTTGATGGACTGCCCCACAGCCTGCTATCAATCTGGCGCTCTCTCTTCAGACCTGTTTGTACACAGCATACATAATGTTTACGCTCGAAAGACGGCGAACTGCAGTGTGCAGAAATACCTTATATAGATTTATATTGCACTGTACTTATGAACTGTGTATAATATGTATTTTTGTTGTTGTAAAAAAGAAACTTATTTTTCGGATTGCATTAAATTTATTTTTTTTATTTCCGTCGTTTCGGGTGCACTGCACTCTTGGCCACGGAGGTGACTGAGGTGTTTGATGTATGATGGAGACAAAGAAAAAAATATATTTTAATATAATTTAAAATTAAAAATTTTGTACAGCCGACTTCAATATAGGTTATTTGAGAATAACTCAATAACCATTGGTCTGACCTTGATCAAATTCATATGGGACCACACGAGCACTATCAGCTTTCATATAAAAAAGAATCATCGAAATCGGTTCGCCCAGTACAAAGTTATGAGGTAACACACATAAAAAAAAAAAACATACACTCGAATTGAGTACCGTCTCCTTTTTGGAAGTCGGCAGACAAGTGCAATTAGGATAGCCCATCGCTGCCAGTGTGGTACTGTAGTTGATCAGCTCGGTCACCACGGTCTCTCCTGCTCAAGAAGTGCTGGGCGAATGGGTCGGCACGCTAGCCTGAATGACATCATACGCCGGGCTTTTGCCACCGCCAATGTTGCAGCTATACTCGAACCGAGTGGCCTTGCACGTGACGATGGTAAAAGGCCTGACGGTATGACACTTGTGCCCTGGAAGATGGGACGGCCCCTTGTGTGGGACGCGACTTGCGTTGACACAATGGCACCGTCACATCTTTCAGAGACACGGAGTAAGGCTGGCGCGGCGGCTCATTCAGCGGAACAGCACAAGCGGCGCAAATATGCTAATCTCGGTAGTGGTTACATATTTGAGCCGTTTGGAGTTGAGACGTTGGGTCCTTGGGGACCGGGAGCTCATCTTCTTTTCCAAGACTTATCAGAGCGCCTGGTTGACGCGACGCGTGACCAAAATGCTGGCGTTTATTTGGCGCAACGCATAAGCATTGCCATTCAGCGTGGTAATGCCGCCAGCATGCTGGGTACGCTGCCAACTGGTAGTGGGCTTGAACATTTGGATTATCTTTAGACCTTTAATGGTCTCTAGGTAGTACAAATGTTCTTTTTGTGTAGCAGGCTAAGTAGTTTAGTTAGTTGTATTTTGTGCGTATTTTGTTTTATAAAGAATATTAATGTTAAAAAAAAAATTAATTATACAATTTTATTAGGATATTATATTCAGATAGTAACAAGCATGGCTCTATTTATGGAATGACTAGTTAAAAAGAAGGATGCAGTTATGTGGAATTCATTAAGCGTAGTGAGCTGCGGTGGCGGCATATACAGAGTTTTCCTGCAATACATTTTAGACCATGACAGAGCACGCACCCCCTGCAGCGATGTTGTATTGTAGCTATCAGGTTCCATTGTTTGGGATAAGTCTCATATTTAAATTACATCATTAATTATATATGCAATGTAACATAAAATAGGTGGCACATAACATAAAATTGCGCGCCACAATTGAATATTATTGAACTATTATTGGATAGTGTGGCTAACAGCACCGCCCAGCAGAAGCAGGGAAACTGGCGGGTGCTGACTAATGTTAGAAGAGGTACTCCTAAGATTGTCCATGTGGATCGACTGGCGCGTTATTATGGGGCCAATAATGCTCGGGACGAGCATGTCTTAGGAGGGGGCAGTGTTGTGCGCCACTATTAATGTCTTGTACATGGAAACACTAGTTACCATCAGCGCCCTCTAGTGTCGCGTAGCAGAACTATGAGAGTCAAGATCCTTCTAGAAATTTCGGGATCGATATGTACTCGAACATTCTAAATGTCGGTACAGTAGAAGGTTCTGGAAACTATCTGAGGCCCTATATAAGGCCGGTATAGACCACGACCGAATCAGTATTGAATTGGCGATACAAGAGAATACTTCGAAGCGAAATAACGGCGAACTAAAGTGATCAGTGGTACAACTGTGTCTTATTATTAGTGTGATTTTAAGTTGTAATTAGTGTTGTGTGATTAAAGTGTCAATTTTGGTAATTCACTCGGCAGTTTTTAATTGTCTCGAACTCCAAGCTCGTAACAATAACATAAACTCCCACTGCTATCACCCAGAACATTTAGCACAATCGTTACACATCTGATCCTGATCTTTCTAAGCGAGTATCTACGCATATATGCTCAACGGTAAAGAGTACTCTTAACTAGGTCCATGTTAATATACCTTCATTTTCATTCATTAGCTTCGCTCCAGGGCGTTAGGTCACATTGCTTTGTCACTCTCTTTTCATTTCCTTTTTTACTTGTCCAAATCACCAGGGCATCATTTAATAAACCCTTTATTAGTACATATGTATCAGAGTAACATATATTATAGAATCTTTTAAAACAAGGTCCTAAGAAATCTAAAATTATGGAAAGCCTACATTCATATGCCTGCATTGTGCGGGAATATGAGTATGGTGAAAGGAACCGAGGTAGGCGACCTAGATTTAGTGCTCATATCAATGTTATTAAAAAAACAGTCTTTCTTATTAATACAAAGCGCTATAAAACCCGAGAGGAAAAAACTTCAAGAGGAAAATAAATTTAATAGACCTATTTTTCACAATTTACACATTATCTCTATCGAAATCTATTTGACGCTAGTTATCTAAGAAAAATGCCAAGAAGACCTAGCGTTTAGTAACCGATGGAGCACGTTCGACTTCTTGAATCCGGGCTGCTATTGAGAATCTTAAAAGAAACCAACAAGTGGTAGGGTTAACGTGGTAGAGCCACGCTGCAGCTATATTATGGTTGTAGCACGAATTGGTCGGCTCAACCGGGGTAGGACCAGGCTCTCGCAGAATATCGGCGTAAAACAGCAGTTTAATACTGCTGTGTTTCGTGTGTAGTGTAGAGAACTGGATACCCTTTTCACTGGAAACGTGCTCGTTTGTCACCCTTATTCTATAAAAAAGGCAGTCAATCTAATCGCAGTACCAGACGTGATCACACCCTGGACTCTGCTTCCCGTCATCGGTGTAGTTACTTGACGTAAACGAAATATTATACCGCCATCTATAGCAAGTTATAAGATGTTTCTGGTGTTTCTCATAGTCGACTCGTACTACACCCACGAGACGAAATGGAATGCTGGATTCTCAAAATTTTTTTCATTTATTTTCCATTTATTCTCATTTAATAAAGACTAGTTTGATTGCCTCGTTGATCTAGTGCGATCTAGAGTGAGGGCTGTCCATGAGATCCAGGGTTCGATTCCCGGGTCGGGATAAAAAAATCAGGATTGAGTTTTTTCTTGTCAAGAAATTCCCAGTAGCAGCCCGGAGTCAGGAAGATTGTGGTGTTTCAGCACCTTGCCACAGAAATCACGTGTAGTCGTTGTTCCTGCACGTGATCACTCTCCATTCGTGTCGGCGTGCCGTCCCATCGGACTTTGAGAGTGAGGCAGTAGAGTTCACCTGTGCTTGCTCATACAATCGGGCACTATAATTCTATTGCCTGGTTGAGCCTAGGCGAAAGCTAGTCGTAGGCTAGTCTCCGTTGAGCCTGGTCAAAATCAGTTATTGGTTATTCTGTCAAGAATTATTCCGTAGCAACCCGGAATCAGAAAGTTTGCGGTGATTCATCTCCGTATCTATTCCAGCACGCAAATCAGTCCTGGACCTGGTCGTGCTGGGTTGTTGTTGCATCGGACGCCATGACCAAAATTAGGTCTAGAAAACATTATTTTTATATTATCCTCCCTTTTTTAATTCAAGCAAAGTTATTGTATTTGGAGCTTTCTTGTTTTTGCACTAGAATCCTTCTGATACTGAACCAAGCATAACATAAATGCTCAAGCTATATAACGCACGCGACGTTATGTTTTCGGCAAACAGCGCGGGTACTTCATGGTATCCTTACAATTTCAGTTGATATTTGTAATTAAATTTACATATTTAACGAGTATCAAAAATAAATGAACGAAAATGATACATATGCCATTGACCTAGAGTAGTATTTGCTCTACAAATTTAGTTTGTACAGCAAAATTAAAGCGCTACTCTAGTTTTACTGTCCAAATGTTACAGAAAAAATGCTCAAATATTATAAGATTAAAAACTTCAGAACCTATTAAATTAGACATTTTTATTAAAGAACATTTTTTTATAAAACTGTAGTGACGTTCGAACTTATAGTCCAGGGACACGGATAAGGTTTAAAAAAACTGTTACGTCATCTTTTGTCGCTTATGACTCAACTTTAGTTATAGGCGACAGAAGCAATTGAATGAATTTAATTTCCTGTTTCCTCGTCCTCTTCCTTGAAATATTATTTTAATCTACTTAGGAACTCTGAATATTCAATGGACGAGCGTGGCCATATTTTATTTGTAACTTTCATGCATTAAAATGATCTATTAGTCTAAAAGAGCTTTTTAATTTTTACTGTTTTCAGTGTACCATTATCATCATTCTTAATATTAAATATTATATACGAAAAGAAAAAAAAAACATTTTCTTTTTATGGCACGCTACATTGTGGAGTTTTTTTAATAGTGATAGCAAATAATAAAATTTATGTTACATTATATTATACGTAAGGATGCGTTGCTTTGGGACTGGTCAAATCTTTATAGCGCAGATAATCTGGATAATAAGGTCTCAATCTTTACTTCTGCCCTTATAAAAATCTTTGATGTGCATGCACCTGCAAGCGTAGTCAAAATTAAACATCGTTCATCACCTTGGCTTACTGATGATATAAAATCTATAATCAACAAAAAAGCGATAGCTAAGGCTAAGTTTAAACGTAAGCCGAATGCGTTTAAAAGGGAAAAATATATTAACATTCGCAATCTCTTCTTCGTCCTGTTTAGATAACACTAGTAAGGCTAATACACTAACATATCTTTCAACTATTCCCACTCCCAATCATTCTTCTTTTGTTTTCAAACCATTCTCTGCTTGTGACGTTAAGAAAAGCGTTCTATCTATTACTTCCAATGCAGTGGGAAGTGATTGTGTTAGTCGTAACATGATTCTTCCCATTCTCGATATTATTCTTCCTATTATTTGTCATATCCTTAACTTCTCCATTTCTACAAGTAGTTTTCCATCATCTTGGAAAAATGCTGAAATAATTCCTATTCCAAAGAAAAGTAATCCTACATCCTTTTCTGAATATCGTCCTATCTCATTACTGCCCTTCTTATCTAAAGTCCTTGAACGCCTTGTTTACACCCAGTTCAACAGTTTTCTTTGTGCGAATGCTCTTCTTAATCCTTTACAGTCAGGATTTCGACCTGGACACAGTACTACCACAGCATTGGTGAACATCACCGATGATATCCGATTAGGAATGGAAAACGGTGAAGTGACTGTTCTTTGTTTATTAGATTTTAGTAATGCTTTTAATACCGTTGACCATGATGTCCTACTCGGCATAATGCGCTCTCTTAACGTATCTCCAACAGCGATTGGTTGGTTTCAGTTACCTGTCTGGTCGCCAGCAACGTATACGTATCGACGATACATTATTATCTTGGTGTAACGTACGTGTTGGTGTACCACAGGGAGGCGTATTATCTCCTTTGCTTTTTGCAGTTTTTATAAACTCAATATCCAATAATTTAACTTCTTCCTACCACCTTTATGCGGATGATCTACAAATATATACAAAAGCTTGTCCCAACGATCTCCCCAATGCTATCAATGTCGTTAATGCAGATCTCAATCGAATTCTTGAGTGGAGTAATGCATACGGCCTTCACGTTAACCCAGCAAAATCGCAAGCCATTATTATGGGCAGCGCGCAAATGTTGGCTAAGTCGAGCCTAGATTACCTGCCTCTAGTATTTGGTAAAACTATTATTCCTTAAGCAGATTCAGTAAAGAACTAAGGTATCCACATAGATAAGAATCTGTCGTGGGGACAACACATTAAAGAAATTAATCGCAAAGTTTATGCCTCGGCAGCCTCCTTGCGTAGATTACGTAACTTTCTTCCCATTTCCACCAAAACTATGCTTGCCAAGTCCCTTCTCTTCCCTATTTTTGACTACGCAGACGTCAGCTATCTAGATCTCACCGAAGCTCACCTCGATAAACTTGAGCGAATTCAGAATTTTTGCATAAGGTTTATATTCGGATTGCGCAAATATGACCATGTATCCCATTTTCGTACTAAGCTCAAGTGGTTGCCAATACGACTTCATCGGAATGCTCACATACTTCATCTTCTTTATAGTGTTCTCTTTAATCCTTCTTACCCTTCTTACCTCAAAAATCGTTTTGAGTTTCTTCATGATTCCCATTCGCGTAACTTGAGATCAGCAGAGAGTTTGAAGTTGAATTTGCCACTATACACTAGAAAATTTATGAACAAGTCTTTTACTGTACAAGCCGTTCATTTATGGAATGAACTCCCATTGTCAGTAAAACGCGCACCATCCCTACCGGTATTTAAAAAACTAGTTAAGAATCACTACCTCGCACTTTAAATTCTAACTTCACTTCCACACTAGCCATTAAATAATATATTATATGTATCATATCAATTTCATTTAATTAATTAAATAATTCAATATATATATATATATATTGAATTATTTAATTAATTAAATATATATATATATATGTGTATATATATATATATATATATATATATATATATATATGTGTGTATATGTATATGTATTTATATATATATATGTATGTGAATGTATATATATACATATGTAAGTGTATGTATGTATATATTGTATGTATATATGTTTATAGTATGTGTATGTATAGTATGTATATCTGTTTATTCTTTTTTATCTCTTTTTTTCTCTAACACACCAATTTGCCCTGCCCTTGTCATATTCGTGCAATCCTGTCCATTCATTGGTTGTCTGGAAGAAATTGCTATCAGCAATAAGACCGCCCATTGCATACTTCTTTTATATATATAATTTCTGTAATTTATGTATGGTGTGCAATAAAGAATATTAAATAAAATAAATAAATAAATATATCACTTTTATTTAATCCGTCCATAAGTTACAACTAATTGTCGTATAAATAATCACTTTTACTTATTGCTTTCACTACACAACACAAAAACACTAAAGTCTCTTATAGTTTGAACACCTTATAACCGAATGAATCCAACTTACTTATCGTGACAGACATTTTTATATTTTCTTAAAGGAGTCCGAAACTATTACAATAAAATCTGAACGGAAACTCAAAGATACAAAAGCGGAAATCCGATTTATATTTATTAAAGTTAGATGTATGTTTCACCAGACATTAAAATTAGGGTCATTCAATATATGGTTAAATATTCTTTATAAAAATAATTGCTAACAATAGTAATAGTAGCCAACGAGCACACAGCCCATCTGATGGTAAGTGCATGCTATGAATCATAGACGTCTACATCTATCCTCAATTAACAATCAAAATGCAAATGCGTTGTCACCCCTAAGGGAATAGATGGAATGTCTCGTTTCCAGTAAAAAAGTCTCCGGTACTCTACAGTCACCATACAAATCACAGCAGCATTAAGCTGCTATTTACGCTGGTATTCTGTGAAAGCATCGTTCTTCCCTGGTCAAGCCGACCTATTCGTGCTACAACTACGAGTATAATGTAGCTGCAGCATGGATCTACCACGTATATGGAGTTTTCTGTCTTTTATACATTGATTATTATTTATTAACTGCAATAGATATACATCAATTTCAATTCAATACATCGGTTGCTATATCTGATAATTACAATGTGCTACAATAACACCATCATCATCATCCTCACTAGCATCGTAGTCGTATCCCTTCACAAGTCCACTGCTGAACATAAGCCTCACACAAATAACGCCAACACTGCCTGAGCCACTCGTATCCATTCCTTTCCTGCATGTCTTACCAGACCCCAACTCAATCTAATGGAGTTACGAAATAAAATATTTATATTCATAAAAGAAATTGACGTTTTCATATCCAACTGTAAATTTTTGTTTTCAAAGCGTAAAAAGAAACTGTTACCTTAGTATATTCAAATTGGCTCAGCTTTAAAAAGTTCGTTATTTTTAAAGTAATAAACATGGAATAATTTTTTACGAGTTTCTTTATTTCGATTGCGTCCGTTGTTTCGTTGGTATTTTTTAATGTTTCACAGAATGATAACTTATAAGTTTTGACCTGATTAGATAAAAATATAACTTGGTGTGGTGGTGGGATGTGAAATGGGTAGGAGAAACCATTACCCCACCTCGTTCCGTGCGTATAGTAAGAGATGACAATGGTATATGCCAAAAACGCATTTACAATTCCCGTGATGTTGCAGTTGTTCATGGGCGGTGGTAGTCACTTTACATCAGGTGAGCCCCCATGCTCGTTTGCCCTATTTATATAATAAAAAAATAGAATAAAATATAAACGTACACAAAAATAAAAGTAGTTTTACAAAAATAAGTGATATTCATTCTGTAAATACTAGGAACAGACACAAGCTAGTAGTACCAGTTACGCGACTCCATTCGAGTCAGTAATTCATTCTTGGGGCGATGTAGTATACGCTTTTACAACAAAATTCCAGAAAATATACAAAATTTGACCTGCTCAAAATTCAAAAACTTTATTAAACTAAGTTTGTATAAAAAGGGTTATTATAATATTAAAGAATTTATAGATGATAATAACCCCTGGAAGTGAGGTGATCGCTCCCAAGCTATTTCTAATTTGTTGTGTTGTTAATTTGTGTAACATACATGTTTTAGTTTTATTAAAGAAACACTGTACAAAAAGGGTTACTATAATATCAGGGAATACATGAATGAAAATAACCCCTGGGAATAGGGTGATCGCCACCATGCTGATTCTATTAAAAATCATTTAAAAATTGTATAAATGAAATATGTTTGAAAAAAAAAAGTCCCGCTGGGTTTCTTGCTGGTTCTTCCCAGGACAGAGGTGTTTTTCGAACCAGTGGTAATTATACAAAAGAGTGGACTTTCAATAAGTATTATTTATAATCTATATTGAATAAAAAAGTTTCTGATTCTGTTTCTGTAACATTTTAGGCTTTCAATAGCTGGCGTAAATATAATGATAGATATCCATACCGCAAATCAAGGTAATTAAAACAAAATACTTATCTTCACGCACAATCCATGAAGGGTAGCCAGAGACAAACAGATCGCCAAGTGTCACGATCCTTACATACCTCTTTCGCTTCTATCAGATTCATAATCTTCTTCATACATGCACGTCTAGGTATCCGAGTACTCTTGACCCTCCCCTCTTCGAGAAATTTGCTCACATGGTCTTCGAAAGTTAGTCTCGGTCTACCTCGACACCTTTTAATATTTTCTTTCGTCCTATATATTTTCTTCACCATTCGGTCGTCTCTCATTCGCTCAGCGTGCCCAAACTATCGAAGCACGCCCTTATCAATTTTTGTGATAAGGTCATCTTTCAAACCTGCCATATTGTGAATCTCTTCGTTTCGCTTTCGGTCGGCCATGGTAATGCCGCACATTTACGAAGAGATCGCGTCTCCACTGCATTCAACTTGCTTTTATGCTTCTTTTGGCATACCCAGGTTTCGCTGCCATATAACAAAGTCGGTACCAACACTGCGTTATGTATTGCAAGGCGTGCACTCTTCACTACGCCTTGCCTTTTGACTAACGCAGTCAGGGCACCATTGACTTTGTTCCCGGCAGCGACACGCCTGTCCACATCTAAATCACATCTTCCATCCCGGCTAAAAGCACTCCCCAAGTATACAATTTCATTTACCTGTTCTAGACATTCCTGATTTACCCATATTTCACACTTCGTTCTCTCTTCGTCCCTTTCAATACCAGAACCTTAGTTTTATTAGCATTCAAGCGGAGACCTTTAATTTCACATTCCTCTTTCATACACCTGACTAATGCCTGCAGTTCTGCCTCTGATGGTGCAATGAGCACTGCATCATCAGCATACAGCAGACAATTTACTTTAATGTCACCCAATTTCACACCCAAACAGCTATCTTTCAGCTTCTGTAAACAGCTGTCGAGATACAGTATGAACAGCCAGGAAGACATGACACAACCCTGTTTTACGCCCGTTTGGACGCTAAACATGGGTGACAGGTCATGCCCTACCCGCACACAGGCTTTACAGTCACAGTAAAGTGACTGCACAGCCCTTAGCAATCGACCGTCCACACCATACCCCGGCAACAGTTCCCACATTTTCTTTATTACAACTTTATCAAATGCTTTCTCAAGATCCACAAAAGCACAGAAAATCCTCTGGTTAGCAGCCAGAAGCTTTTCCGTGATCATGCGGAGAGAAAACATTTGATCCGTGCATCCTCTTCCAGGTCTAAATCCGCATTGTGCCTCCCATAGAAATCTTTCCGATTTCTCTTGCATCCTACGTGTCAAAACCTTCGAGTAAACTTTACTTGCTAAACTGGTCAAGCTGATCGCCCGATAGCACCCGCAGTCAAAATGTGAACCTTTACCTTTATATAAAGGCACAATGACCGCGGATCGCCAATCATCCGGGACATCCCCCGTCCGCCAGCACAAATTGCACAGCAGATGAAAGCTGTCCCAGACGCGAGGCCCACCATACTTGACCATTTCAGCAGTAACTCTGTCTAGTCCCGCAGCCTTACCACATTTCAAACTTCGAATCGCACGTTCAATCTCTTTCATACTGATGACCTCAGTGTCATCGAGGTCCGGGTTTGGCGTACCAGTCTCGGCGTCATCCCGGATCCCTCACTAAGATCATCACACGCATACATTTCTCTATAAAATTCGCTCCATCGCTGCATGACGTCCGATTTGTCTGAGAGGACGTCATTAGTTCTCGAAAGCACTTAGTTCATTCTTAAGGCCGTCGCACCACTTCGGGTCCTTCCAACCTCTTTCCAGAAGAGTTTGGAGTTCTCCTTAAAGTTGTGCGACAACCTTTCGTCTGCTTCCATTCTACACCTTTCACGCACTTCCTCAATCAATGCTTTCGTGTGAACTTTTTGCAGCTTATATCTTTCTTTCATCTTCTCTCTCATATTCTTATCATTACTAGAGGCCAAGTAGTCTAACTATGCTTTCTTCTTCTTTTTTACAGCTTCTTTCACTTCATCATTCCACCATGCATCTCTTCTTTTACTACTGCCTCTTTTAATCGTTCCACACACTTCTTCCGCTGCACTTACCATTCCATCCCTAAGGTTCTGCCATGTTTCTTCCAACACATTCTTTTCTGCCATCGATGTTGTCAATTGTTTCGGCTACCCTCGCATGATATTTGTCCCTAGTATCCGCTTCCTGAAGCTTCCAGCTTCGGATGTGACAGACCGACTGTGGTTCTGTTACTGCCGTCCGGTAGCGCCAACCCGCGAACAGACCCCTAAATATAGTAATCACTAGACAGTGATCCGTTCCCAGGTCAGCACCCCTGAACACTCGCGTATCCATTACCTGTTTTCGCAGTCGGGTCATCCACCAGGAACAAATCGATCATACTTCTCTCATTCTTTCTTTCTCTAGTATACATATGGATTTTCTTGTGATTAAACATGGTGTTTGTCACAAGAAGGCCCTTTTCCTTGCATACCGCCAGTATGAGCTTGCCAGCATCATTAACCCTTTTATCGCCAAACTTTCCCAGCACCGACTCGTACCCTGGTCGAGCGGTACCAACCCATCCATTCAAATCACCACATACAACAATTCTTTCGTTTCCCCTAGCCAAATCTAGAACTTCTCTTACATTCTCCCAAAACTCCTCCAGCTCAGCCCTGGACGACGAAGCTACCGGAGCATAAACAGCCAAAAGGAATAACTTCGTCAGTCCCAATTTAAAGGGAACCCAGAGAAGTCTTGAGTTCACAACCTTATATTCAGTCATAACATCGACCAACCGAGACGACAGCAGCACCCCCACTCCCTGGCAGGCGCTTTTGACTCTCCGGGACTCCGGACCATAGAGCTAACGCCCCGCCAGGGAGCTCTTCAGTACCACTGCCCTTCCGTTTGGTCTCCGACATACACACGACATCTAATTCTCTTCTTTCATTATTTCGATCAATTCATTCGTCTTATCTCTCATGCCTCCTCTAACATTCCACGTGCCAACTCTGCACTCTGTCCTCCACCTTCCGCCGTGTCGGGCTATGCGTGACGGGTGGCGGTCTCCATCGCCGCTTTGCGCGCTGCATTCCACACCAACGGGGACGAGCTGGTGTGCGTCGCCTTGGGGGGACGCTCTAACCCTTGTTGGCATGGGTGCGCAGCTGAGTAGAATTGCAGCCCTGAAAAGGGCTGGCAGGGGTCGCGACGAGCACGCTTCTATAATGACCCTGATTATATATTTAAAATAAAATAATTATTATAAATTGCTTGTTTGTTGATGTATGGCAAGCTTATTCATTACCGTTTTATCGTGTATCGTATGTATTATGTAGGGTCTTTTAAGTAAATCAGAAGACCACCACCCGAAGGGACTTTTACTGATTCACGAAAAAGAAGAAAATATTTTTTTGTATATTTTCTTAATAAAGTCTCGATTTCAAATTGCGTAGTAGTCTAGTAAACTACGTTCGATTTTCAGCACCAATGAAATTGTTAACTGCAGTTTTAACTTCTGATGCTTTCAGAAATAAATATTTTTAGGCGGACGCTTCGGCTGAGAACTATATAGACCGTACTTTGCGCAGACTTTAGTTTCGAGCTAAGACGAAGTCGGTATTTATAGAGGTAACTTCGAAGTCACGCTGAGTGCGCGCTTAGCAAAGCCTAAGCCAACGGAATTGACGACTTACGTAATACTCAGGATATTACCCGAAACCAACGTATTCATTATAAATTGTTGTTTTTATGTTACTCTAATTATTTAGAACAATAAATATAGTATAGCATTAATTAAATTAAATATATCACTAATCTATTTTCTATTAACGTAATTAAAAATTTATTTCGAAATTCTTAAAACGTTTTTTTTTTCTGATTTTGCACTCTTCTCGTATACGCCCGTTTATATAATAATAACTTATTTACTAAGTATAATTTGGACTTTTTTTGATTTTTAAATATTATTTTTTATAAAATAAATTCAAGAACATAATGCATGGAATAAAGCATCCATTAATTTTTTAACTGTCTGGGTTACATATTGCATATACAACTATTTTACTTACATATACAAAATTACTTTTTTTTAAATAGTACATTCTAAAAATGAGAGGAGTTTCCTTGCTTCGGAACTTTGTAGGGTGATCTTATTCTACTTTAGCCCATAAAATTCCACCGGCAGTCTTGGAAATATCCTGCTTTCGGGATTATTTGTCTTAATTGTCATGTTTAGCAGGTGGATTGAAGATTGCAGTATTTGTATAGTTCGATAAATAATAGTCCCTGTTCTTCGTCTTCCACATCAGGCATGGACCTCACCTATTCTGAAGAAGATTTAATCTCCTTGTATCACAAATGAATCGCCAATCTCATTACCAATCGTCTCGCAACTTTGACGCTGCTGCCCATGACCGATCTGGGTATTTTACGTCTGGACTAAAAATATTGTTTTTCTGGCATTAGCCATAGCCGTTTTTAACGACGTTCACGTGCAAAATGCGTTTCATCTAATTGAACCAAAATTCCTGCTCATACGTGGAAAATAAAGATTTTCGTTAAGATTTCTTTTTTTTCGATTTTTTTTGATTCGATTTCTTATATTTTTTCGAAACACATTAATTTTAAGGAGATTGTTGCATTTAATTTTGAATTTTTAATTCCCGACGTTTCAGGTGCTTTACAGCATCCAAGCTTACGGGATGGGGTGACATCAGGACGTCAAATACCTCATTCCCCCGTAAAAATCCGTAAAATTAGTTTCATTCGTAAAAATTAGTTTCATTTAATATGTAGTCTTCGCATAAATATAAGAAATCAAAATAATTTTTCACAACATAGCACTTCTCATACGTGTACTTGATCTAATTGAACCGGCGCGGCGTACTGATGCGAAAGTAGTCTGTGATTATTTAGGTCAACGGAGTGCTTTGCAGTGGAGCGTAGGAGAGGGTTTGGGAAATACACACGTGGGTATTCTGTAATCTAAATGACGATGAAGCATTTCGATATTTTACTTCTGATTTTATCAAATGAGTTGCTCGTTAAAAAGATCTAATTGCTTCTATGATTTTGTTTTGCGTTCTTCGAAAGACTGAAGAAGAGAAGGAGTTTTTGTTTTGCCTTATAAAAACCACTTCAAAAGAAGAGGCGTTTTTCTTTTGCCTTTTTTATGGATTAAAAAAGGGGAAGATTCTTAATTAAACTGTATTTTTCGTTTGTAACGAAAAATACAGTTCAATTAAGATAATGATGAATTAATCATAGTTGTGCTGACTTTGAATTGATTAAGAGATTTTAACACACACGCTTTTATTAGCTTCGCGTGTATCTCTCTATGTGCCAAAATCTTTTAATGTAATTTTCACCTACTTGCAGACAGCCGATTAACTTGAAAATTTGCTCTCGTATCAAGGACCAATGACAGTACAATAATTTTACCTTATCCTAGTATCATGATTGGGTCACCAGGATAAAATAAAATATTTATCAAGATCATCACAGCTCGCGATCAATTAATATTGTTTAAGTTTTTATTAAACAATATTATTATATATAATATATAACAATATTATATTATTTATACTTTAAAGAGGGGATGACATTTTAATGTATTTAAATATAAAGATAAAGTTCTAGTTGTTATTTTTCGCTATTGCTCAGTTCACTAAAAAGGTTTAAATAATTATACTTAAAAAAATTAAAAACTTCGATAATCTTTGTCTTCGCACTTCTTCCTTTTTTATTTTTTATTTAAATCCTTATAATTCAAAACTTATCTAAATTTTTCAGGTCATTCAAAACAGAATCAACCGATCTTTATTCAATACACTAGTTACTTCGTGGACGTTCGTTAAGCGAGCGAGAAGCAAGTGTCCGTATCGATTTTATCTCACGTTTGTTACGGCTGGACGCCTCAGTGGACCAGGTATCTTGTCGTAAACGCTCGGGACTAGAAATGATCAATTGGTGAAACTGGCTCAATAACTTCACTGAAAATGTTGGTAGGCATTTCGCAATAAAATTAGATTAGCAAATATATGAAATTTCACACTATCACTATTACTACAGTCCATCACATGTTCACTACTGAACATAAATTTTCACCAGTTATCCTCAGGTGCGATAGTAGTCAAGCATTGACTTAAATAGTTCAAAAATGTAAGACCTCTCCAAATCATGTATTACAACAAAGTCTATCGACCACTTGCGTGTTTTTTCAGGCCGTTGCTCCATCTAGTGAGGTTCGCTCAACACAGCGCTTGCCAGTACGAGGCCAGAACTCTAGGAACGTTTACCCCATTGGTTGTCAATTCTATAAGTTTTATTCGACCCATTTCCACTTCAGATCACTTTTGAAAATTAAATATAATAAAATTAGTTACACGTGATTTTATTGCTTTTTTTTGTAGGATAGGGTGACAAACGAGCACACAGTCCACCCGATAGCAAGTGGTTGCTATGGTCCATAGATATCTACATTTATCCTCGTTTGCGAAGCAAAATGCAGATGCGTTGTCACCCGTGAGGACTAAGATGGAATGCCTATTTTTCAGTAAAAAGGGTATCCGGTTCTCTACACTCACCATACGAAACACAGCAGTGTCAAGCTGCTATTTGACGCTGGTATTCTGTGAGACGGTGTGTGTGGTATTCTGACCTCGAGGCCTTAATTATTCAATACTAAATCTTCTCACCAATTTTGCTTGTTTTAAATAATGTGGAAACTATTTTACTTAAGTTTAAATTAGATCAGTTTTTAGTTTTTTGGAATTTACTGACTAGAACCTCATTTACGTAGTTACATTTAATAAAATATTTATTATTTTGCCACCCCTACGGTGAAATTTTTTTTCCTTAACACTTAAATTGAATCACAATCAATTAAGTCTATTTAATAATAGAGAATCATTTAAATTTGTTAACATACAAAAATACAGTTAAATAAAGCGATCTGCCATAATTGACAGTGATCGAGCCACGCGGCAGCTTTTGCTGTCGCACGGATGGGCTGACTCAAACCGTGGTGGTACCACGACCTCACAGAATACCAGCGTGAAGTAGAGGTTTACCTCTGCGTTTCAGGTGGCCGGAGGCCCTTTTTACTGGAAATGAGGCATTCCAACTTAGTCCTCACGGGTGACAACGCATCTGCATTTTGATTCGCAAACGAGGATAGATGTAGATGTCTATGGGCCACAGCTACTATTTACCATTAGGTGGACTGTGTGCTCGTTTGTCACCCTATCCTATAAAAAAAATCTTCAAGTATCTGTGATGTCAGTGTTTTTAGCCAGTTCTCTTATTACACCTTCGGCAGACATTACCATGTGGTAGTGTAAGATCCACCATCCCATATTATATTATGTCGTAAGAGGATAGGGGAAAAAACTGAAACAGATGATGGGCAGCATCACCTTCCCGATAACAACTCAAGTCAATAATAAACTGAGCCTGTAATAATGATGATGAATGGAGAACCTACTCCATTTTGAAGTCGATTAAAAATGCTTTTAGCTCAAGGCCTTATATAAATGGCGGCGTTCAACCATATAAATTATAAAACATACAGTACTTTTAAAATTTAAATCTGCAGTAAAACGAAATTCTCAGTATGTAACCAAATTTTGCGAAATTGTCGCAGATTCATGAAATAAAATATAACAATTCAAATAGCTTTTGTACTGTTCCCGTGTTCTGTTAACTTAGCAAATAAAGTTAACGAAGGCAAAACGTAATGTACGGACGTACGTGCGCAATACTTGCTACTCGTATTTTTCATTTGCTTAAATAAATTATTACTAATTTAGAAATTGATTAAGAAAGCAGACCAGTGAAAAACAATTAAGTATTAGAAAGAGAGCTGTAATGATTTATCTTCTACATTGTGTAAAACGAGATATAAGTCTCCTTTTTGGTGTTGGTCTTGCCATCACGAATTCGCTCGGTTCTGTGAGCAGCAATAAGACTAACCTTGCGACTCTGGTGTTACCACCAGCACGAGGAAGCTCCACAGGGTTCATTCTTACTCTTCTCATATGGCCAACAGTTACGCTTAAGCTTATATTTGTAGTAGCTCAATCATTTTTCAACCTGATGGAAGCATGACAGACGATATGTTGAATCAACTGCAACTTTTAAGTTTTCCAGTAATATTGGACCGAAAATACCGTAAGTAATTCATTCTTGTAGAAACCATTTTAAAAATGAAGGGAATGTATGACAAATTCACAAATTGTTTTATTTATATATATATATATATATATATATATATATATATATATATATATATATATATATATATATATATATAAATATAATTATTTTATAGAGTGTAAATAAAAATAATACGAACGTTTTGAATGTACCAAAAGCTACCAAAGTACACTTTTCAATTCATATTGCTAAAATAAAAATTAATTTTAATGTACTTTTCATTTCATAATCTAAAGCGATGTTTTTTCATTTTGATCAACACAATTTGACAATAACAATTTATTTGACGGAGAGTTCATATTTCAATTTAAATCCACACTATGTTATTCTATGCAACTAGTGCAGTTAAATTTAAATATGATTTATTATTTGAGAGAACTCGTTATAGAAAGGTAAAATAAATTATGACGAATGATGCTTTTAGAATTTTTTGTATGGTATTAGGCCTTCGACCTTATTAACTATGAGACATTAATTACTGAAATAGAACATTATGGTTTTAATAACATATCTTTAAAATTTTATCTAACATTTAACTAATAGAATGCAAACAGTTGCTATTGGTGGCAGTAGTTTTTTCGGGTCCGTAGTATCTATAGGTGTCCCTTAGGGCTTAATTCTTGGCTTCTTACTGTTCTTAGTTTTATTTAATTATTTTTTTAGCAGAAGAGGCAAATGAGCATGCGGTTCACCTGATAGCAAGTGGCTACCACCGCCCATGAACAACTGCAACACCAGGGGAATTGCAGATACGTTGCCGGCCTTTTAAAAAAGAGTAGGCTCTTTTCTTGAAGGTCCCTAAGTCGTATCGGTCCTGTCGTATCCGGAAATATCGCTGGTGGTAATCGATTTCACATGGAAGTCGTGCGAGGAAGAAAACATCTTCTAAATCGCACAGTCGTGAACAGCCAATCATCCAGTTGGTATGGATGGTATAGAGTGTTGTCAGACTTTAACGATAATTGTGTATACATGAAGAGAATAATGCTATATCAAAATTAATGGAATGAGTTAATGTCAACAATTTGCTTAAAAAGGTAAAAGAAAGAAATATATGAAATCATAATAACCAACGTCAAATACGTAAATATATTGTGTGTAGTTTAATATGGAGAGAAACTGAGTCTTGTTAAATCCACTGTTTTTCTCAGAATTATGATTGACGCAAAACTTCTGTAGGGCAACCATATAATAAATAGGTGGGGGATAAAGTTTCTTCGTATTTTGTTTGTATAAAATTAATATAGTTTTTCTGTCCCCCAAAATGAGTGAATCTAACGAAGAAATTCGATATGTTCTAAAAATTTAATACAAAAAAGGGAAAAATGCGACTCAAGCCGCGTAATAATTTGTGTTTATAAAACTAATGTAGAGTCAGTAAGAGTAGCAGAAGTAGGTTCGAGCGTTTTCAGTCCGGGAATTTTGATGTCAAAGATGCAGCTCGCTCTAGTCGTCCTCATATGGATAAAGTCCTCATATTGGAAAATTGTAGTAAGATCGGCATATAAGTAATTACGATATAGCTGAGGAATTGAGGATTGACAACAAAACAGTCTTGACCAATTTGAAAAAGACTGGCTATACAATAAATCTCGATATTTGGGTACCACATGAGCTCAGTAAAAGAAACCTAATGAATTGTGTACTCATTTGCTATTCTCTTTTGAAACGTAATGAAACCGAACCATTTGAGTAAAGATTGATCACTGATGATAAAATATGGATCACCATTGACAAGATCGTGCGGAAAATATCATGGTCAAAAGGTAGTCAAGCTCCACAGACTGTAGTGGAAACCTCGATTAACACGCAAAAGGGTGATACTGTGTGTTTGGTGGTATTGGAAGCGCATCGTTTATTATGAGCTCTTACCGCTGGGCAAAGCCATCGAGTCGGATCTTTACTTACAATAACTAATGAGACTAAAGCAAGAAATTGAGAAAAAACGACCAGCATTGATTAACAGAAAAGAAGTGGTCTTTCATCATGATAACGCCACACTACACATATCTTTGGCCATAGCGAAATTTTAAAAGAGCTTGTTTGGGAAATGTTAATGCATCCACCATAAATTCCTGACCATGCACCCTCAGATTTTTACCTGTTTCGGTCTCTTCAGAATTCTTTGAATAGCGTTAGATTAACATCAAGATACGACTGTCAAAGCTACTTGTGGCCTTTTTATTAATCAAAAATTCCAAAATTTCTACAGCACCCATAAGATGGCAACAAGTTATCGAAGAAAACAGCACATATATATTATAATTAAATATAAGTATACTTTGAAATAAGATGTCTTGAATTTGTAATATATGAAGAAAATTTTTCCCCGACTTCCGAGTCAGCAAACTTGTTCTGCAGCAAATGCTGTAAAATATTAAGGGTTACTTGTTTTAAAACTGCTATATAAGTAAATTTTATTTAATTTCATAGAATAATGTCATCCGGAATCTTGCTACGCTATGGGGTAATGTATCTAATATTGTCACTGTTTTTGTTTCGCAGAAGAAAGCTTTAAGAGCAATTTGTATTATATATTACATAATACAAATTGCTTTAAAGGTGATGAAATATAATGTATATATTTCACCATTTAGAAAACCAAAACTGTATTCAGAAATTAAGTTAATTAAAATATTTTTTTTTATTTATAGAATAGGGGGCAAACGAGCATGCGGCTCACCTGATGGTAAGTGACTACCGCCGCCCATGAACAACCGCAACACCAGGGGAATTGTAGATGCATTGCCGATCTTTTAGAAAGGTGTAAGCTCTTTTCTTGAAGGTTCCTAAGTCGTATCGGTCCTGAAAATTCGCTGGTGGTAATTGATTCCACAAGGAAGTCGTGCGAGGGAGAAAACTTCTTCTAAATCGCACAGTGGTGGACCGCCAATCATCCAGATGGTATGGATGGTATCGCGAGTTTTGTCGCGATGTGCGATGGTAAAATTGAGCGGCTGGAATTAGTCCGAACAATTCCTCAGAGCACTCCCCGTGATAGATGCGATAAAATACGCAAAGAGATGCAACATCTCTAGGCAGTGCCAGTGTATCGAGCCGATCAGAAAGAACTCGCTTATCGACGATTCGAACCGCTCTGCGCTGGATGCGGTCAAGTGGAAGGAGCTGACACTGGGGTGCCCCGGCCCAGAGATGAGAACAGTATTCCATGTGGGGCCGAACTTGCGCTTTGTAAAGTTGCAAGCGATGTGCCGGCATGAAACACTGTCTCGCTCTGTTGAGCACGCCAAGCTTTTAGAGGCCAATTTGGCCTTCCCTTCCAAGTGACCACGAAACTGCACATTATTAGATATATTAGATATGTCGACGCCAAGGATTCCGATACTGGCTGAGGCAGCAAGGGGAGTGCCTTGAAACTGAGGAGATACGACAAAGGGGTTCTTTTTAGCGGTAAACGCGCAAACTTGTGTCTTCTGGGGATTGAACTGGACTAGATTTAGTCGGCCCCAATCCGAGACTTTGTTAAGCGTTTTGACTTTGTTATTATAAATAATAAACGGTCAAAATCATAATAAGTTATGATATGATTTTGACCGTTTATTAAGGAGACATCTTAGACTAAGTAGGTACTTGTGACGATGAACTGAGTTTTGGAAGGCGCGGTAAGATAAGCGCTTACATTAAAATTTTATGAAACAGGAGCAAACAGATTTCGATGCGCGCCTCATTGTAATTTTAAGTGCCGTTTAACAACGCGGTTTAAGGAGAATTACGAAATTAAACAAATAACACGGTAATCTTTATACTTGGTAGAGCCATGCTGCAGCTATATTAATAGTATAGTTGTAGCACGAATGGGTCGGCTCGACCGGGGAAAGACCACGCTCTCACATAATACCAGCGTAAAATAGCAGCTTAATGCTACTGTATTTAGTATGGTGAGTGTAGAGAACCGGATACGCTTTTTATTGGAAAAGAGGCATTCTATCGTAGTACTCATGGCTGACAACGCATCTGCATTTTAATTCGCAAACGGAGATAGATGTAGATGTCTATGGGCCACAGCAACCAATTACTATCAGGTGGACTGTGTGCTCGTTTGTCACCCTTATTCTATTTAAAAAAGCTCTCTTTCCGGTTCCAGAATCCACTCAAAAGTGAGCGGAGTTTTCAGCCCAGTATCGGGACAATAAATAAGTAGCCTGACATTTTTTAATTTTACCATCGTCGGTAATTTTTATTAAGCCAAAATGAGCAAAAATAAATAAATGACTTTTAATTACGGTTAAGACTTGTAGTAGATTTTAAAATTACAGCTGGCTTGCAAGTGCTTCTCTAATAATAAATAAGGAAGAAGAGAAAATAACACAGAGGTTTTTTTTAAATATTTTAATGCACCTTTTTAATGCATTAACTTTCTTTTATTCGGTCTTTTTTAAAATCGTTTCTTTTATAACATACACTTAATTAAAATCATGCATCTTTAGAAATGCAACTTTAATTGAAATTAAATTTAAAATTTAGACTTAGTTCTATTCAAATTTAAAAATGATATGTGCGCACAATCTAGGTTACCTAGCTTCCGTTTGCCGTACTGAAGTCAGTCCTTAGATTTTTCGCACAATGCAGGCGCATGAATGTAGGGTCGCCACACGAGTTTGAATTCTAGTAAGATCGCTAAAAGTGTAAGCATTTTAAATTTAATTACGATTTTTTGTATCATTACTTTCATAATAGATTCCTCTGGTTTCAAAATTTTAAAGCATACTTTATATGGATGTTAAAATCAAGTGAATCTCAAATTCATTTTCAATGATATTCGTTATTTGAAAAAAAAATCTTTAGTTCAGTTGTCTCCCAAATTGGCCGCGCTTATATGTTATTTGCTCAAGTTTTCGCTTGGTTTCAGCTGGGTTCATTTCCTCACGACTTTGACCATGATCTCCTTGTAGTAAATGAAATAAGGACAAATTAGTAAATGTAGGAATACTGAACTGTTATGTATGTTGTTATTGGCTAAATAAATAATTTTAGAAGCTGCTTAATGATTCACTGAATTGCATAACTTTTAGTATTTTAATATTATAATCACCATTCATATAGTTTTTGCTTCATAACATACTCAGACAACAAGAAAGGAGGGGAATATTTTGTCGGTTTTTCCCTTTGCAAGTACAAAACGAAATATATTTTCTAGTATTATTTGTAAAAGCATTTATATGCCCTGTGAATAAATCACTAACTTTGAAGTCGAGTAATTGATATAACTTCCATTTTGGCCATATATTACAGTTTCTTAAGTAAATGATTGTTTCCATAAGCTCTTTAGAATTTAAATGCAAATTAATAATCTACCTCTTCTGAAAAAAAAAAGGTTTAATCTATCTCCTATTTTTCGTTGACAAAATTTTATTCAAACGAATAAACAGAAGCTAAGGCAAGAATAAACGCGAAAAATCTAATCAAAAACACTGAAACCAACTGCAGATCGATGCTTAGGTGACGCATTATCATTATAAGCATTACGATTGCACAGTTTAGGGATATAGTGGGCAAGTGTGTGTGCCCAACCTAGGTGTGCTCTCTATTCCCTCATTCTCAACGTCCTCAGACCGGAAAGGTGCAACACCGACAAATTTTTGTGTGTGTTTGACAAAAGGCACGGGGGTGAACCACGAACTTCTCAAGGTTTTGAGAGAAAAACCCAATAATTAACTTCTGTCCCGACCCGGGATTTGAATCCGGGACTATGTAATCAGTAATCGCACTTACGACTACAAAAACAATGCGGCAGTCACACGGCAAAGTTTTTATTCGTTGAATTATGCGTTGAATATTGTCTTTAATTAATTTAAATGAATATGGAAACAGTACACTATTGCCCCAGGTAGCGCATGCTGTGTCAAGCCATGAAATATATCGCGGAGGAATTTCTTTTGTCTCGCCATTCCTCCGCTTTACATTCTGTAAAAATAAATGTTAGAAATTTTGCACTGATTGCGATCCTTGTTTCTTATGTCTCATTAAATAAAAAAAAGTCAAATGTGAACTTGCCTATTTAACTGTTAGTTCCTATTAGGAATATAGTGTTAGGTAGTTAATTTATTTATTGCAGATCATTACAATTCCACAGATGAACATAGGCTTCCTCCATAGATTGCCACATAGGCGGAATGTTTGCCACGGTTGCCACAGTTGCCACGCTTAATAGGTGGTTTGGCAACCGCAGCCATTACTATTAATTACTTGTTATGTTATAATATATTTCTTCTGTCGCCTCTTACCACACCCACGAGACGGCAAAGGTTAGTGTTATCGTCTTTCTGGGTTCACAAGCTCGTCGCATAATTAAGTTTATTTTAATTTCCCAGAGAATTACAAAACCTTTTTTAGATTAATAACATAATAAAAAATAAAAAAAAAAATAAAAAAATTGGTCGGGTAGTTGTATCGTCAACACGTAAATTTTGGTGTGCGCCTATTTATATTTATTATAAATTTAACAGTGTGTATTAAGCGTTATTAAATGAATTAATTGGTTACTAAACTCGTCTGCGCTCACTTTCTCACAACTTGTCCTATAATTATACTCAATATTTGAAAATATTTTTATACCGCCTAATATGGATGTCCAGCTGGCTAATAATCTTAGTGAACTTGAAAAGATGTTCGAATCCCGAATGCGGGATTATGAAGAGAAGCTACTAAAAGTCAATACTGAAAGCAGTTCATCAGATCCTGACATATCTTCACTGTCTCGTGAGTTCTCTGAGTTTAAATCATTTGTTTGGCAAACTCTCCAACAAAAATTCTCCAGGCTATCAATGTTTCATCTTCGGCCATTCTTTGGTTTGATTCCTATCTTCGGGGACGCTCGCAATGTATCCGCTCCAATGACACTTATTCAAACTGGTGTAATCTTATTGCTGGTGTACCCCAAGGTGGCGTCTTGTCTCCTTTACTCTTCACCGTTTTTATAAATTCTATAACGAAAATAATATCCTCCAACTTCCATCTTTATGCAGACGATTTGCAGCTTTACCGTCACTTCGAAGCATCTGAGGCTAAATTGGCGATAGATGCACTGAATGACGATTTGAATAGAATTAGTCGTTGGTCCAGATCCCATGGTTTAGCTATAAATCCAAATAAGTCTCAAGCGTTAATAGTAAGTAGCAGATATAATAGTAGCATTATTGATAACTGCACCCTGCCAAATGTGATCGTCAATGGCACATCAATTGCTTATTCTGAATCTGCGAAGAACTTGGGCCTAATTATTGACAATAGGTTATCATGGGGTGCTCATATAACAGACTTAAGCAGAAAAGTTCATTACGCTTTTCATTCGTTAAAACGACTTCAAAGTTTTTTACCCTTATCAACTAAAATCTCTCTTGTTCAAACTCTCATTTTGCCAATCTTAGATTACGCTGATGTCTGTTTTTTGGATGCGACAGAGGAGCAATTAAACAAACTTGAGCGATTGCAAAACCTTTGCATTCGGTATATTTTTGGACTCAAGAAGTTTGACCACATCTCTAAATACAGAAAGCAGCTCAAGTGGCTCCCGATCCGATTTCGCAGGAACACTCGTATCCTTTGTCTTCTTTTTAACATCTTACATAGTCCGAACTTACCTAATCTCTAACTCCTTACGTAATCGATTTACCTTTTTTAAATCTCCAGATGCAGTTTGCAGATCTCACCTTAAAACCCTCTTAAAATTCCCATCCTTTAAAGCTCATTCATATTCCCGTTCATTCTCTGTACATGCAGTAAGACTCTGGAATTCACTTCCTCCTTCAATTCGAGAAATTAAAACAATCACATTATTCAAAAAACGTGTAAAAGAACATTATTTATCTCTGTCTTTTATGTAAGTTTCCATATCTTTGATATTCACTATACTTTTTATTATTTATATATATATTTAATTATGACTATATGTATTTGTATATATACATACATACATATAATCACGCCTCTTTCCCGTAGGGGTAGGCAGAGACCACTTCTTTCCACTTGCTACGATCCTTACATACTTGTTTCGCTTCGTCCACTTTCATTATTCCCTTCATACATGCTCTACGGTTTAGGGTACTCTTAACCTGGCCTTTTTTCAAGACGTCCCTAATTTGGTCTAGAAATGTCCGCCTAGGTCTACCCCTTCCAACACTTTCATTCACACTCGCCTTATACACTTTTTTCGTCAATCGTTCTTCATTCATTCTCTCATTGTATATATATATATATATATATATATATATATATATATATGTGTATGTGTGTGTATGTGTGTGTATATATATATATATGTATTTATTTTATCTTGTATGGATATATGTAAGTATGTGTATATAATAACCTACTGGAAGAAATTTCATAATGAGATAAGTAGCGCCCTTGTACAAACTCTTCATCATGTTGTGTCCTTTCCATTGTTTGTGTGTACATAAATTGTTAAATAAATAAATAAATAATAAATATTTATAATAATAAATGATGATTAAATAGTAACTGACGCGTTCCGCTTGTCAGCTTCCGGCGAACCTAAGATTAAACAATTGTTATTAGTGTTTAGTCTTTGCAATATTGATTGACAGTCATTTTATAATTTATGATGCAATATTTGTAGTAATAAGAATATTCATGTTCATTATTAGGTTATTATTTAAATTGTATAAAAGACCGCTGTGACGGATAGATCAGGCAGTTGTTTTGTAACCGCCAGAAAGTAAAGGAGTAAAGGGTAACTCTGTCAGTTTGTTAAGTGATTACAAAGTATATATATACCAAGTAAAAGTATCGTTTATCTGCGATTAGTCGTACATAGTCTATCCGCCATCCACATTAGTTAGTTAGTTGTTCATTAGTTGTTAATATTCTAGCGAAGGAAATAAGATTTTAACAGTAATAAAATAACGAGGAATGAAACATGGGTTAATCTTACAAACGAAATTATACCTGTTGTCGTTTCTTGCGAATAGGTCAATTCCGGTTTGTCTCTCGGGTCTTCTGGAGCATCTGAGATATTGTGACCTAGCTCAAGTGAAGAGCGTCCAGCAGAGCGTGTGACGTAGCGAGGTGTTTGGTATACATTGTGAGCCCACTCAGGTCTGCTCATGATACTAACATAAGTTGGCATTTTCATGTTGGCATTGGCACATTCGCTAACTGAGGCCTTAGGATTATTCAAAGGCTGACACTAGAGTTTTAAATAAGGGGATACAAACATTCTTTACTATATCCTAGGGGCGTTTTATGTGCATTGCACATGGAAAATTATCCGAATCCGAAGCAACTATAGACTGTACCAACTACTAGATCCGTGTGGCAACAAAAATCGAACCTGAGACCCCAAAGCCAACCGAACAATCTGTGATAGTGTAAGAGAATCTACTACCCCATAACATCTCGTGGGTGTCGTAAAAGATGAAAGAGATAAATTAAACAGGAAATGGCCAGCATTTTCATGATAACCACCCAAAATAATAAAATAAATTGCGATTGAAAACCCGCTAGCCAAGCGTGGTAACTAAGACAAATAATCCACCTATGAGACAATTTATAGAGGAAGCCTATGTTCAACAGTAGATTTTTGATAATCTGTGACGGTAACTTGACTAAAAAGTCGTTAGAGTTCAAATTAGCGCTGATTCAGAGTTTTTTTTTATAGGATAGAGTGACAAATGAGGACACAGTCCAACTGATGGTAAGTGTTTGCTGTGGCCCATAGACATCTACATCTATCTTCGTTTGCGAATCAAAATGCAGATGCGTTGTCACCCGTGAGGACTAAGATGGAATGCCTCTTTTCCAGTAAAAAGGGTCTGCGGTTCCCTACAGTCACCATACGAAACACTGCTGTGTTTCGTTTGGTGAGTGTAAGCTGCTATTTCACGTCCTACAACTATACTATTAATATAGCTGCAGCATGGCTCTACTACATAAAAAAAGTTGTTTGGTCTACCAGTAAATGAAACTGTAAATGGGTAGCAGCATCTTCTTGACAATAAATTTCTGACAGTTCAGCAGTGGACTATAAAGAGAAATGAAATGAAGCTCTTTATTTTCTACCGACTTCAAAAAGGAGACGGTACTCAATTCGACTGTATGTTTTTTTATGTGTGTTACCTCATAACATTTTTACTGGGTGAATCGATTTCGATGATTATTATTTATTTGAAAGCTGGTGCTTTACATGTGGCCCCATATATATATTTGATGAAGGTCTGACCAATTATTTTTTTTTTAATTTATATTGAAGGCGGTTGTAAAAAAAAATAATTTTAAATTATTTGACGTGGGAAATAAAATTTTTGTTAGAGCATCAATAAGTTTTATGATCTACTAATGTTTTTACCTTTCGTATTATCGATAATCATTACCTTTCAAAAGCTTGTGAAGAATAAATGCAAAACATATAAAGTTTCGATAGCAATAAGAATATCTAGTACAGTCTTCACAAAAACACTAAATGCAAAACAGTAACTATGCAGTCATCAAACCCTCTCCTAAGATTAAGGAAACGACTCCTTTTACGATGCCACTTCTGTTTTAAACGTAGCCGTATAATCTCGCACGTTTACCGGAAAATTGAAATTACATGAGCAGTTGACTACAGATAGGATATAAAAACACAAGTAAATATAGCTCTTCTGTCAAAGCTGCAAGGGTGCATTAGTCTAAAATTGGATGCATATTGGCATGCATAACAATGTAGAAGTAAATAGCAGTGTACTCGTAACTCTGGTAGGAGTCGTGATTAACTTCGTTATGACGATATAGGTTTGGTTTCGTTATTGTGTAAATGAAACAGCATAGATTATAAGCCGTGGTTTTTTTAATTGACTTTTAAAAAAGGAAGAGAATATTATTAATGTACACGATAAAGATTATTCTTGCTATATTAATTGCCTGTTAGATTTTTACTTCCGCATACGATTGCAGCCCGAGTGTGTTGGCTGGACCAGGGAAGTTCCACGCTCTCAACAGAATACTAGCGTAAATAGGAGCTTTAATCTGCTGTGTTTCGTATGGTGAGTGTAGAGAACCGAATACTCTTTTAATGATTACTGTGATATGAGGACTAAGATAGAATACCTCGTATCCAGTACATTTTTATATATCTTGGTCATCTAGTCCTCAGGTGACAACGAATTTCCACTCCACTTACCATCAATTAAACTGTGTGCTTCTTATCACTCATATTCTGGAAAAAAACTTACTAAAGATACAAAAGTCATATATATAACTGGTTTAGATATTAAACTTGTACCTTGATGTCGTTGTACTCAAATATTAAATAAGTGAATCACGATGTTAAGATTGTTTGTAACAATATAGGTGCAGCGATTTAATAATAAATTGGCAACTTACTGGTTGATATAATTACGTACCTTTGTGATTTGTGAAAGTTCTAGAGTAAGCTAACAATAATTTAAACGCTAAATAAATCAGGACAAACTTTCGTGTTCGTAACTCTTGGCACTAGACTCGCGAGTACAGTTCATTAACCCGTTGATATTTTTTTGTGAATCTTTTCAAGTACTAGTGAGCTGGCGACATTTCGGAATTATTTCGAAATTTGTAAAAGTATTTAAAAATATTGTAATAGCTTACATAAAACCTAGACAGAGAACAGGCCTTTCATTACTCAGAGGGTTTTGAACTAGGGGGAAGATCGTCGCGCTACCCCAATGCATTCTTGCGGACTTCACATGTTATCGAAATATTTTAAATTTTCCAGACGTGCAGGTTTTCATATGATTATTATATTTTGACTGCCTAGTTAGACTAGCGGTCGTAAGCACAACTGATGGTCATTAGGTTCCTGTTTTAAATTACGGGTCAAGACAAATTATGTGGTTTAAGATATTTATTTCTCAAAAAAATTATAATTCACTTACATGAAAAATGTTTACAATGTTACATAGCGTAAATTCAAACGGTACGACACATAAACAAAGTGATAACATAATAAAATGACACAGTTGTCTTTATAATTTAAGGTAAGTAATGTACAAAAAGAAGGGTTCAGTACACAGTAAAATAATAAAAGTAGAATGCAACGATTAAAATTAACATTCATTTACACTATTTGGTTCGACCGCAGAGTGCAAAAATATTCATATACCGACGTTATGCTTCGCTCAGTCGAGTTGACGTTGCACTATCGAGACTCGAAGTGATATGTAAATTATAATAGGGTTTTTCTGTTAGTAGTCAGGAAATTGGCGGTTTTTCACACCCTTGTCTCGGAAAACACGTAAAAACCCACGATTTCGTGCCTGATCTCTTTCCGGTCGCATCGAATTGCCGTCCTATCGGATTATGAAAACGAGGGAATAAAGAGTGTCCATTGAAACTGGTGGAAATTGACGTCTGCCATAGATTTATATTATATGTGTAATAAAAATATACAATAGCTATTGAAAGTTATTTTTTTTTTTGTGGCCTTGATGTAACTATAGTTGAAGATTTTTGTCTTCAGACTTTGCGATATGGGCGAAGAGAAAACCCGAAGGAGCTTTCTAAATGCTGCCCAGCCTAACTGAATCCTCCGATCGGTTTCCTTCTCGAAGTAACTCTTAACTTGTTGCAATATCTGCCCGAGGTAGGTATATTCCTGGACAACTTCGAGAATTTCACCATCAACAGTGGAATGGCATGACGTGATCGTCGAACATAACTTTTGTCTTGTTCAGATTTATACACAGACGAAGACGTCGGAAGGATTCATTTAGTCTGTTCAGCATATCTCGAAGTTCTTGTAGCGATTCTGCCATGGCCACGATATCATCAGTAAATCTTAAGTGTGAAATGTACTCAGTGTGTACGTTAAAGCCACGTCCTTCATTTTAGCGTCTTAAAAACGTCCTCCAGAGCATTTGTAAACAGTTTAGGTGTTATAACATCCCCCTGTCTCACTCCACGATACAATTGAATTTTGTTTGACAGCCCTGTACTTGGACAGACATCGTAAAGTAAAGTAAAGGAAAGTTGCCAGCCTATTTTACGCCCCCCTGCTGGGCACAGGCGTTCTTTCATTTCTGAGAGGTTTTTAGGGCGAGGAAATGTCCGCTGCGCTGCCTCAATGCGTGGTTGGCGAACTTCACTGTCTTCGAAATATTTTTTTTCTTATTTCTCAGACATGCAGATTTCCTCACGATGTTTTCCTTCACCGCCGAGCACGTGGTAAATCAGCACTTAAAATTGCAATAAACAATTTTATTGGTGCCGGCGGGGATTGAACCCGGGTTGCTCGAGTACTGTGAAGCTTACAGCGAGCGCTAACCATCTGAGCTATCACGGCTCACGGACGGAAATCGTAATGAAGTTGTAAAGACATCACAGCATTTCGATGTACCCGCCAGTAAATTTAGCATCACTGCAAAGAATCTAGAAACAGCCCAAGTTTCGATGGAGTCAAAGGCTTTCTCATAGGCCATAAATGCAAGACACAGGGGGCTATAACACTACCGACCCCTGGGCTGACGCATTAACGTCCTGGAATGTAAACACCAGCGCTCTTAAAGGGAAGTATAATTTCGCCTCCACGTACTTCAAAAGTGTCATTTTCAAGGCAAAATCAGAGCACATACGCAGAATTAGTGAGAAACTAGTTCGTCCTTCCTTCGGGAACACGTGCATTCTCGGTCTCTAGCTGAGGCTGTCCAAAGGAACTTCTGTCAGCCATCTCTTCCATCTCTGTACAGAGAGGATGACTCGCTGGCCCATGCTGCAAAGGAGAAAGCCGATCTGTTAGGCTCTCTCTTGGCGTCCAACTCGACTCTAGATGACGGAGGGAACACCACCGTTCACACAATCGTCCCACGTTGATGTAACCGCTTGACACAGACTAAGTACAAACAATCGAGTTGAGGCGTCTCCTCTAGTACGTAGTACATTATAACTCAATGGAGGCGTTGGCCGTTAGTTCAGACATAACGAAGGCCTTCGATCGGGTTTGGCACAAAGCGCTTCTTAGGAAACTTCATTGAAACGAAGGTTCCTTGGCTTCCCGAGAAATCGTACAATTGAATCACCAGTTTTCTTGCAGATTGGCGCATCAAGGTCGTAGTAGACGGTGCATGCTCCGATTACAAGCCCATTAACGCCATTAAGTCTAGAGAGCGAGTGTACCCCATCCAGCGTACTAACAGATCCCGCTCAACTACGAGAGGTATAAGCGGAAGTCGAACGTAGGTCTGTGTTACTACCAGCGGGCGAACCACTAGATCCCTGCGACTTTTGATGAGGTCACAGAAACCATAAAAAGCCTTAAGAATGGATTAGCCCCCAGGGCTAATCTAATCTTAAGGCCAGGCGGTATCAGCAACAAGGTGATCAAATCTTTTCTAATACCTCTAATTTACCTCCTCGTAGGAATCTTCAACATGCTTCTCTCGAGCTACTCTTTCCCGGATATCCGGAAATAAGTAGACGTAATAGGGATTTACAAGCTGTACAAGCTGTACAAACTTAACGTGCCATGTTAGTGCACATCATTTGAGCCTTGCTTACAAACCGCTCCTTTCGCTATCCAGTAGAAGGACCCGTTCCACCAGACGTTTTCTTAAGGCCTGAGTTTCGCAAAACACATAAGTATAGTTCGCAACACAGGTAAGACAGTCATTGGCCGTCGTCACCCCCTTGTGAACAGAAAGAGTAAGTTGTCTCTAAGACACAACCTCTACTTACAAAACAATACCTGTGCAAAACCTGCGTTAGACCTATTATGTCTTACGCAAGTGTATCCCTCGCCCACACGCATATGACCTATCTATATGAGCTACAGAACGTACAAAGCTTTTTCATCCGAAAAGCCACAGGAGCACGGTGCTATTATCGGAATTCAGATCTACACAATGATTGCCAACTTCCCACTATCTGCTGAATACTTCAACGAGATATCTCAGCGCTATTGTTGAGAGCGCCAAAACCCATCCCAACCCGCTAGTGACAACGCAGCCAACTACGTCACGATACCAAACGCGCCCGTAGGCGGACACGACCGCGTTCAGCGCACACCCCGCATCCACACTGTACACCCGCGTACCTGGGCTGGATTCTCACCGCCCAGAACATCGACCGACACCAGCTAAGCAGTCAGGGGCGCACACCCCCACTCGGACGGCGGTTAGATAGCTCAATAAGCCTCAACAGTGGGGGCATGATGGTTAGTTACCATACCACTTCATAAACCATCATAATCCTCATCCCCATCATTATTCTCACCATTTTTAATAGCTCGCGGCCTGAAAGGCCTGTGACAGATGAAGTGGTAAGAGCTGCATAGGCTAACAGTACTAACATCTCGAAAATAGATGATTATTCTAAAAAAAAAATCTGGTTCAACAAAATCTCTGCTCTAGGAAGAACTAGTAATATACCCATCTGGATTTTATGTAACAATTTACAGTGACCTATATTTTACAGTTAATAATAAAATTCATTTTAGGAACAGCTTGGAATCGATCACCACATTCCAATAGATTATTAATGAGCCGTGTATTCTTTAAATATTATAATAACCCTGTTATCCGTGCAAAGCCCTTCCCCATGTTTTTTTTATTATGCCTTAATTTTTTAAGCCGAAGTCCCCTCGGTGGATACAGGCTTCGGCTCTTTAGAAACGAATTATGTTGAGCTAAAGTCAATTTTTCTTTTCGTACAATACTAATTCTGTTTTTTTTTCTATTACAAAATTGATCTTACGTCGAATTTAATTGCTTTAGGTTATTTACTGTGTATTTTATAAGTTTTAGGAAAGATATTACAGCGGATTTCTTTTCGTGAGGTCTATATTATACGTAAAATAAAAATTACAGTATGTATACGTCCCACTCCTCTCATTTTTGAGCGGGTTTTAGGTTAAGGAAATCTCCGCCACGCTGCCCAATGCGTGTTGGCGAACTTCACATGTATTCGAAATATTTTTTTTCTTATTTCTCAAACATGCAGATGATTACTTTCACCGCCGAGCAGGTGGTAAATCACCACTTAAAGTTGCAAAAAGTGGTAATAGACCTTGCATTTTAAAAACGTATATATCGCCCCATGAATGAACAACTGACTGTAGAGTCGAGTAACTGGTATCACTAGCCTGTGAACATCAATATACGAATTAAATCCAACACCGTGTCTGAAACGCACTAACGTCGCCAGCCAAACGATATTGAGTTCCGGGAACAATATAAAGCGGGCAATATCAGTGTTGGGAGCGTTGCGGGACAAGTTTTGATTGCTCTCATTGCGCTGCAGCGTTGCCTTTATTGCTGCGGGCGTTGTGACGTCACGACTGACATGCTTGCTTATCTTAACGGTTATCTGTAATGTGGGTTTGGATTTTGTTCGGTTATGAAATTAAGAATATAACGTATACTAGGATTAGTCAATATATTCTTTAGTTAGGTAAGAGGATATAACAGGAATTTTATACATGGTAGAGCCACGCTGCGACAGTATTTCATAGAATACCACTGTAAAGTAGCAGCCTAATGCCGCTGTGTTCCGCGTGGTGAGTGTAGAGAACCGGAGACTCTTTTTACTGGAAACGAAGGGGGCGGACAACCCATCTGCATTTTGATTCTTAATCGAGGACAGATATATTTGTCTATGGGTCACAGCATCCGCTTACCGGCAGGTGGACTGTGCCTTCGTTTGTATTCTATGAAATGGCTGGGAAATGGGATGGATGTACCGCTTGAAGATAGCGATGGCTACCATACGCGTCATACTTTTGGGTGCTGCTTGTGGTTACTGATATGCTAGGATTCGGGTATGCAATACATTTATTAGCTTTAATTTCACTTTTTTGTTGAGGAATTTCATTTTAGAATATGCTTTCATTACTTATTGTTCTATTCCTTTTATTATCGATTAAGAATATTGTAACGTTGGCCTTTAATGACAAAAAAGGATATCTGCCGAGTTTTTTCAGTGTTTCTTCTTCGAATATTTATAATATAAAATTTAATTATTAACTTTTACAACAAAAAAAAAACAACACTATAACTTCGCCAAACCGTAAAGAACCGTCTTTGCGACAAAATTGCTGGCTTGGCAATTGAACGCACTCTTATTTATTAAGTATAAGGTGTGTTTTTACATAAGTACACCCACAATTATGAAACATAATACGGTATTTGATTACTTAATTATTGAAATGATATTCTAAATGAGGAGTTTCACAAATTGTGAAATATCTAATTATGTATGTTCTTTTTATCTAGAAAGTAATGCTTAAGTTTCCTTTAAACTGTTAATTTAAAAACAGGTTTACCTTGTTTTTACCAGTCTATTACATTAAGAAGCTTCATTTAAAATAGAGAAACTTTATTTTTCTCTTGTACATGGTAGTAATCTCTGCTCATTTTAAAACAACAGTATATGTTTAGTATTATTCTCATTCACTCTCAGTTTGAAACGCTAGCAATAAAACGTATTGGTTTTATACCCTTTGGGTAGTGGAACAAGGGAAATGGATCAACTCAGTCACTCTCAGTTTGAAATGGTAGTAGATTGGGATTATAATATATCCCTTTTGGTAATGGAAATAAATATAAAAAAACAACATGTTGACTTTTGACAAACGAAATTTTAATTTCTAACTAGTTTTAATTTCATTCTTTTTCACTTCTACTTTACGCGAAAACCAATTGTTTATAAAGAATAAGGAAGAGGTAATCTATTAATAAGATTAGAAAGAACTATTTATCTGAAACACATATTTTATACAAAAAAAAAATACAAATGCAAGGGGCAAAAATATGTACGAGTCAGTCTTAGACTGCTGACGCATTAACAATTAAAAAGCAGTACATACACATCATTAATTAATAATATTACAAAAAAATATACTTAAATAGTATAGCTACTTAAAATATATTATACATACTTAAATAAAAAATAGATATGATAATGGCGTCCAGGACAATAGATGTACTAGAAGCTAGAAGTATGTATATCATTTGTCTTTCTTTATACGAATATAATATATAATATTATAATTTTTAATGTTATGGTAGGAACAATAGGAGGAATTAATGAAACATCACTACGAAAATTAATATCATTTTCTTCTATTAATAATTTAGGATGAATATAACATTAATAATAACAGAAAATTTATGAATTTTTATTTAATAATATATTCATTTTTAATTAGAATTATATGTTTTCCTTTAATATATTAAATATATATTATAATAATCAATTATTTATTGTAAATATAAAAATTTCTTTAAAAATATCTTTATTAATAAATTTTTTATCTTTACCTCCTTTTTTACCTCCTTTTTTAGGATTCTTCCCTAAATGAATTATAATTAATTTTCTTATTATAAATAAATTATTTATCATTAGATTTATTTTTATTATAATAAGATATATATATATATATATATATATATATATATATATATATATATATATATATATATATATATATATATATATATATATATTATATTCAATAATATTATATTCAACTATTATATTTAATTATTTAAAAATAAAATTATTTAAAACTTATATAAAAAATTATTTCCTATTAATTATAAATATTCTCAGAATAATTTCTTTATTACATATAATTTACAGGACAAGCGAGTGGTTGCTGTTGCCCATAGACATCTACATCTATCTTCGTTTGCAAATCAAAATGCAGATGCGTTGTCACCCGTGAGGACTAAGATGGAATGCCTCTTTTCCAGTAAAAAGGATCTCTAGTTCTCTACACTCACCCCCACAACGAAACACAGCAGCATTGTGTTGCTATTTTACGCTGGTATTCTGTGAGAGCGTGGACCCTCTCCTATCGAGCCGACCCATTCTTGCTACAACTATACTACTAATATAGATGTAGCACGGTTCTACCACGTATATCTATAGATTGTACAAATATTAGATAAATGATTTATAATAATTGTGAACTCTATACTTCTGACGCAATTTAAATGTATAAGTATTGTACTGTACGTTCGTTACGACGAGTACAAAAATATGGCTTAAAGGGCACGCAACAGAATTGTATTGTAAAACATTCGAATACCAATGTGCTATTAAATGGGGAGGAGTTGAGTCTTGTGGATACCACTGTTTTTCTCGGTATTACTATTGACGCGAAACTTCAATGGGGCCCCCATATATCTAAATTTTTTTTTATAGGATAAGGGTGACAAACGAGCACACAGTCCACCTGATGGTAAGTGGTTGCTGCAGCCCATAGACATCTACATCTATCCTCGTTTGCGAATCAAAATGCAGATGCGTTGTCACCCGTGAGGACTTAGATGGAATGCCTCATTTCCAGTAAAAAGGGCCTTCGGCCACCTGCATTCACCAAGCGAAAAGCAGAGGTAAACCTCTACTTCACGCTGGTATTCTGTGAGGTCGTGGTACCACCCCGGTTCGAGCCGGCCCATCCGTGCGACAGCAAATGCTGCCGCGTGGCTCTACCAATGTTAGAATTAGCAAGCAGACTTAGTTCTGCAGCATATGCTGTAAGAAAGATTAGAAGTCTCACAGATGTTGAGACAGCTAGATTAGTGTATTTTAGTTACTGTCATAGCGTAATGTCTTATGGAATTTTGCTATGGGGTAATGCGACTGATATTGAAGCTATATTTATTTTGCAACAGACAAAAATTTAAAGATATAAACATATTAACTTTGGCATCGCAATATATTTATGAAATATACATAAAAACATAAATAGCTTTAATAAAAATAAGGATGTGCATAATTTAAACACTAAAAATTAAACTGCCATTTACATTTAATGGCTTCCCACATGATATATGAAGAGTTTTAAAACACACACATAATACAAACATAAGCTTGTAATACCAGTTACTAAACTCCACAGAATCAGTAATTCATTTATGGGGCAATGTATACGCTTTTACAACAAAATCCCAGAACATATTCAAAGTTTATCAATAAACAAGTTTAAAAGTTTAATTAAAGAAAAACTTTACAAAAAGGGTTACTATAATATCAAGGAATACATGAATGAAAATAACCCCTGGGAATAGGGTGATCGCCACCATGCTGATTCTATTAAAAATCATTTAAAAATTGTATAAATGAAATATGCTTGTAAAAAAAGTCCCGCTGGGTTTCTTGCTGGTTCTTCCCAGGACAGAGGTATTTTCCGAACCAGTGGTAAATAAAAAATGACTTTCAATAAGAATTTTGTAATGATCAATATTGAATAAAAAAAATATTCTATTTTATTCTATTCTATTTAATAAAATTATTTCACACAAGGCTGCTTAAACACCGAAAATTTCGCCATTTCACAGCCGAAAAAATTTTATATAACTAAACTAAACAAAAAATTAAACTGCCATTTACATTTAATGGCTTCCCACATGATATATGAAGAGTTTTAAAAATATATTAAGTTGAACAATTGATATTTTCAAAAGTTATCGTGTTTACAACCTTGCGTACTTGATAAACCCACACCATAAGCCACTAAAACCCCTTTTATTTATTTAAAAATAGCAATTAATAAAAATTTAAATAAGTTCAACAATCATTTATCTTTCTGACAATGTGCTTTTTATATCACTTATATGTACAATATGATTGCTAGATACGATTTCATGTGACAAAACGTTGGAATCTTAAGTTTTAGGCCCTCGTAGAACATACCTATGCGCGTTGCGCTTACGGCATGCAAAATAGGTAATATCTCTTGTTGAAGAATCAATAGGCAAGCCTGTATTGGGGAAACCTGAGACCTAAGTTTATTATGCATTATTATATATAACTTATCAGACAGATTGTATTAACATGTTCTGTAATTGCTTTTTGCTTAAAATTTATACATAAGAAGAAATAAACTTACAACAACCAAGCCAAGTTTTACATAACTGTATTAACTATTACTAAGTTGAAGGCTCTTGTATATGTATGACAGTCAAAATTTACACCAGTTTGGAAAACAAGACATATATAGACGTGTGGTAGGTTAAGAGAATTCATCGGCCCCTTTCGTCCCGTCGATATCGTTAGAGTCGCATAAAGGATATGCCATAAAGTCTTATAGCTTCCAATAGACGGCGATATAACGGCTACCTTACTCAATATACTTTGTAACTAATGGCTAAATAAATAAGTATCTCTTTCTTGCATACTTTTTCCTTTCTTGCAGTGTCAGTGCTAGGCTATGATAGAATTTCTAACAGCTTCTAATTATACTGGCTTTCTATACCATTCAGAACGGAAAATAGCACATGTACTACTGTTTAGTAGCATATACTTATAGGTAAGGCGGTGGGTACCTGCCCAGATAGAATCCTACGCGGAAAACAAGTCCTAGCACAAGAGTTTTCTACTTAAACGGATTCCTAGGCAAAAGAAGACTCATGTTATCTGCTAAAAGTACTTTGATATTTCATCATATTAAATCTCATGTGCTCATACCAACTGTATTCCGATGATCTGCAGTTATATGTGAAAGTGGAACCCTATAATATCTGTAACCATTTCTAATTATTAAATGATGACTTGAAATACATTTCCGATGGTCCACTGTGTATGGCTTAAGCGAGAACCCATCTAAATGCCAAACTATAATCTTAGGTAGCCCAAGATTATTATCGAAACTAGATTTATTAGATTCCCACCCTACCATCAATTATGTTTAAAAATAATGCCATACCATTCTCTCCGCATGTAAAGAACCTTGGTCTGTATGTTGATGGTTGCTTAATATGGAACAAACATATACAGGTGAGCAAACCTAATGGAATTTAGCGATCTCTACATCGATTAAAAAACTTTTTTCCCATCAATACTAAGATTTTACTTGTCGAATCACTTATTCCACCGATTATTGATTATGTCGACTTGTATTACTCAGTCCTGTCTCAATATCAACTTAATACATTGGATCGTCTGCTTAACATAGTGCATCAGATACATTTATGGTCTTCGTAAATACGACCATGTATCTTCTTTTCATACTCAGCTAAATTGGCTGCCCGTCCTTCACCGCAGATATATTAGAATACTCTGAAACCTTTTCACAATTCTGAACGATACATGTGCTCTCGAGTGTCTGAAATCCAAATTTCAATACCTGGGAGATTCTCATAATTGTTTCCTCTGTTCTTTGGCTACTCTTAAGTTGATCACTCCTTTACATCGTACTGGTTACTTATCTCACTCTATCGCTCTCACGGCCATCAGATTCTTGACATTATTAAAGCTCCCAACAAGTTTGTTTTTAAAATCAAGTAAGTATGTGAAAAAAAATGTAGCAAGTTTGAACTAACACAGGTCTTATTTTAATATACATATGTATATACGTACTGTATGCATGTATATGTGCATGTATACTAACATACAACACACACACACACACACAAACACTCACGCTTGACACCCAGAGAGGCAGAGACTACGGGCTTCCATTTTGCGCGATCCTGATACACCTCTCTCGCCTCCTTTACCTCCATATATCTACGCAAACACACTGGTTGGTTATTAATATAACAACTAACAGTTATAAAAAACTACGGTTGCCAATTTGCCAGGCGTGGCAACTATGGCAATATCACCCTTATGAGCAAATCTACTGGGAAGGCCTATGTTCAGCAGTAGACTTTTATAGGTGGTAATGGATGAAAACATAAAAGTAAAATAAATTTACATACTATATACGTCCCACAGATGGGCATCGGCCTCCTATCACTTCTGAGAGAGTTCTTGGAACAATCAATCCATCGCGCTGCATTAGTGCGACCTAGCAGACTGCACTTATCCACTGAATATTTCATTCCTCGGAGATGCAGGTTTCACGATGATTCCATCACCGCCAAGCACTTGAAATTGCAATTAACAAATTATTTGGCACTGCCGGGTATCGAACCCACGTTGCTCCCGTACTGATCTTCCATGGTTTGTTATCACTAATAGTTTTTTTTTCTGTAAAATAAGCGTGACAGACGAGCATATTGTCCATCTGATGTAGGTGGATGCTGTGGCATATATATATATATATATCTACATTTATTCTTTATTAAAAATCAAATGCAGATGTGTATTAGGTTTTGATTTTGTGTTATTTACGATGTAGGATTAGGGTGAAAAACGAGCAAACAGTCCACCTGATGGTAAGTGGTTGCTGTGGCCCATAGACATCTACATCTATCCTCCATTACGACTTAAAATGCCGATGCGTTGTCACCCGTGATGACTAAGATAGAATGCCTCGTTTCCAGTAAAAAGGGTCTCTGGTTCTCTTCACTCATCATACGAAACACAGCAGCATTAAGCTGCTATTTCACGCTGGTATTCTGTGAGAGCCCTTCCTGGTCGGACCGATCCGTTCCAGTTATAACCATAATATATCTGCAGCGTGGTTTTACCACGTAAAATTATAATCCAGCTTCAATTTATTTTATTAATTATATTTGTTACGTCTTTTTGTCGCGGAGATATCCCGACATGAATAAACAAAATAAACTTGAATAAACAGGCTATTTAGTCGATATGGTCGTTTAATCAGAAAATATTTTGCCGAGTACGTAGACCCAGAAAGAAAATTTTTGTCTGCGTCTGACGGTGGAAAAAGACGCAATTTCTTCGGATTGTGTTGAAACCGTGGTTGAAAAATATGGTCTAAAGATTCAAAAACTAAGGTTTTGGAGCTTTCAATTTTTTTACATTTTTGATACGACAATTTTTGACTTAGATACAGCCCATTAAAAATCGGGTAATAGTTTCTAATTTTTTCCCTCTTTATTTTTGTGAGATGTGTATTATTTGAATATTTAAATGTTGGTGCACTTTTACGTAAAGATTCTAAATATAACACTGTCAACGCAGCGTCCACAAATGAACAATAAACAATAGTTGCCCACATTCAACGTTACACCTAGACTAGAGTATTTCTTTAATAGCACATTAGCGGAAGCTATTCTCGTAACGGCATAACAACCCATTCTTCTCTCTCCGGTCATGCAGGCATTCTGTAGAGCTGGTTTATTTATAGAGCAATTACTGCGGTCTCTGCAAATGAATCGCAGGATCAGGCGTGAGCCGTGTACACTTAGTCGCCGTATTTTGAGAACATTAAGACGTCCATGTTATTCTGACACAAAGATATAAAAGTCCCGCGTAGTTATTTATGCGGACGATGATATTTTAATTGTTCTTTGTTTTAATTTTGCTGTTTTAACACAGCGGCTGTGAGAATCTGGCGTTTGGGGAAATAAGATATATTAGGTGTTTATTATGTCATTTTGCAAGACTATTTTAACCGATTTGAAAAAAGGAAGTTTTTTTTTTATAGGACAAGGGTGACAAACGAGCACACAGTCCACCTGATGGTAAGTGGTTGCTGCGGCCCATAGACATCTACATCTATCCTCGCTTGCGAATCAAAATGCAGATGCGTTGTCACCCGTGAGGACTAAGATGGAATGCCTCATTTCCAGTAAAAACGGCCTCCGGCCACCTGCACTCACCAAGCGAAACGCAGAGGTAAACTTCTACTTCACGCTGGTATTCTGTGAGTTCGTGATACCACCCCGGTTCGAGCCGGCCCATCCGTGCGACAGCAAAAGCTGCCGCGTGGCTCTACCACTGTTATATAAAATCAAATAAATGTTATGTAATCAAAGCAATTTCGGAGCCATGGTTGGCTCGGGGGATAATGATCACCAAAACAAAAAAATCAACAGTACCCGAGCAAACAGAGTTCGATTTTCGCTCAACGTGTCCTCGGCAGCAGTGAAAGTGTTGACTGCAATTTTATGTGTTGATTTATTATGTGAAGAAAAATGAGTAAATGAGGCCGCCGCCATTTCTTTCGTCAACACGCAGCACTAATCAGTAAATAACTGTACTCCCTTTTCTTATTCAGCGAAATGAGAGAGACTTATGCCCAGGAATTGGATTTATCATAGACTATTTTTATTTTATTTTGTTTATTCATTTATTAAGTTTATTCTTCATTTCAATTAACCATTATTCCATAAAGCACGTAAAGCCGTAGGTACTGCGCCTAATCTCTCTCCGGTCTTGTCGGATTACCGTCCCTTCGGACTATGAGAGTGAGGGAATAGATAGTGCACCTGTGCTTGTTATGTGCAATGTAATTTCTGTGAGTCGAGTATATGAGTATATGCACTCGGACATTGTAATTCTGTACTGCACAGATGGATAGTCTCCGTTGGACTGGTAAAAAATATTGTGTGGAATTAGACTGCAATTGTCAAATTTTGCAAAGATTGTGCAACAGACTTCAATTGCGAGAAAGAATCTTGATAATCGGTAAAAATCTGCTGAACATAGGCCTCTATAGTTTAGATTACTTCAAAAACAAACAAAAGAGATGCTTTCCATAGTTGCCACGCTTACCACGCGGATTGCAACCGCAGTATAAAAACATTTTGTTTGAGTTTAAATACTTAACGTAAGAGCAAGTTAATTAACCAAATTAGCTACGTAACTTGCTAAGTTAAATACATATATACAAGGTTAGTAATTAAAACTTGTAGACTACTTGAAACATACAGAAATATATTTGAATTATATTTAGCAACTCTTTCAACTTTTAAGATAGCAGTTTCAAAAATTTGCCCGCACACAGTACCGTATATGCGGTAATTTTACGTAGTAGGACCAGGCTGCGGCTTAATGCTCCATAAAGTCATAAATGCCTGTAAAGTAGAGCTCATAACTTTGATATTTTTTCTATAGTAGTATCTAGTATCGACATTGAACACGTATACAATTTTTTTGCGTTTAAACCACTTGATAAATACCACGGCCCAGTCTTTTGTGATACCTCAAAAATCCCAAAATTATAATATATAGCAAGAATGAGTCATTTCGACCGAAGAACGACTGCATTCTGACAGAATATCAACGTAAATGCCATAATGCTGCTGTGTTTCGTATGGAGAAACGGAGACCCTTTTTACTGGTAACGGGGAATTTCATATTAATTTTCATTGGTGACAACGTGTTTGCATTTTGATTCTAAATCAAGGATGTATTGTCTACGGGCCACAGCATCCACTTGCCAACGGCTGGACACCTTGTCATCTTTATTAGCTTATTCTCTAAAAGAAAAGTGTGTTATATCGATTTGGATGTTGTGTATTTAGTGGAATTATCTATTATTAGTCGGTCGTCAGGAAACCTTCCGAAAATTAGGGAGGAAACGCTTTGTAAGCGAGTTTGGGATTTGGAGAAAAAGCAATAAATTTAACATCACCCCTGCGTTACAATGTTCAGTCAACTTAATATGCACTAATGTAGAGTAGAGTTTTTGATGTGTGTGGTTAAATACAACAATAAAACTAAAATAGGAACTTAGCTGTGAGATTTTAAGATGCATCCAAAACCGGATATAAATTATAGCTACTAGCTACGTTAACTTATTTGTAAATAGCGTCAAACACAACATCTTTGTTCTAGTCCAATGGAGTTAGTTGAGCCACAAGCTATAAAACTATAATTACAACGTGTAAACATAAGCTTTCCATTTCTAGAGTTGTTCTAACAAGTTTTGAATTTAAGTGTTCTTTCCCGGTAGTTCATTTACAACGAACTTCTAAAGATTTTTCCGACTTTGGTTCTCGATTCACTGAAAGTTTGAACATACATAGATATTTCTTTTCTCTGTTACAATGTTTGTTTTGTCATACCATTTTTATTTCAACAGAATACGTGGTAGAGACATGTTGCAAGCGACCCATTCGTGCTACAACTATACTACTAATATAGTATAGTTGTAGCACGAATGGGTCAGCTCGACCTGGGAAGGATCACGCTCTCACAGAATACCAGCGTGAAATAGCAGCTTAACACTGCTGTGTTTCGTATGGTGAGTGTAAAGAACCGGAGACCTTTTTTACTGGAAAAGAGGCATTCCGTCTTAGTCCTCACGGGTGACAACGCATCTGCATTTTGATTCGCAAACGAGGATAAATGTAGATGCCTATGGGCCACAGCAAACACTTACCATCAGGTGGACTGTGTGATGTAAGTGGATGCTGTGGCCCATAGGCATCTACATCTATTTTCGAATCAGAATCGAAATGCAGATGCGTTGTCACCTCTGAGGACTAAGATAGAATGTTTTATTTCCAGTAAAAAGAGCCTCCGGTTCTTTACACCGAAACAGTAGCATTAAGTTGTTATTTTACTCTGGTATTCTGTGAAAGCGTGATCCTACCCCAATTGGGCCAATTCATTCGTACGACATCTATAACATAGCAGCATGGTTCTACCGCGTAAAAATGTATCACCCTCTTATCTTCTTCTGCCGCTGGAGCGCTGCACTGCTGTGTTCAATTCTGAAAGGTACAAAAAGCCTGAATAATTACAGGATGTTAGGTATTCCATCAAATTTTTAAGAGGTCACTTAATATGTATAAAGTTGGCAGCAAGTGTCACTTACCATTAGGTACGTTCTCTACGTTCGTTTTATAAAAATAAACAGAAAAATAATATTCTTTGAGAATAAGAAAGGCCAAAAAGATCTCAAGGTGTCCTAAAATTGACTCTCGTGAACGCCAGGCCTAAAATGCTCCGACAGGCGATAGAAAGATAGTATCACAGACGACAACGTCTGTAATTTCGATCATCACTCTGCTGCCAAGAGTGAAGATTAAGGTAAATGCTCTCTACTGCAGGTGAGGCGGGTGAAATGCAATTATTTTATTCTTATTTTAAAATGCTTCTTTATACGCAATATCTTTGATGGTGTAAAGTTTATTTGAAGTTGAACAACGTTATAGAAAAACTTTTAAATCGTCTTTTTGAACTTTTGCTTTATCTTTGTTTTTTGTTTTTTATTATGTTGTACCACGCCCGCAATTCTCCTGATGTTGCAGTTGTTCATGGGTGGCGGTCAATACTTACCATCAGATTAGTCGCACCCCCTCTTCTATAAAAAAAATTAATGAAAATGGACAAAAGATAAAAAAGGACGAAAAGACAAACTAGGTTATTTTTAACTATCAGATCCTTGTCTATTGTTAAATAGTTTCATCACAAGAACGATTAAGTAAACAAAATGGATAATGAATTATATAATCTAGCAATATTAACCAAGGTCTCAAAAACATTTAATAAAATAGATAAACTTTCTCATCTCTCATTCAGAAGGGTAGGCAGAGATTATTTACTTCTATTTGGCAAGACCTGACTTAACTCACTGTCTTCTTTTACATCCAACTATCACGCGTATAATATGGTTGTCGGTTAAGCAATTTTTTCCTTCTCACTTGTACATAAATAACAAATCATAGAACTTATAACGTTTAATTTCTTATTAGAGCGTAGTTTCGTACCAGAAACATTTAAGTTTTTTTTTTATAGAATAGGGTGACAAACGAGCACACAGTCCACCTGATGGTAAGTGGTTGCTGTGGCCCATAGACATCTACATCTATCCTCGTTTGCGAATCAAAATGCAGATGCGTTGTCACCTGTGAGGACCAAGATGGAAAGTCTCTTTTCCAGTAAAATGGGTCTCCGGTCTCCGGTTCTCTACACTCACCCACACAACGAAACACAGCAACGTTGTAATGCTATTTTACGCTGGTATTCTGTGAGAGCGTGGTCCTTCCTCGGTCGAGCCGACCCATTTGTGCCTCAACTATACTAGTAATAAAGCTGCAGCATGGCTCTATCACGTACAAAATAATTAAAGTAATTCAAATATTCGGTATGAACTGGTAGGACAGGACTGAAACTCATACAACAACGGAATATATAACTGCCCACATCTATTTAATTAATTAATCATAAGTAAAGCCATATTAACCGACACAGCCCAATGGATCATCCTATAGAAGAACCGAACCGACTGCCGATCTGGAATAAAGGTTCTCGAGTAGCAATCTTGAACCAGTAAGCGGAGAGTAGAGAGAAAGCTTCTCACTTGATGGAGTTATAAAAATCGATGTACGCAAGTGGCTCAGGACCGTGCCTTATGGCATTCTTTGAGGGAAGCCTATGTTCAGCTGTGGACTTGTCATTTAATTTTTTTATAGAATTAAGTTGACAGAAGAGCACATAGTCCACCTGAGCATAAGTGGATGCTGGGGCCCATAGACATCTACATATTAAATTTCTCTTATATCTGCATCGTTGTTCTAGTGGATGTAAACGAAGTTGCTGAACATGAGAGCCTGGGTGCGAAACCCGGGTCAGGCAGAAATCAGTTATTGAGTTTTTCTGTCAAAAAATTCTCGATCAGGAACTTGGCGGTGTTTAACCCTCGTGCCTTAGAAAACACGTAAAGTCGTCGGTCTTGCGCCTGATTTCTTTCCGGTCGTGTAGGATTACCGTCCTATCGGATTATGAGAATGAAGGAATAGAGAGTGCATCTGTATTTGCGCTCACATTTGGACCCTATGATCCTATCTAGCACAGATGGCTAGTCTCCATTGAACTGGCCGCAGTGACCGAAATTCGGTCTGGAGTACATTATTATAAAAGTTCTGACGGGACAAATTTCATTAAGAGATAATTAGAGAGAATTAACAGCCTCTACATTTTGTTGAAAGTGTCTTAAGACGAAACAAATAAAAGCTAATTTTAAAGTTTGAACTACATGCCTGGTTTATAACAGTTTGAGTGTTGTTAGTGTTATATTAATCACAGCGAGTATTTCTGTCGGTCCGTCACGGCATGCGTCCGGTTGATTTATAGAGCTCATTATAGACGTCGCTGACTTTCTCAGATAGACGCCTTTGACTGTTGTACCAGAAAAAAATGTGGCATTGTCATTATCGTTGTGTTGCCACGAGAAATACACAAAATAATACTTATTATAAGAATGTATCTGCGAACAAGTAAATTATTATTATAAACAAAGATCCTGACTACAGTGCTATGGCAATTACTGACATTTTTACTTCAAATACGGATATTTATATAATATTAAGCTTAAAAGCACAGTGTATATATATATATATATATATATATATATGTTTGTATATTATATTATGATATATATTTGTGACATGTATTTATATTGTAATATACATACATATAACACTCACATATATTGACGGTTCCGTGGCGCACTGGCTTAGCAATGAGTTGTTGCGCTGTGGGCCGGTGGGTCCGATTCCCGCACGGAACAAGTATTTGTATGGCCTACAAATAATTGTTCCGGGTCTGGATGTTTGTCTTCGTGCAATTTATGTTTGTAAACTGTCTCCACGAGACAGGATAAAATCCTAGTGTGGGGGTAACATTTTTTAAAAAAATCAAAAAAAAAATGTGTTTTGTGAAGTAAATAAAGTCAAAAATACGACAGCAAGTTACGGGTGGATATAATAAAGAATAACATACATATATATTGTTATAGCCCATCACAAGTTCACTGCAGATCGTAATTCCTCAGGAGTACCACAAAATATGATCCAAAGTCAACTGTTTCCTTTGGCTTTCTGCATATCTTACCATGTCAACACTCTTTTTTGGACTGTTTTTGAACTGGCTTTAGTACTTCTTTTTAAAAGAAGTACTAAAGCCAACGTAAGCAGTGTTGTCTCAACCGACGCCATTGTACAACTGAAGGAGGAGTCACTGATCTGAAAAACGCAAAATCTACGAGCGACTACAGCGCGTCTGTATCGCTGTATCTGCGCGTATACGCGCAGTAGAGGCGCGTTTCACGATCGCCCCGTGTGCTTACAGTTACAAGGTTGCGATCGAATCCCGTTTGAATCGCGTATACGCGCGTAATCTGCGCGTCGTCTGCGCGTTTTAAATACGCCGTGTGCTATGGGCCTAAGGCCTACACTGTGGCTACGCGGCTGCCATGCGAGAACATTTCTTTCCTATCGGTTATCGATTGGGTCGTCGGATGGGCTACGTACATTACATGTATACCATGACATACATATATACAAGTGTTTTCAATCATCACAAGCATTATGGTTTACGGATTTCGAAACGTAGAAGTCCTAGAATTATTTCCTCCTATTACAAATCGCGGTTTATTAATATTCTCGGGCTTAAACTATCGTTTAAGAAGAGTCTCTTACGAAATTTGACATTTTTTTTAGAGTAAGGATAACAAACGAGCACACAGTCCAACTGATGGTAAATGGAAGCCGTAGCCCATAGATATATATCTACATCTATGCTCTGTCATCCCTGAGGACTGAGATGAAATGTCTCGTTCAAAGTAAAAAGGGCCGCCGTTTCCCTACACTCATTTTACGAAATACAGTAGCATTAAACTACTACCCCGGTCAAGCCAAGCCATTCGTGCTACATACCACGAATAAATAATAAAAATATATATTTTTTATAAAAATCCATACTTTAATACTGTTACATATTTCTACGTGACTTTTTTCGTAAAACCGATTATAGTTTTTATCTAAGCACTGAATTAAGACGGATTAAGTTTATTATTGTTTTCAGAATTTATATAAATACTAAATGCATTAAAATACTAATACTAATACGTAGTAAATTAAACAATATGGAGTTGCAGGTGGCAACCTACAAGACTATTTAAATAATTCAATAAATAAAGATCTGAACGACCGCTAAGGTATTAGATATTTTAAGCTCCAACCCTCACCCGTGGAACATCAATCTGCGGGCTACGTTCCGCAGCGGGCAGAGTTAAATGCACTACCGATTGATGAATTGTTGAAGCGCCCGATAGGGACGAAGTTGCTTTTACTTTGTGTTTACCGTTGGAGAGTGTAAACCGATGGAGATAGTTAACTAGGGCGGATGTTGAATCTATGTAAGTGATTCTTGAAAAACAAATATCAAAGATGTTTTGGTGCACTCAACAGTTTTGATTTGTTATGCAATGCTCTACATTAAGGTGAGGTAAACTATATATAACGTCAGTATTTTAATTTTTTTTTAAAGAACGTTACTCTCATACTAGAATTTTCTTCTGTATCGTGGAGGCAGTCTACAATCTACATATATGAATTTCACAAGGGCTAACATCCAGACCTGGAAAACATATTTGTAGGTCTTAAAAATAATTGTTCCGTACGGGACTCGAACCCGCGGCGCTGAAGGCCGCTACTAGCAACTAAGCCATTGCGCTACGATGCCGTCAAAGTTTAACCTTTTTACTTATGATGGGGCATTCCATCTTTCTAAGTGGTGGCAACATATCAGAATTTTCAGTTTCAATATAATTTCGAGGATAGATGCAGAGAGCCACCATTAACATAATTTTGGTGACCAAAGAATGCTACAAAGCACGAACCTGCGCTACCTTTATTCATCGATTCCTGCATTTCTTACCACAGTTACTCCATCTAGTAGGGGGCCGTGACCCGCTTACCGGTTCGAGACTACCACTGAAGAACATTTCTTCCTCATCGGTTGTGGGTTTTTCGGGCTATTTATTTATATACGAGGCCACAGTCCTTTGACATCTCAGCAGCTGATCCTATACTTTGTTAGATACTTTGGTTCTACTGCTGATATCCTCATTTGGAAACATATTTACGCCAGAAGTAAATTCCACTAGAGTTGCAGTTGTTCATGGGTGGAATTCGACACTTACCATCAGGTGAGCCGCATGCTCGTCCGCCCACTCTTTAACAAAAATAACCTGAGCTTTTTTTTTAGAAGCAGAATAGCATGTAGGGCAGCAGCTACAAGGTTGCGACATGTCTGCTACTGTGATATTCAACCCACCTGCCAAGTGTGACAGTTAAGGAAAATCCGGGATAACAATGGGTCTCCAGTTTTCTACACTCACCATACGAAACACAGCAGTATTAAGCTGCTATTTTATGCTGGTATTCTGTGAAAGCGTGGTACTTCCCTGGTCGAGCTGACCCATTCGTGCTATAACTATACTATTAATATAGCTGCAGCATGGCTCTACCACGTAAAGAATGGTTTGATAGGAGTGGTTCACGACATTAGTAGAATGGCCGATTCAAACCCACGAGCTTTTGAGTTCGCAGTACGTACCGCGCCATTAGGCTACTGTTTCTATTGTAAATTATACATATAATTAACAAATATTTAATACTACAACACTAATAATTGTCAAATTAAAAAGATAAAGATGGATAAAATATATTTTTTTTACTTTTTGACAGCTTATCATCAACTCGCCAGTCTCTTTGAGTCCTATCCCCGACAACGACGCAAAAGCCTATTTAAACTTTAAATTACTTTTTCGTCTGTTCCCGTTGCGTGAAAGTTGTTATCATCAAAAATGTTGTCACGAATAGACTCCGAAAACAGAGCTCCCATTATAATATACGGGATAATTAAATCATTATCTTCCACACACTCAGTTACCCTGGGCTACGCGCGGTAAATAAGAATAGGAAAACGAAAAAAGAAAATATATGAATTTTTTGGAACATAAAAACCAAATTAACGTGAGTTGTCAAGTTGACGGTAAAGCCCAATAAAGTCATAATAATAACAATGTCCTCCAGACCGTATTTTGGGTTGCGGTTACCGGTGTCAACAGAGACTAACCTGCGCAGCACAGAATGATCTTAATACAGTAGAACTAGCACAGGTGCACTCTCTATTCCTTCATTCTCATAGTCCGATGGGATGGTTATCCAACACGGCCTGAGAGCCAGGTCTGGCGCAGGACCAACGGCTTTACGTGCTTTTCGAGGCTCGGGGGTAGAACGCCATAACTAGGAAGTTAAGCAATATAGTATAGTAGGAGAAATTCTATAGCCTCGTCACTTCGGAGTGCTACTTAGAATTTCTCAACAGAAAAGCACAATAACTGATTTTGGCCCGACCTGAGATTCGAACCTGTGACCTCATAATCAGCAACTGCTTTTACGACCACTAGACCTAAAAACTCAAAGCTATAACCATAAAACGTACTTCTTGCCGAGGAATGTATTTAAAGAAGATAGATGATATACGAGCATACAGTTCAGCTGATGATAAATAGATGCTGAAGCCCATCAGATAACACATCTGTCATCGATTAAGAATCAAAATAAAATTGCGTTCTCATTCCTAAGCAATAAAATAGAATGCCTTAATACCAGTTAAAAGGGTCTCTCTTTCTCTACACTCACCATACAAAACACAAGAACATTAGTATCTACATAGTTTTATAGTATAAGGGTGTCAAAGGAGCACACAATCCACCGGATGGTGAGTGGTGAGGACCACGCTCTCACAGAGTATCAGCTTAATGCTGACTTAATACAGCTAAGCACTGCTCTTTGGCAATAGAAATAAGTACGAAGGTAATCAATCTGCCTAGAAAGACTCGTAGGCAAAATAAAATAGCAGCTTAAAGCTGCTGTGTTTCGCCAAAGACCCTTTTTACTGGAAATGAGGCATCCCATCTTAGTCTTCAGAGGTGACAGCGCATCTGTATTTTGATTCTTAATCGTGGATAAATGTAGATGTCTACAGGGCATAGCATCCAATTACCATCAGGTGAACAGTGTTCTTGTTTGTCACCGTAATTCTATAAAAAAAACATCTATAATCGAAAAAAAGGGACAAAGAGTTAAACAGTGTTATTTCAGTAAAATGCAACCGTAAGGCGATTGGTTTTGTAGAAGAATATGAATATTTCACCGCGGAATCTTATAAGAATATTTGGCAAGAAAACATAATTTTACTAAAATTATTTGCCGCCGATAAGATATTCCAAGGAGGAAGCCATCGCAGTTTGCAACTTTGCCAAGTTTCAAACCTGCATTTTACCGTATCACTTACAACTCGCTTACGTTATCCGACCGTAATCTACCTATCTACATTGCTGTGTTGCCACGCCATAAATTTTATTACCCGAGTTGTAACTTTCAACCAACAGTAATAATTGAATTTAATATACTAAGTTTTACTTTTGCAAACACTCATTTACTGGTAGACCAACCAGTGAATCAGTTGACCAATTTGAACTCTAACAATTTCATAGCCAAGTTACTGTTGCCGTTATAGACAAAAGTCTATCAAAAAGTCCACTCCTGAACATAGGCCTCCCGTGACGCAGAACGTACTTTGTGGCATTCCTTGCCACAAAACACGGTCCCGAGCCACGTGCACTCAGTGACTTCCTCGTCCATTGTCGTCACTCCATCAAAAGTTTGGCACAATAGCCTTTTGGGTAAGCTTCCAGCGTACGGCTTATCCCCTGGTCTGATTGAATGGGTAAAGGACTTTCTGAGTGAACGGTCTCTCCGGGTCGTCGTCGATGGCTGCTCATCCGATCCTATGGCGACTAACGCCGGTGTTCCTCAGGGGTCCGTTCTCTCCGCAACTCTCTTCCTGCTGCATATAAATGATCTGCTTATGCCCGGTATCTATGGGTATGCAGACGATAGCACAGTGGTTGAGAGATACCAACCAAGTCCTCGGGCCAGTCGGGATCAAATCCAGTCCGAAAGAGAAGCTATGGTAGAGCGTGTGAATCTCACATTACAGGCAGTCTCCGATTGGGGCGATGCCAATCTTGTGAAGTTCAACGCCTCCAAAACACAAGCGTGTCTCATCACTGCTAAAAGGAGCCAGCTCACCTTGGCTCCTTCTTTCCGAAATGTATCACTGAAGTATACCGACCGCCTTCAGTTGTTAGGGTTTGAAATATCCTCAAATTTGAACTTTGGGCGGTTCATTGAGTCCAAGGCCAAAGCATCTGCAAGGAAGCTGGGAGTCCTTGCAAAGGTGCGGCGATACTTCACGCCGGGACAGCTGCTTACTTTATATAAAGCGCAAGTCCGGTCGTGCATGGAGTATTGCTGCCATATATGAGCTGGTGCTGCAAAATGCCACCTAGGAGCTTTGGACTCGATGGAAAGGCGTGCTATGAGGCTTATTGGTGACCCGAATTTGGTTAAAACCAATCTTACCAGCCTCGAACACAGACGTAAAGTAGCCAGCCTTTCGGTATTCTACAGGATGCATTTCGGAGAGTGTGCGCAGGAATTACATAACTTAATTCCACCCTCTCCCTTCCACCATCGGACAACCAGACGTTCGGCCAGTCTCCACCCTTTCGTTGTTGACTTACCACGCATTCGAACCAAACGGTTCGCCACGTCGTTCATCATGCGTACAGCAAAGGAGTGGAATAAGTTGCCAGCATCTGTCTTTCCATCCGATTACAGTGTGGGTGTCTTCAAGGCAAGAGTGAAAAGGCTTTTGTTAAGTCAGTGCGCTTCACCATCTTAGGCTACATCACCACTTACCATCTGGTGGGATCGTAGATAAGCGCTGGCTTAGTAGAATAAAAAAAAAAAGAGGCTGCCACTTTAGAACCTTTCTTCCCCATCGGTTGTTGGTTGTTCGAATTATATGGCGGCCAATTACCTACTTTAGCTTATTAATCCGTTGGTCTATGTCGGTTACTCTTGTTCTACTGTGGATATCCTCCTTTTAAATACTAATAAGCAGAGAATCCCCGAGCATAGCCCTCTCCATAGCTCGCTGAGCGACCTTGAGCTTTATACGGCCTGCAGTGAAGTACCACGTCTCAGATCCATAAGCCATCACTAGCAACACGCACTAGTTCAACAATCTTGTTTTGAGGTTTTGAGGTATGCCCTACGAAAAGATGTGTCGCAATTTCTCGAACGCTGCTCAGTCGAGTTGAATCTGTCGATTCTAGGTAAACATACTCATCAACAGTTTCGAGCTTAGTGCTCACAACAATTACCGGCATAGGTGTGACATGGACATTAAACATGATCTTTGTTTTGTCTATGTTCATCTTAAGACCTATCCGTTAGAAGACACTATTGAGGTCGTTGTGCATAGTTCTTATGTCCTCCAGCAATTATGCCATAAGGACCATATCGTCGGCAAATCGAAGGTGAGTGATAACTTGGTATTGATGTTAATACCGTACCCTTTCCATTCCAGTAGCTGGAACACGTCTTCCAATGTAGTGGTGAAGAGTTTTCGGGATATTACGTCACGCTGTCTTACAACTCTGCAGTTGGATAGGTTTCATACTCTGATTCTGTACTCACATAGCCATCGTAGCCTCACTGTACAAACACTTCAAACCTTTGATATACTGACTCTCGTCAACTTGGCACTATTGAAGGGACTACAACACCGCCCACATTTCAACGGAATCGGCTTTCTCATAGTCCACATATGCAGGACAAAGTGGCAGATTGTACTCTTTGGTCTTCTGTACAATTTAGCCCTTTCGGAAACTGGCTTGTTTGAGAGGCTGGAAGTCGTCAAGTTTATGTGCGAGACGATTCGTCTTGACTCTGTAAAAAAGCACATAGACGCGGCTCAGGAGGGAAATCGGTCTGTAGTTCTTAAAGAAAGCGTTGTTGCCTTTCTTGAAGAATAAGACCACCACACTTCTGCTCCACGCCACGGAGTAGTGCCACCATGAAGGATGGAATTAAAGATCTTCTGAAGATCTTCAAGTACCGGTTTTCTACCCGCTTTCAGAAGCGCCGCTGTAACTCCATCCTTGCCCGGAGACTTGCCGTTTTTAAGGTGCTGGAGAGCTATTCTATTCTTGCTCAGACTGACGTTCAGGACATTATCGGAATAGTTTCAGATAAGACTTGTTCTTAGATCGTTACTTACACTTGCATGTGGCTCCAACGATATCGTGTACAGCTGCCCATAGAACCTCTCAATCTCACTCAAAATCTCATGTGTTCCGGAAACGATGCTGCTACACTCGGTCTTCAGCTTTGACAGTTAGCTCTATCTGGCAAACAGATTTTTGGCAAAGACTGTGGAGCCCTGGTTTCACTCGATCGTATGTTCAATACGCGCAGTATTAAAGTTGCGTAAGTCTCGCCGCATGTATTTAGAGATCAATCTGTTTCGTTGCCTGTATGCTGTCAAATATACTGAAGACTGCAGCTTCATATTCCGTCTAACAGCCACGACATTACGAGTGTGGTCGAAGAGTTTTTGTGTTCTTCTGCGGCGTGTCTTGCAGAACTCAGCTCCGACGAGCTCAGCACGAGCTTGTAATTCATACCGTCCACTGCATTACATCTTCTAGGCACTGAAAGGCGAAACCTTTCAGAACCTTGAATTAGAGTGCGAGGAGGGCGTAGCGTTAACTTTATTAGATGAAACCTCCGCAACTTAATGTTTAGGTTCAATGTGTCTCTAACTATTCGGTGATCGCTACTAGTTCTCACCCTCTCGATCACTAAAACATCATTTATCAGTTGCCGTCTAGTCTTTATAATGAAGTCAATTTTATTTTTTGTCGAACAGTTGGGGCTCAACCAGGTCTACTTCCTGTGGGCAGCTGCTGGAAGAAAGAGTTCATCATAAAAAGTCCTTCTTTCTCCATGAATATTTCACTACCTTCAGCTCACAGCTCTCTCTTGTGCCTAGTTTTGCGTTAAAGTCTTCGATTAACACAGTATAGTGGGTTTTGTAGCTGCTAACACATAGGCCTGCTAAATCTACCTCATAGGGTGGATATTTGCTATAGTTGCACGTTTGAAAGGCTGGCCGGCAACCGCAGTTTTTTATTTTCTTGTTGTTATTAGGAAGACGGTGCTGCCCATCCGCTGGTTTGTTGGAAATGGAAATTGTAAATAAGGTACGCCGATTAGAAGAACCCAAGACCAAGCGCGCAAACAACACAAGAAAAATTTTACGCGACAAATTCCATAAAAATAGTTTCAGTCAAATGATGTTCCCGTAAAAATAAGAAATTATCACAGTATTTACGAATGTAATGGTTTTTTATAATGGATCAAAGTACTTGGTTGCAAAGTGGTTAGAATTCAAACGTGAGACTATTTAGAGTTGGCTAGTCTACCGTTATTCTCAATTTTTTTTTATAGGATAAGGTTGACAAACTAGCACACAGTCCACCTGATGGTAAGTGGTTGCTGCGGACCATATACATCTACATTATCCTCGTTTGCGAATCTAAATGCAGATGCGTTGTCACCCGTGAGGACTAAGATGGAATGCCTCATTTCCAGTAAAAAGAGCCTCCGGCCACCTGCACTCACCAAGCGAATCTCAAAGGTAAACCTCTACTTCACGCTGGTATTCTGTGAGGTCGTGGTACTACCCCGGTTCGAGCCGGTCCATCCATGCGACAGCTAAAGCTGCCGTGTGGCTCTACCACTGTTAAAACTTTACACAAATTCAAGTAGTGCCACTTAATACACGACATTTCGTTTCGTTCACAAATCAAATAAGATATATGACTAACGCTGATTGACGTACAAAGGACGTTACAAAGTCACGGATAGCGCATCTCGACCGAAACATTTAGGGCAGAGAATTGACTTCCTCCGTCCATTATATGCCGGAACAAGCGTTCGCTAATGCTAAAACATTTTTTTCAGTATGTCACATAAGGATAGTAGGGACGAAAATAATGTGTAAAAATACACACATTACAGAGCGGCTGAAACAAATACTTCATGACCGTAAATGTCACCATATTCCATTATATGTGATTATATATAAAAAAGCAATGGTATTACAAGGTATACGATATATATATATATATATATATATATATATATATAATTTAACTAGCTGTTCCCCGCGACCTCGCCCGCGTGTTATTTGGAGTTTTAATTTTTTTGCGTGGAATACCTTTATATTCTTTTTCTAAAATAAAAGTAGCGTAAGTTACTCCTTGTGACATCAGCTATCTGCCGGTGAAAATTCCATCAAAATCGGTCCAGCCGTTTCGGAGATTAGCTGAAACAACCAGACAGACAGACGGACAGACAGACAGACATACAAAAACTTTAAAAATTGTATTTTGTTATTAGTACCCTATATATTTTCATATCCATTTGGTAAAAAGCTGTAATTTTGACATTACAAACAGACACTTCAATTTTATTTATTTGTATAGATTAATACGTGAAGAACGAAAACTTTCAATAGGAGCGCAGAATATTAAAATCTAATTAAATAAACCAACATACATTCTTTACATTCATACTGCCAATGCCTCATAATAAGTACAAGCAGATCCTTGATTGCATACGCATATATTACTCTATGGCCAATGTTAAACACTTCATATTCTGTGGTCAAACATTCGCACAGAGTATATTGTCGCTAAAGGATTTTAAAACTTTACCGACAAATAATTACTAAGTGTTTGACTGAATAAGCTGTGAATTTTGTGTGATTTTAAATTATCCAGTTTCAATAGTGTGTTGAAATGCGTTTATTTTATATATTGTGTATTAGATATGTGTTTTATATAAAGTGCAGTTGATATTGAGTGGAATACAGCTTGCTTAATAAACAAACCTAAAAATTTAATGAATTATGTTCAAATTTCAGCCTCTAAGCAACCATCATGTGTTAGAACCACGCTTCAGCTACAAATTATAGTTGGGATCCACTGGGGCAGGCCCACGCTGTCACAGAAAATCAGCGTAAAATAGCAGCTTAATGTGGTTTTTAAGTTTAACAGTAGAGTAGTATTGAGTACAACACATCTACATTTTGATTCCTAATCGAGGATAAATGTCTAATGTAGATGTCTATGGGATGCAGTATCCACTTACCATCAAGTAGATTGTGTGCTCGTTTGTCACCCTTCGTCTATAAAAAGCAGCAGCATCGCAGCTAAATACTCAGCCACTGTACTATTGAGCCGTCTGGAATTGCGTTTTTTTTTTATTTGAAGTAATACTAGCAGTACTATTAAAGCTACTAATGTTCCTGTTAACTGCTTAAGTTAATGTTAGGGGTGGCTTATGATAGAAGAAGATGTTGAAATAGCAGATTCGAACGTTTAATTTTTCACCTTTAACTTTTCGTAATCCATACTATTATAGGGGACAGTCGTACTTTGTCAAAGACCCCAAAACCAACAAAATATTATGATTTTTTATTTAAAATAATACAGTTTGCTCTAAGATATAAATACGTTACATTATTAATGTTAAAACCCAACTGTCCATTGTCTGCTCATCGGGCTATCGGTTATAGATATATTAAAGAAAAGTACATGTACATTGTGTTCTTTTTTATTTTTTTTTAAATACTTTTCACCCACACTAAGATTATCTCCTGTATCATGGAGGCTGTTAACAAACTTAAATTACATAAGTACAAATATTCAGACCCGGAATAATTCTTTGTAGGCCATATAAAATACTTTTTCCGTACGAGATTTGAACAGGCGGTCCTTAGCACCGCAACTCAATGCTAAGCCCGCGCCACGGAGCCATAAAACTCGTTAGTATTAAGTATCAAAATTAAACTAGATCGTGAACTGACTACAGTGTTCGAACTTTTTCATTGTTTGTGTGGGTTGTAAAACGCTGGAATACTACGGTAGTCATCCGTCGCTTAGGTCGTTTTGTTTGCGAGCAGCCCACAGATTAAACAATTTCGCCGTGCGTCGTAACCAAAATAAAGTTTCAAAGTTTTATTGTACACGTATAACGTTAGATAGGAAACGAGGGCAGCCAGATGCTCTTCATGATTATTTTTATCCTACTTCAAAAAAAGAGGTTTTAAAATCGGCTGTAAGTTTTTGATGTGAAACATCTATTGCCACGCTTTGACAATAAAACCGACTTGTACATCGTGACGGTAAACGTCATGTCTCTCGACTCTCTTCTGTGTGCGTGCGCGTATACTATATATACACTTCGTTGCTTCTCTGTGTGAGTTGTGTAGGTACTCCGTGTGCCCTTCTAGTCGACTGTAGTATACTTGACGTGTTCACCGCTTACACACACACACACTTTGTATTTCTTATTAATATAATAGATGCTAGAGCTATTTTTAACCTTGGTTCCATTGGGTTCTTCTTCTTTTTTATCTTGTTTATGTTCACTGCTGTAATTGTTTCTTTTTGAGGAAGAGTTTGCCTTAAACGTTACGTTTGGTAGGCAGATTGATGATAGCCGTACTAGACGTCTTGCACCTTTGACGCTGATGACCCACTGCACGTAACCGGTCTAGTTATTTTTAGGATTGAAGTGAATGAGATAGTTATAACATCTCTCGTAGTAGTTAAGCCGCGTATCGATTACGCGCTCATGGCGCGCGTGCCACGATTGGCCGCACCGACCAGTTCCGCTCCATTGACCACGTTCAGAATGTTCGAAGTTCAGCCCATAAGAAATTATGCTATGGAAATAACTGAAATAAACTAATCTAGCTGTCTCGACACGATTGAGATCTCTAATCTTTTTTACAGCATAAGCTGCAGAGCTAAGTCAGCTTGGTTGTTTGGATATATGGGGGTCCCACTGAAACTTCGCATCGAGAGTGATGCCAAGAAAAACAGAGGATTGAACAGGGCTCAGTTCTTCCCCATTTATAAACATATTGGTAAATTATACAACAACAAAAGTTGAAAATCTGAAATTTTCAACATTTGTTGTTGTAAATTTAATACGTTTAGTTTTATTGCCGTTTAAATGCAGATTATTAACGTTAGCATTATTCACTTCATCACATTTAAATAATAGACGTATAAGTTTAAAAATTAAGGAAGTATCATCAGCAGATAATACTATATCATGATTATCCCCTACAAAGGAAGGTAAGTAATTAATGTACACTTAAATAGGAATGGGCCAAGAATCGAGCCCTGAGGTACACCCATCTTTACGGACGACTCGAAAGAACTTTTATCAATAATAATAACTTTCTGCATTCTATTACTTAAATATGAAATAATAAGTTTAAGCGCTATGTTGTTGACACCATAATACTGTAGCTTCCTGATTAATGTTTCATGGATAAATTCCTACTGTCGCCCATTCATTAAATTATTTGCGACTGTTTATAGAGAAAGTTTTAGAAGTAAATATTCTATTAAATTCACAAGTTTTAATTTTAAATAATGAACCATACAAATAATCAGCACTATTTTTAAATGAAAGTTATGGAAGTCCTTTTACTATGTTACTTCTAAACCTCTCCAAATGATGTTCATTTGTTGGAACAAACACAACTGTGTATGTAAGACAATGAGACCAACTGTCCACAGTGATGTGAACTTAAATTTTAAATGATTGATATATGCAAGGGATTAACATCTGTAAAAATGTTATCTATAAAGGTCGCACTAGGCCCAGCAATATGGGTCGGTTCTAAGAAAAAATTAACAAGTTTATACGATTTAAATAATGAGCTAAATATAATACTAATGGAGGAACTTTCAAGGAGATTGATGTTAAAGTCTCCACATATTACAACAGACTTGTTCTGTTTACTAATTTTGAGCAAAAATTTTTCCAAAATCCTTTAAAAATAGTCGTAATTAGCACATGGGGATCTGTAAACACTTATAACAATGAGGTGCTCGAGCTCGACACAAGCCATTTCTACAGTTCGCTCAACAGAGAGGCTCACAATATCCTTACGTTCTTTATATAATAATGATTTATCAGCAAATATAAAGAAGCCAACATGTAAACTTTTTTGTCTATTGAAGGAACTGACCTCTGATTTCTGAAATTAAACATTAAATTATAATCTTTTAGCCAATGTCCAGTAATACAAAGGATATGTATGTTGTTACTATTTAAAAACAATTCAACTTACAATTTTTTGCCTATCATGCCTTGTAAATTTTATGCACCAGGTGTAAACACGGTGACAACGTATCTGAATTTTGATTCGTAATCGAGGATAAATGTAGATGTCTATGGGCCACAGCAACCACTTACCATCAGGTGGACTGTGTGCTCGTTTGTCACCCTTATCCTATAAAAAAACAATTCTTGTTACGTATTTGTGGGGGGCTGCATTCTAAATAAATTATACTCTTATTATTGCTAGAGATTGCCTCTATTGTCAGATTCACTAATTTAAATTAGTTGGAACTGATTTCAAACTAAATGTCAACTGATTATTTTGCTCAATAGAAGCAGTCTTGGTAACCAAAAACTTAGCTAAGTTAAAATTTAAATAATAAGATAGCACATTTGCTACCAGTCTTAAATTATATTTGGATATGTAATACCTGTCTTTTGTCCAAAACTTCTTATTTCTATTTCTTCTATTTATGTCAATTAAATTAAATTTGTCACTATTATCATTACAATTATATGTCAAATAAGTTTAGATTTAACGTAATCAAAACCAATTATTTTATAAATTTATTTTCTCCTAGTTTATCGGATAAAAGATAGCCTATATCACTTTTGGCATTGCTTTCTATCTGTTCCTGTACCTTAATTTTATTACAATCGGTTTAGCCATTCCGAAGATTAGCCAGGACATACAGACAGACAGACAAAATTAAAATGGTTACCCATGTGTTTATATCGTGCAAATAACTCGTTCCGCTTGATAAAAGTCAGTTATTTCGATGTTACCGACAGACAGTTCAATGTCATACATAGATTATAATTCACTAATGTTGATAATTGATTCTCGTTCTTTAATTCATTTCTATCTAATTCAATATACAGCATATTTTAAGTATCAAATTATAATGCTAATGTGTTCAGATAATTAATAGAATCAGGCGTTACCTCGCGGGAATATTCATTATTTTAAATAAAGATGTGAAAATTAATTAGGCACAATCCGCGTGTAAAATAAAACGATACAGATGATGTCTCATTAATAGGTCGATGTGTGGTCGATTCTTGATGGTTTACCATGGATCATAGATCCACAGGATCCATGGTAAACCATCTCATGGTAAAACATCTACGGTTATTCTCAATTAAGTATCAAAATGCAGATGCGTTGTCACCCCTGAGATCTGAGATGGAATGCTTCGTTTCCAGCAAAAACTTTCTCCAGTTCTCTACACTCACCATATAAAACACAGCAGCATTAAGCTGCTATTTTACGCTGGTTTTCTTTGAGAGTGTGGTCCTACTCCGGTCAAGCCTACCCATTCGTGGTACAGTCATAATACGAGTATAGCTGCAGCGTGGCTCTCCCATGTATAGTAACAGTGGTGTTAGGATTAGTGATGACAGTGATATTTTTTATTTTAAAATTAAGTGAAGACCCAACTTAGAGCCCACCTGATGGAAAGTGACTACTGCATTTCATGAAAACCTGCAGCCGGCTTTGAGTAAAGCAATCTAAAGATGCCTTGTCATCTCTGAGGACTGAAGTAGAATGTCTCACAGCTTGAAATTATATGGGCATTATATACCCTGCAGACCTTATTGAAGCAGTGATCGTACTTCTGCTTGACATTAGGCAAGGTAAGTGGATGTAACTACCAAGATGGACTTCTAGAAAAAAAAGGATGCAATTTCTTACCATAAGAGCATTTCTAGGCAGTAGGTAGGTACTCTGTAAATTAGGAAATACCCACTGATTTATTTTTCATTCGGGTCTTAGCTTATTACTTCATAGAACTTCAAAAATATATTCAAGCAATTATATAATGGTTTTTTTGTTACGTGTGTTAGTAATGTTTTTTAATTACTACATTCAGTTCCCTAAATATGAAATTTTGTAAGCCTAAGTACACACTCTGACAACCGAGAGGACATTTGACTATGATGTCATTAAAAACTTAAAGAATATCTAGATAGTTCAGAAAGAATTGGCGCATGAGTACCGAAAACTATTACACCTCATTTTTTTATGCTATTCTTTTGAAATTGTCCCACTGTTGATATAAAAGCATGTTGTCATGAGACAACTTGGTGCCATATTATTTAAACCGAATTTTTGAAATGCAAGGAATTGTTATTTTCAAATAGAACAATTTAATTTATATTTTTTGATGAAAGACAAATAAAAAAGTCCTATAATTATTTACGATAAAGTCAATATTTTCCGATTTATGAATTTTAAGTGTTTGAAAAATCCTAATTTCGGATACTTTTGATCCATTAAAAACTATGTCACAGTAACAAGCATATAAATCCTGTAGCTCATAAAATTAAAATTAAATCCAATCATACTGTTGCAAGATTTTAAGGTGTAATTTTCGCCTAAATATAATAAAAATTTACAGTATACATAAACAACAATAGGCATAAATGTAATCTTAAACGTGGTTTTATAGTTTTATTTTATAGAGTTGAGACTCTACATAGAGCTATAAGATCTAAACTCTACCATCAGATGTTCCTGTATGCGCCTTTATTATGACGATCGTTGCTCATCGCTTTGAAATCATTCACGGTCGATTTCTTATCGCGGCTTGAAGCAGTAGTTCAGGTAGTTGCCAACTTGCTATATGAATTTTACGAGAGGCTGTGCGGGAGAGAGAGGGGACGGGAAGGTGGACTCGCTTTTATTGGAGCCACCGCTTCGGGAATTTCATTACGGAGTTAACTCCAATTCTCAACTGAACCGTCCCTAATTAGCTCTGCTACGTTCAATGTTATTTATTTTGGGTTACGCCGACTGTTATTATGTTCGACCCAAGGAACTCTGGGTATAAAAATAGTATTTAATGTAATTTTAAGAATTTCAATATGCTCACTAAGAGCGCGAACGACTTAGCTCGTAAAAAAGAGTGTAATATTAATTTTAATTAAACATGTATTGTTGGTGTTCTGGCGGTGTTATTTTCTTGTGATATTCAATTCACTAGCCCATATCATCCCGTAGGTGTCATAACAGTTGACAGAGGGAAAGAACCGGGAGATGGGAGCTACGTTTTTCTTATAACTATAAAATAATATAGATATGGAGGATTTCATTCCCGTAGAACTTAAACAAAAAAAGTAGTTCAAATCATGTTAGTGCTCAAAGGTGATAACGCATCTGTAGCCTTGAAGTTTGCAATACATGGACTACAGTATCCACTTACCATCAGGTAGATTGTAAGATAGTTTATCACTTTAGTTTTATAAGTAAAAATATATATCATACCTTTCTAAAGATATTTTCTATAGAACTTTCTCACTTATAACTCACAAGATTTTATCGTTGGTGACAGTTATGACACATATAATAGTTCTGCGGAAAACTAAACTCAGAGATCAAAAGAAACTAATATATCAGAAAAATAATCGACTGTCATCAAAATAAAGTGAACAGTGACGGTGACAAGCGGTTCCACGAAACTCTACTTAATATTAAATGCTAGGGATGAAATAATTAAATATGTATGTAATATTTACGAGCCGTCTTAAAATCTCAAAGTAGTTTTCTCTCAAATAAAATATTCTGAGGACACTTATAGTACATAGTATCCAACTAAAAGACGATTTCTGGCCGAAGTCGAAGGTTTAAAAACAATAAGAAATTCATTTGATGGTTAGCTAAATTTTATAATAATTATAGATACTACGAGTATATTAAACTCGACTGACCGGCGTTAGTTCAAAACGCAGTATGACTCTTCACGCGTCGCCACGTCCATCGCGCTCTCGCTCATTCGTAACATTTCTTTCAATTTCAACGCTTGCTAGAAGCCTTCTGCTTTCTCTCAAACCAACGGTTTCTACGAAGGTAGTGTTTTAGCTGAAAGTGGTGAAACCATGCTGCAGCTATATTAATGGTATAGTTGTAGCACGAATGGGTTGGGTCGACCGGGGAAGGACCACGCTCTCACAGAATACCAGCGTAAATAGCGAGGTAAGTGTAGAGAACTGGAGACACTTTTTACAGGAAAAGAGACATTGTAACTTAGTCCTCATGACTGACAAAACATCTGCATTTTAATTCGTAAACGAAGATAGATGTAGATGTCTATGGGTCACAGCAACCACTTACCATCAGGTGGACTGTGAGCCCTTATTCTGTAAAAAAATATAAAAATATTTGAGTATGCTTTTATTTTTATGTATGTAAATGTTTACTTTTATATTTATTATGTAACCTCCTTCGTTTGATTATCACTGCCCTAAGGTTGATTGACAGAGAATGTTTTTAGCATTAAGTCCGCCTTTTGATCCTATATTGTTTGTAAGGTTCAATAAAGATTAAATAATAAAAAACGTGTGTGTGTGTGTGTGTAAACAAAACAAAAATATCTAAAATAAAACACGTTTTATAGATTCATATATTATATATAAACATTAATGTAACCACCTTAAATGTAGACAGTTCTCACGAAAACTTGACAGTTGACAGTCAATTACCAACTGAAGTTGTGACTTTTAGGTTTCGGTGTGCGCGCACATCTTAACAATTTCATGATGTCATCTTTATCTGTCAGTGTGCGCGCGCATCGTAAAAAAATCACTCTTCATTTTTCTCAAACGCGCCGAAAGAAATTTAACTTCAATAAATATATGTATGTATTAAGCTACACCTTTAGTTTAAACGTAATGTTTTCAAACCGATGTTGTAATTTATCACAAGATGATGGTCCTGTTAACAGTGATTTCAGCTCTTTAAATACTACTCCCGCTGGCTTGAGCAGTAACGACAGTTTTGTAAGCATACCTCCTTTAAATCTTACGTTAGACTCCTATTTTGCAGATGTTCATAAAATTTTAACATTGGTCATATTAATGCTCAAAGTATTCATGCTCATTACCCTGCTATGTTGTCGAGTTTCGTAAAAATATACAGTATGCTCTCATGGTTTCCGATTCATGATTATAACCATGTATTTCATCTACTTCCTACTCACTTCCAGGCTTCACTTTAATTCGTAATGACCGCACCGAGCGGAGTGGGGGTCATATTGCTATTTACTTACGATCTCATAGTTATACTCGTAAATATCCCAAATTGGAAGGGTAGCAGAATTCCTCTTCTACGAAATCCTTCTCTGCCACATAGAATTATTACTTGGAGTATTTTACAGCTCTTCTCTCATAATGGACAAATTTTCCGTTTAAGGTGATCTCTTAGTGAAGCTTACACGTGTTTATAGTCATACCATAATAATGAGTGATTTTAACACGTGTCTACTCAAACACAAGAACAGATGCATTAAATTTAAATCTGTTATTGAGGCAGCAAATTTAAAAGTTCTGTCTACTTCTGCAACAATTTTTTTTCCTAATTGTGCCACTTCCCTTATTGACTTGAATTTGATTTGAATTGAATTGAATGTTTGTATCTTCTCTAGACCATGTTTCAAAACACAGTCAATGTGCAGCTCATCTTCTTGTCTTATAAAATTAGAATCCCTAAAGCTAACCCGAGGACTCTACTTCAGCGCAACTTTAGTGAGTTGAATTTCGAAATACTTCGTCGTGATGCTTTAAATATTGGTTGGAATTTGGTTGTCGATGCTCGCTACTTTCGACAAACAGGTAGTCGTATTAAATTCCTTTTTAATACTGTTGTATGATAATCATGCTCATATACAACCAGAGCGCATTAAGCATCCTCCATTTCCATGGTTGTATTAGGAAATAAAGCAAATAATTGATAAGAAAAGTAGAATGAAACTACTTTTACGGATCCTATCGCATTTAATTATACTTATTTTTAAATTCCCGACATTTCGAATGTTTTCCAGCTCCCATGGTCACGGAGGCCTAAGGTGTTTGACGTTCTGATGTCAGAGTTAACCCGGAGTACCTTCAGATTTGTAAATTATTATCTTTGGTCCCATCTAGGCAGAATGAACTTATTATAAAATCCGTAAAAGTAGTTTTAATCAATGTGTAGTGTTCGGGTAAATATAAGAAATTATTAAGAAAACTAATGTTAAAGCAAAATACAAGTTAGATCCTAGTGATGCAAGTAAAGAGAAATATAGATTCATACGGACTTGTTGCAACAACGTATGTAAAAATGCACAACCACGCCATATCCATGAATCGATTTGTGACCCTGACCCTGTTAGGGTGTGGTAATTTCTTAAGTCCTTAGGAGTTGGTAAGAAGAATGAAATCCTAACACACCATAAAATTGACCTCAATCAGCTTAATTAGCATTTCTACTCTACGTCTGCATGATTACCAAGCAAAACAAAATACTTTGAATGCCCTCTCTAAGATTCCTACTCCAGACTCGTTTGATTTTAACTTTTGTCAATTTAACAGCTGTGATGTTGAGAGAGCCATTCCTTCTAGCTATTCGAATTCAGTAGGCGGTGACTGTATCAGTCGTAAAATGATCATTCCTGGTCTGGATCTTCTTATTCCTGTAATTACTTCCTTCTTAAACAATTCCGTGAAAACTGCTTCTTTTCCCTCTGCTTGTGAAGAAGTCAACGTGATGATTCCTCTTTCTAAAAAGACCAATCCAAAGTGTTTTTCTGCTTTGTTTGTTTGCCGGACAATTTATTTACTTCCTTACGTATCTAAATTGTTAGGATGTGTGGTGTCCAAGCAACTAAGATCTTATCTACGAGAACATAACCTCCTTAATCCCTTACAATCCGGTTTCAACCCTAGTCATAGTACGACTATAGCACAATTAGAAATTACTGTTGACATACGTTATGATATAGAAAATCAAAAATGAACGATACTAACTTTGTAAGATTTGAGCAATGCGTTTAATACAGTTGATTTTGATATCTTGTTATATTTTTATTTCTTGCCGGCAACGCATCTGCAATTCCCCTGGTTCCCCTGGTGTTGCAGTTGTTCATAGGCAGCGATAGTCACTTACCATCAGGTGAGCCGCATGCTCGTTTGCCCCCTCTCCTATATAAAAAAACATATTGCGCTCTCTCAACATATCTCCGGCTGTAGTTTAATAGTTTCGTAGTTACTTGTGTGGGCGCTGACAGCGTATTCAAGTACAGGATTTGTATTCCTCTTGGACTGCTAATGTTGCCGGTGTCCCACAAGGTGGCGTGTTGTCTCCTCTCCTATTTGCAACTTTTATAAACTCTATAAGTAATCAACTGTTTTCTTCTTACCACTTGTACGCCGAAGATCTTTATATTTACACTCAATTTACTCGATATGATTGAAAAATGTATTGATACAACGAACGCTCCTCTGGATTGTATTTTTGGACCCGTGTAAAACTTATGAATTATCCATTAATCTTACTAAAACTCAAGCAAAAAATTATTGGTAGTTCGAGATCAACTGCTAGGGTTGACTTTTCTCTCATACCACCTATTCTCCTCAATGGCATTCACATCCCTTATAGTGATAAAGTTAAGAATTTAGAAATATGTATCAACTCCTCTCTAACATGGTCACCACAAATTAATGAATTCAGTAGGAAAATGTTTGCAGCGCTAATCTTTCTGCGGAGACTTAGAAATTTTTTCCTACTGCCACTATAGTTGTGCTTCCTCTATCCCTACTTCTGCCTATTCTTTGACTATGCTGATGTTTGCTATCAGGACGTTACCGAAGCGCAGCTAAATGAACTTGACCGAATTCAAAATTTATGCTTACGGTTTATATTTGGACTTCGTAAATATGATCACATTTCAGAATTTCGTAAACGTCTCAAGTGGCTGCCGATTCACCTTCGCAGGAATACTGATATTTTTTTGCTTTATACAACATACTGTTCAATCCCTCTACTCCACGTTACCTGAAAGACCGCTTTGAATTCATTTTTTCCTCTCACGATCATCATCTACGTTCCACTAACAATTTTTCACTTTGTATTCCAGCACATTCATCCTACTTCTTCAACAAATCGTTTTCAAGTTCAGCTATACGCTTGTGAAACTCTTTGCCTTTATATATTTGATGTGCTCAGTCCCTTTTTTCCTTCAAAATCTACTCAAAAATTATTAGCTGGAACTCTAATATTTCCCATCATAATCCCCTTCTTTAATATTTATCCTACCTATTCTCAACCGTCTTTACCATGTGCGTATTTATATATTTTTTAATTTAACTGGCAAATTTATGTACACCTTCCCTACTCGCAATTCACTATAAACAACAGTTCTTTGCTAAACAAAAGTTGTCTGGAAGAAATCGCTTTCAGAGCGATAAGAGCATCTATTTATAGGTAATTTCTATATATTTCTTTCATTTTGTCTCATTCTAATGTGTTTTGTTGTACAATAAAGAATATATTGATTGATTGATTAACTTATTTTATTTTCAGGTGGCGCGAGTAAAGCCGGGGAGAGTCGGACGTTCATTTCGAGAGTGTGTGTCCGTGAGTGACGTGAGTGCGTGCGCGAGTGAGTGAAGCAGTGCGTGGCATGCTGAGGGAGGAGTGTGTAACGCGGGCCGCGGCCCGCTAGCGCAATGATGCGCACACTCCACTCTGCGGTACACCTCGCCCTGCTCATTCTGGCGCATGTTCCGCCACCCGGTGAGTCTATTTATTTTACAATATATAATTAAATCACCATCATCATCATCACCTACACTACAGCCCTTCACAAGTCCACTACTGAAAATAGGCTACCCCCAAGGGACGCCATAAGCACGGTCCTAAGCCACCTGCATTGATCGACTTCTTGCACGTCTTATCAAATCGTCACTCCATCTAGTGGGGAGCCGTCCACTTCGTTCCAGACTGCCATTCAAGAACCTTTCTACCTCATCAGTTGTCGGTTCTTCGAGTTATATTGCCGGCCTATTGCCACTTCAGCTAACTAATCTGTTGGTGTATGTCGATTACTCTGGTTCTACTGCGGATATCATGTCATTAAATGTTTATTCAATAAACATAAAAATAAAATAAGCAAGTTTTACATTATACTTTAAATCATCTAGCTTCATGTTCATGGACAAAATTGAATTTAAGTGAAACTAAGTTGACGAGGTGGATCAATTTTTTCGTGTTGCTACAACAATTTTTTTTATAACAAATTACCGTAGCGTAAATACGTACAAATAAGCGAATCATTATCATCATACAAACATACATATATATACGTGGCAGAAACATGCTGTCTTATATTAAAAAGTATTAATGAATTAATAATTTTTAATTTGGAGGTAGCCGTGGTTAATTATCACATTGGAACGTCATACACCTTAGTCCCCCCCTCGTGACCATGGGTGCGGTAAATAGCTCGAAATGTCTTGAATATAAAATAAGTTAATATACGCGATAAAATCCGTAAAAATTAGTTTTATTGAAATGTGTCGTGTTCGCGTAAATATAAGAAATCAATATGCTGTCTTATAGTTATGCACGAGTAAGTCGGCTTGACCGGGGATGGACCACGCTCTCACAGAATACCAGCGTAAAATAACTGCACTAAGCTTTAGCTGGAAACAAGGCCCACTGTATACATTCATCATCAGGTGCACTATGTGCTCCTTTGTCACCCTTATTCTATAAAAAATATAATATTGTGACATAATACGCTATAATGTAGCCTTGTCACTTATTTACATCTTATTATACAAAATGGAAAGAAGCCTACCTAAGTCCCATTCAAAAACATCTAGCCATATAGACCGTCTGCTAAGCGACACTCATAAGTTACACCGAGCTAGTAATAAAAGCAATTTATGAGCAGCAATTTACGAAGCTCGAATACGATGATCCCCTGAACAGAGGCCGCAGATAAGGCACGGATAACTGATCGGCATTTATTACTGGAGACTCAATTTATTTGATAACATCTTTTTTCAGGGTCGAGTTTCACGACAAAGTACTATAAAGAAGGTGCCGATGTCAAAATATTTAGTAATATTTTTTTATAAAATACTTGCGCTCGCTTCTGCATTACACGGATGATTTCTGGATTTCAACAACAGCACAACATACCTGTGAATCAAAACTGCCCAGCGAGCCAAACACACACAAAAGTTTAATCAAATTCATTTAGATTTAAGATAAGCAAATAACATTTTCCGATAAAATATCACCTAGATCCCTCCTGGTTACTCTCTATCCGGTCGTAAAGTTTCATCGCGATCTGTTCAGCCATACTGAACATTAGTTCGGGCAGACATACAAAAATTAAAAATGGTTGTTTTTGTCTTAACAGCCTATTAAAGTCCACTGCTGAACACAGGCTTCCCCCATAAATTGCCTCATAGGAGAGATATTTGCCATAGTTGCCACGCTTGGCTAGGGGGTTGGCAACCGCAGTTTTTTTTATTTTAGTAGAGGATATTCTTATATTGCAACTACGCGGTATATCTTAATAGCATGCAAATAATCCCTTGAACTTAATACAAGTCAGTTATTTAAATATTACAGACAGACACTACAATTTTATATAAATGTATAGAATATAGACAAAATATTTATTACATTAAAATATTCTATGAAATAAAAACATTCACTAGGAAGTAGCATCGGTTTCCAGTTCCCATCGCCGAACGTCTAATAAAACCAAAAATTCAATGCTCGGCTAGAGAAAAATTGGTAGGCTCACAAAGTTTTTTCATCGCGTCTAAAAAGACGATCCTGATTGAAATTGAAAAGCGTTCCCTTGCGGAACACCGGAGGTTCGGTCGTATGAATTACCGAAGTTGATAAAATTTTAGTAATCTCGAAGTTAGGTTCACAGAGTTCACGGGCCGCTTGCTTGTTCTTTTAAAGTTGTCCTTTAGGGATCAGCTCGTTTCAATATATAAATCTCTAAAGGTTTATTTCTTATATTTTATAATTGATCACTACAGGCAGCAAATTTTAAATAAGTCGTCATCATCATCATTATACACTTTGTAAAGCCACGCTGTAGCTGTTATGGCTGTAGCACGAATAGGTCGGATAGACCGCGGAAGAACCACCCTTTCACAGTATACCAGCATTAAATAGTAGTTTAATGCTGCTGCATTGTATGACGAGTGTAGAGAACCGGAGACCTTTGGGCGACAACGCATCTACATTTTGATTCTTATTCAAAGATAAACCTAGGTGTCTGACAGCATCCATTTAACATTAGGTCTACAGTGTGCTGGTTTGTCACACTTATTCTATAAAAAAACAATAACAGTCCCACACAAGGCTACTTCTGAATATAGGCTTTAGCAAATACTACGAAACAAGGTCATAAGACCTGCATCTGTTGACTTTCTGCACGTCTTACCAGGTCGTCGCTGTTTCAAATTATCAATGTTCGACACTTTTATAATAAAAATACACGTAACAATGTGTATCTAAAAAGCATCTCTCGAAGGTTCCAGGTGTTTGAATGTATGTTTAGTTTTGGTTAAATTATGTTAAGTTAAAGAATTAGAGATAAGTTCTAGAAATACCGATATGGAACCCATAATATCGTTTAACTTTTAAATATTAATTTTAGTCTATTCTACGCAGAATGAGAGTAACTATGCTTGGGTTCAGATTCGTTTTTATTAATTATGGAATACAAAGCTGATGGTAGCTCTTAGCCATCTTCTATACTGAAAAAAGGATGTTTATTAATTTAAATAGTCTCATATCCTCATCCTTGGTAGTAATCGGCGATCTTTAGCGAGGTTTTGTGTTCTATTAAATCTGATGAAATGGTTGGGATGATCCTGAACATGTTGGTACACTGCAGACTTTGCAAAGCGTTGGTGCTTTACATCAACTAGATTTTCTTTTACGTTTCACGATCTTTAAAAAAAACATCTTTGTTCCAACGATTGCATGTCAGCAAAGAGTGAATTTCTAGGCCTAATGGGCCCCTATCTTCATCGGGATCCGTCATAGTGGATAGTCTCGAGCAAACAATTACAGGAATAATCTAGTCTATTTTTGTTATTTTTTTTTTACATGGAGTAAACTCTACGTATATCCACCTCGCGGGGGCAAGGATGGGTTATGTCGGACTCGCACCGACTAAAACTCCATGGTGTTCCACCTTCGCCGCATATTATATGCGGAGGCCATGGGATCTGGACAATCGAGCTCTCGATAGCACCCGCTATCCCGATCCCAGTGGCGGATCTGGTCCTTGGCTCTACTGCCAACGAAATTTCGGCAACGGAGGTTGTGGAAAGCAGTGCCTCGCAATACTGACACTCCTCTCTCCCTGCGACTCCACCACCACCGCATCAACGGTGCGGACCCATCAGAATCGCGGAGGATAGGACAACTGGCGCATCGCCATACTAATACTCCTCTTCCCATGCGACTCTGCCTCAGCTGCAGCGGTAAGGGGAGAGGGCACCCCACTCGCCGCAGTCCACTGACACACATCCGAAGCGAGCTCGCCAAGCCCACTCGGAGTGGCCGTGGTCCGACCTACGCAGGATGAACTAACTGTGTCTTGAAGTCTTGCAGTTGTATGCTTGGATTGGGATTTAATTTTATTAATTATGGGATCCCAAGCAGATGGTAGCACCCAGCCATCTTCTCTATTGAAATTAGGAGGTTTTTTAATTGCAATAGCCTCACGTATCATCCTTGGCAGAAATCGATGTTCTTTCGCGACAATTTGTGGTTTATCAAATCTAATGTAATGGCAGAGGCCGTCTAGGATATGATCACAAACTGCAGACTTCCCGGAACGTTCGTGCTTCACGTCAGCTATGTGTTCTTTTACGAGGGTTTTTATTGATCGTTTTGTTTGCCTTATATATGAGAGACAACATTTACAATCAAGCTTGTACACTCCTGCATCTTGTAGAGGAATATTGCACTTGACGTATGGTAAGAACTGACTAATCTTCTTCGGCGGCTTGAAGAATGTTCTAATAGAAGCTCGCTTCAAGATGTAGCCAATCTTGTCTGTGACACCTCTGACATATGGTAGTACAGCAGGCACACCCTCGACTGTGGCCGGCTTCACTCGGTCACTGTGACGTAGGCGCGGAACCCGAAGCTTGTTGTCGTGCAGAACATGCTTGACGTGCTGAAGCTCGGCGGCCAGGTGTTTGCTGTCACAGATCCCTCGTGCTCTCTGTAACAAAGATTTGCCCACGGTAGCTAACTGTGAAGGGAGATGGTGGGGTTCACCGTTTAAATATCGGTTTGTATGGGTCTTTTTTTCTATACACAGTGTGACCTATGGTGTTATTAGGATTTCGAATGACTAACACATCTAGGAAAGCTAAAGAATTATTTGCCTCTAACTCCATAGTAAATTGAATTTTAGAGTTTATGGAATTAAGATGTTCTAAAAATGTAGTTACTTTGTCTGATGGTAAAATTGTGAAAGTATCGTCTACGTACCGCTTGTAGAAACTTGGAGTTACTGGTGCAGTAAGCAGGGCTTTCTCCTTAAAGTCCTCCATGGAAATATCGACGACAATGTGAGATACTGGTGAGCCCATCGCAACACCATCTACTTGCTTGTAAAACTATTCCTTCCACAATAGCCAGATGTAAGGCAATGTCTGAGTAATACTGCATAGTGATAGTACTTTTGATAGGCGTTGAGTCAATCTGTAAGATGGCGAATCGATTTGAGTCACTATTGGACGTAATGGAGCATTCGGTTTGTGTATTTTTGGTAACCCATACAACTTCGGTGGTTTGGCACACGCAGGTATTATCGAATTAACGTATAGATTCAATTTCTCGGAGTATTTCTTTATTATATCGCTAGTTGTTTTAAGGGTATTAGTTGTAGGGTCTGTTTTAACCTTTACGTTCGTATTTTCATCCAATAAAAGATGTTGTATTTTAAAATTGTAATCGGACGTATCCATTATAACCGTAGCATTATCTTTATCTGCGCGGAGAATCGTAAGATCTGGTCTGTTGCGTAAGTTTTTTAATGCAATATATTCATCTTTGGGAAGATTTAATTTCGGCGCTGAGCTTCGACGTAACAAGGACGAAATGTCTTGACGTATGGCCTCTAAATCTTCATTACCTATACTATTTTTATAAACACAGTCCTCAACACTACAGATAATGTTTTCATACGGGATTTTTTTTGCGGGATTTTTTGCACACATTAGGACGGCAACCACCTCAGTCCCCTGTGACCACGGTTGCTGGAAAGCAACCGAAACGTCGGGAGTATGAAATAAGTATTTAAAAGCGATAAAATCCGTAAAAGTAGTTTCTTACTATGTGTAGTGTTCGCGTAAATATGAGAAATCATTATGGTAACAAGATGTTCTATCTTAGTCCTTAGGGATAACAGTGCTGCTAGTTTTTAACTCTTAATTGGGGACAGATATAGATTTCTATGAAAGAAATAAGAGATGCCCAGGAGAGGAACGTACTGGTACATATGCTGTAACTTTTAATTTTTAGAAATTTGCTCTAGTGATTTTTAGTGCTTAGGTCACCTAGGCATTATCAGCGTAATTGTTGTGTTAAAAGATGGCTTATGGATAGTCTCAGGTATAAACTATGGTTAAAAAAGAGTCCTTTTAACTAAAAAAGTCGCTTAGTTGCAGCAACGCAGTCTTTGCGAAAAATAAAATTGGCTATCAAAGTACAAACTATATATAACGATTTTAGTTCGCATATTTCCACGGTACCTCTTTCATTAAACATACTATAGCTGAGATTAATTACTAACATTTTTTAAGATAACGCCGAACAAGTTTGTTGTCTGTTAAATACAATTACTCTTTTATAGAATAGAATTGGGATGGCAAACGAGCACACAGTACACCTGATGATAAATGGACGCTGTGGATCATAGACGTCTACACCTATCCTCGATTAGGAACCAAAATATAGATGCGTTGTCACCCCTGAGGACTATGATGTACCGCCGTTTATAGTAAAAAGGGTCTTCGGTACTTTACATTGATCACACAGCATTAAGCTGCTATTTCACGCTGGTATTATTATTATTCTATGGTTTTGGATTATGATTACTTTTATTAATTAAAATTCTCTAGAAGCGAAAGTTGGTATCAAAACTATCACAAGTGAAAACAGCACATAACGGAACCTACTATATCGTTCGATCTTGAACGAAAAATTTCCATTATGCAGGGATATTAATAAAAAAAGTTTAATAAGCTAGAAGGTTTATAACGCTTATAGATAAAGCACGAAAAGATCACGAAAAATGCTACAGACTTAGAACATTAGACACTTTGAAAAATAGCTTTGCGCTTAAATTATTCTGTTTTATACAGAAGAGTTTTTTTTTATAAATACTATTTCGAGTACATAGTTAGAGATTTATTTTTAGAGAATGCTAGCAATGCTATGAACATTACTAGTGTACTAATATTTAGAGTGGCTAATTAAGCTAAAAATACTTGTGTTTGTGGTTCACCACGGTGGTCGAACGGCGGATTCGAACCCACGACTTTGTGAGACTTTGTGTCGCTTAAATCATTATTATGCAAATATTTTGTATAATTTTTTTGTATATCATGGATGATAATGATAAAAGATGGGATATTTCTTTGTGAGTTACCTCAGACCTGTAATAAACGGTGGTTGAACGAAATTTTCCAACAACTTTTTGTATCCTAACTTAATTAATCATTTTTTCAAACTAAGTATAGTAATCAATTTAGGCAACCTTGAAAAAAATTCAACGTTAACATAAATCGCTATCAAAGCCAATAGATGTACCTATATTAAAATATTTTTAATGAGTCACCTTCGAAAACAGGACAGGAGAAGGTTTACGATTCGACTGAATGTTTTTTTTTTATATTATGTATGCAATGTGATATACGAGTATGTCAGTCGTGAACTAATTTTGATAGTTCGTTTTTTATTTATTTAATAGGTTGTAATTCATGGGTGTTTCAATAATTACACAATAACATAAAAAATACAAGAAATAGGTTATGAAGAATTTAATGTATCGATTTACACAAAATTGGGATTGTGATGCAAAATTTAAAAAACAAACTTTAAATAAAGAGTAAAAGCTCGCTTCAAATAAAGGCTAAGTATAGCCATTCAGCGGGGAAACACAGCGAGCGTTCTTGGCACGATACCGCGGGGAGTAGGACTATATGATATTTAAGTTTCTAGTTTTAGTTTTTATTTTTTATTTTTATTATTATAGTTTTTAGTATTGTAGATATAATAATTTGTAAATACATATTGAAATAAATAAAAAAGTATAAAATAATTTCACATTCTGAATTCGTGGCCCCAATTCTTCTATACACATGTCTTATGTCGATTTTTTTAATAAAATTTTTTCTTTAAAGCCAGGTTTTACTTTTTATAAATTTTTCTCAAGAATTCTGTATATGTACTTAACTTTTTAAATTTTACAACAAAACTGGTTAACTCATAAAAATAGATATATTCAGGTGTTTTTCTTTATTTTAACAGTGGTAGAGCCACGCGGCAAAATCGCTGTCGCACGGGTGGGCCGGCTCGAACCAGGGTGGTACCACGACCTCACAGAATACCAGCGTGAAGTAGAGGTTTACTTCTGCGTTTCGCTTGGTGAGTGCAGGTGGCCGGAGGCCCTTTTTACTGGAAATGAGGCATTCCATCTTAGTCCTCACGGGTGACAACGCATCTGCATTTTGATTCGCAAACGAGGATAGATGTAGATGTCTATGGGCCGCAGCAACCACTTACCATCAGTGGACTGTGTGCTCGTTTGTCACCTTATCTTAGAAAAATATTTAATCATGTTATGTAAAGGGTTATCTACCATTAAATAGGTTTTATGTACTTACAACATGTACCGTACCCACATGTATATGTATGTACATAATATTAGGTTATGATAATTATAATATTTTACCATTATAATAAAGGAGCTACTGCATGTCAATTTGTCTACTTTTTTGATAGGATAAGAGTAACAAACGAGCACATAGTCCATCTGACGGTAAGTAGTTGCTGTGGCTCATAGACATCTACATCCATCCTCAACTACGAATGAAAATGCAGTAAATGGGGTCTCCGGTTCTCTACAATCACTATGCGAAACACAGCTGCGTTAAGCTGCTATTTTACGCTGGTATTCTGTGAGATCGTGGTTCTTTCTCGGTCGAGCCGACCCATTCTTGCTGGATTTATACTAGTGATATAGCTGCAGCATGGCTATAACACGTATAAAAGCCACTTTTAAATATGACAAATATTCCCACTATGGGGCAATCAATGGGAAAGTTTAGCGATGTTTTTGATGGACTGTAATGAATGACTAAAGTAAATAGTTATATCACCTTTCTTCGGATACCAAAGGGCCGTTCGTTTAACAACAGTTGTACAACAAGAAAGGTTGGCAATTGCTATCTAGAGAAAAAGGTTGTGACGTCCCCTCACACCGAAAATATTTTCCAATGTATAGGTTTCACTGACCTAGATTTAAGTTCGTTAACCTAAATAGCTTGGGATGGCCTATTCATTGGTCATGCTTAAAATACATTTTTAAAGAAAGAAGATTGATTCAATGGAAGTGCTATTTTACAAGATTGAGGCACAAAAGAATTCGACTAATTTAGAATTATTTCCTACTGAAGATATAAATATATAAGTAAATTTTAATGAATACTTATCTACCAGACGCTAGATTGTCACTTGTTTTTGAAGTGAAAACTTCTTTAGAATCGTTGGGACTTGAAAATCCATGAAAGGAAAAAGCGATACTAAAAAAACACAAACATACATCAATAGGAATTAACCTGCGAGAGAATGAGATAGAACAGGGTATACAGTGTTTTTCTGAAGGTTTAACTTTTACCGCTTGTGAACTCCACTTTCTTTTTGCATAAGTATTAGGGGATACAAATGTGTACATATTCCTTCGCGCAATTAGAAGTTTGTGTAATAAACAAAGTAAATAAATAGAAGTCCACACAAAGCTATCTTATACGTGGTATTTTATACGTGGTAGAGCCATGCTGCAGCAATATTAGTAGTATAGTTGTAGCACGAATGGATCGGCTCGACGGGGGAAGGACCACACTCTCACAGAACAGCGTCAAATTGCAGCTTAACACTGCTGATTTTCATATGGTGAGTGTAGAGAACCGGAGACCCATTTTACTGAAAAAGAGGCATTCCATCTTAGTACTCACGGGTGACAACGCATCTGCATTTTGATTCCGAAACGAGAATAGGTGTAGATGCCTATGGGCCACAGCAACCACTTACCATCGGGTGGACTGTGTGCTCGTTTCGTTGTGCTCGACTGTGTTTTCGTTTTTTTTCGTTTCGTCATCCTATCCTATAAAAAATATCTGTCTTATAAAATGTCTTAAAAATGTCTGTCGCAGTACAGGATTATTGTGGACGAGTGTTTTTTTTTTTGGATAATTATTAACATGCTTTTATTATATTCGCGTTTATCTATCTACCTATCTATAGTAATTTTCATCAACTTTAGACGGCGATTGACTTGAAAATTTGCACTCGTAACAAGTACCTTTATCCTAGTATCCTGACCAAGATCATCAGGATAATTCGATCTAGAATAATCACAGCTCTTGATCAATGAGTGTTTTTAAGTTTTCTTAAATTATTATAGTGTTTTTTTTTATTAACAACATAATAAAAAACATAATGTGATTGCTAAATGATTCCCATCGACAACGATTCTCACCAATATTAATCAATCGCTTTGTTCTCACATTCAACATATTTTAAGAACATTTTCACTTATATTTATAAACTAGCTATTCCCCGCTACTTCGCCCGCGTGTTATTTGGGGTTTTAATTTTATTTGCGTGGAACCCTAATTATTTTTCTAAAATAAAAGAAGCCTAAGTTACTCCTTGTGACATCGGCTACCTGTCAGTGCAAATCCCGTCAAAATCGGTCCAGCTGTTTCGGAGATTAGACGGAACAAACAGACAGACAGACGGACAGGCAGACAGACAGACAGACAAAAACTTTAAAAATTGTATTTTTGTTATTAGTACCGTATATACTATCATATGTATTTGGTAAAAAAGCTGTAATTTTGACATTAGAGACAGATACACCAATTTTATTTATTTGTATAGATGTATAGATTTTTAGCTTGCAGGTATATTAACTAATTTATACTGAATATACCCTATATCGAATTGGTGGGTCAACCGGGGAAGAACCACATATTAGCAGCGTAAAATAGCAAGTCAATTTGCTGTGTTTCGTATGATGAGTGCAGAGAACCGGATACCATATTTAGTTAGTCCTCAGGGGTGACAACGCATCTGAATTTTGATTACTAATGGGGATAGACTTAGATGCTTATGGGCCACAGCGTCCACTCACCATCAAGTGGACTGTATGCTTGTTTGTGACCGTTTCTCTATAAAAAAAAAGTATTGCTTGTCCTATCATCAATTACAGTAAACAGCTCCGTTTTTTACCTACTATGTTGGCTTAATAAATTACTGTGAAACGTCTTTGTAACCTTTGGAAGCCTTTCAGCGAGCGAGAGAAGGAATAAATAAAAGTATTAACATTTGAATGTTAAAAGTTTCCCAGCGAACGGAAATAGGCCGGCAATATTTCACGGCTGGGCTTCGAGCGGCCCTGCAATTACTGTCGGCGAAATAACATGTTTCTTGTTGAAAGGAACTCTGTTATGGTTGGATGTTTAACTTTATTACTAAAGTTTTGAAAAAGAGCATATTAACTTTTACACTTTCGATAAAGAAATTAGATTGTAATATGAGACATAGCTCACCATAACATAATACACCATAATATAAAGAAACTTACCATTACCATTATATCAAGATATATATATATATATATAACCTATATGATATACCTATACTACAATATCAAAAGACCATTGCTGAATATAGGCTTGCCTCATAGATTGCCACAAAATGGAGAGGTATTTGGCATAGGTGCCAAGCTTATCTAGCGGGTAAGTAACCGCAGCGCAGTTTTATTTATACAGCTGGTAGCAGTAACAGACTGATGCCCATCTACAGATTTAATTTGTAATAAGGAAAATGTAATGACAAATATACGTACAAATAAAGTTTTAACGCAAAACAGCGTGGGCTCACCCGCATCAGGTGTAATAATTTTTTATTAGTAAATTAGAACAAGAAATACGAATTGGAGAATAACCCACTCAATCCCAACCTCCCACACTTTTATAAGTCATATGTTTCATTTGAACTCTACTGATATAATCATAAATAAAGCTTTGACATTTATAATTCAGATATTTGCATGACTGTTTATAATGGTTCTCATGGAGATTTATTATTTAAATAAAAGTGTTTTCGTAAAATTGTTATGTAAATAAATAAAATTGATATATCATTTAAATTTGATAAGAGACGTAGGATTATCCGACACTATTCCGATGATATCCCGGACGTCAGTCTGAGCGAGATTAGAATGGCTCTCCAGCACCTTAAAAACGGTAAGGCCCCAGGCGAGGATGGAATTACAGCGGAGCTTCTGAAAGCGGGCAGAAAATCGGAACTTGAAGTCCTTCAGAAGCTCTTTAATTCCGTCCTCCATGGTGGCACTACACCGGAGGCGTGGTGCAGAAGTGCGGTGGTCTTATTCTTCAAGAAAGGTGACAACGCTCTCTTGAAGAACTACAGACCGATTTCCCTTCTGAGCCGAGTCTACGTGCTGTTTTCGAGAGTCATTACGAATCTTCTCGCGCGCAGACTTGACGACTTTCAGCCTCCCGAACAAGCCGGCTTCCGAAAGGGATTTAGCACCATAGACCACATACATACCCTTCGGCAAATTGTACAGAAGTCCGAGGAGTACAATTTGCCACTACGTCTGGCATATGTGGACTATGAAAAAGCCTTTGATTCCGTCGAAATTTTGGTGGTGCTGCTGTCCCTTCAGCGGTGCCAAGTGGACTGTTGGTATATCAAAGTGCTGAAGTGCTTGTACAGTAGTACCAGAGTACGAAACCTATCCAATTACAGAGAGGTGTAAGACAGGGTGACGTGATATCCCCGAAATTCTTCACCGCTGCATTGGAAGACGTTTTCAAGCTTCTGGACGGTAAAGGATACGGTATCAACATCAATGGCGAGTACATCACTCACCTTCGATTTAGATATAGTCCTTATGGCAGAATCGCTGGACGACCTAAGCACTATGCTCAATGACCTCAATAGTGTCTCCCAACGGATAGGTCTTAAGATAAACATGGACAAAACAAAGATCATGTTTAATGTCCATGTCATACCTATGCCGGTAGTTGTTGGGAACACTAAGCTCGAAGTTGTTGACGAGTATGTTTACCTGGGACAAATAGTCCGCCTAGGTAAGTCCAACATCGACCGAGAGGTCAATCGGCGGATTCAACTTGTTTGGGCAGCGTTCGGGAAATTACGGCACATCTTCTCGTCAGGTATACCTCAAAACTTGAAAACAAGACTGTATTACCAGTGCGTGTTGCCAGTGATAACCTATGGTACTGAAACGTGGTCCTTCACTGGTGGCCGGATGAGGAAGCTCAAGGTCGCTCAGCGAGCTATGGAGAGGGCTATGCTCAGAGTTTCTCGGTGTGATAAACTTAGAAATTAGGATATCCGCAGTAGAACCAGAGTGACCGACATAGCCCAACGGATTAGTAAGCTGAAGTAGCAATGGGCCGGCCATATAGCTCGAAGAACCGACAACCGTTGGGGAAAAAAGGTTCTCGAGTGGCGGCCTCGTACCGGCGGACGAAGTGTAGTGCGTCCCCCCACTAGATGGAGTGACGACCTGGTAAGATATGCAGGAAGTCGATGGATGCAGGTGGCTCAGGACCGTGATTTGTGTCATTTTTTGGGGGAGGCCTATGTTCAGCAGTGGACTTGTGAAGGGCTGTAATGATGATAATGATGAACAGACATAGCTTAACCAAACGGTAGACAGAAGTGACCGCCTTAAGCTCGATAATTGATAACCCATGAAAAAGCCTTACTCTAATAAGCGCAGTATTGGGCGCTACAGGAAGTGATGAAGTGATGAAACATACAGGGAAAGGGAAGGCCCACGCTCTCACATGATACCAGCGTAAAATAGCAGTTTAACACTTTCACTGTCTGGTTTCCAGACACAATAGTAAGGCAATAGCAGTGCCCTATATGTAGTGCATGGGACAGCGAAAGGGTTAACGCTGCTGTGTTTGACATAGTGCTAACAAGGCATTCCATTTTAGTCCTCAGTGGTGACATATATATATGGGGGTCAGCATCCATTTACCATCAGGTGGACTTGTGCTCGTTTGGTACCCATATTCTACAAAAAGAAACATATAATATTTATTTTAACTGAACAAATAGGTAATTACATAATATGAAACATATGTAGCTGAAATGCTTCATATTGTTTCATTTTTATAACACCATACGCTTATATTATATGTACTTAAATTACTAAGTACAACACTTCAACATCAACGTTATTATTTTATTTAGAAACACGACTCAAAAATTGGTGTAAGATTTAAATTTTGTTAAAAGACTTTAAAAAAACTTAAGTTAAAAGTAATAAATAAAATAAAGTTATAATCAATATTTTTTATAGGATAAGGGTGACAAGCGAGGACACAGCCCATCTGATGGTAAGTGGTTACTATCGCCCATAGACATCTACATCTATCCTCGTTTGTGAATCAAATTCAGATGCGATGTCAGCCGTGAGGACTAAGATGGAACGTCTCGTTTTCAGTAAAAAGGGTCTCCGGTTCTCTAAACTCACCATACGAAACACAGCAGTATTAAGCTGTAATTTCTCGCTGGTATTCTGTGAGAGCGCGGTCCCTTCCCCGGTCGAGCCAACCTATTTGTGCTACCACTATGCAATTAATATAGCCACGTAAAAAATAATTATTCAATTATCATTGTCGTTTATAATGAATGTTTATATTAATTTACCCGGTTTTTATTTTCAATATTCATTTGAAACTGAATAACCATGTCTGAAAGTGTATCTATTTCTATGTTAGCCTTAATAAAAAGTTTATTATATTTGGATATAACAAGTGACATTGGAATATTCTTTCCGTAATTATTCCTTCTTCCTCGGACTAATAATGGGGCATATGTTTGTAGCTGCATAGAAGGTCTAGGAATTCGTATTTTTTTTAAAGGATAAGGGTGACAAACGAGCACACAGTCCACCTGATGGTAAGTGGTTGCTGCGGCCCAAAGACATCTACATCTATCATCGTTTGCGAATCAAAATGCAGATGCGTTGTCGTCCGTGAGGACTAAGATGGAATGCCTCATTTCCAGTAAAACGGGCCTCCGGCCACCTGCACTCACCAAGCTAAACGCAGGGGTAAACCTCCACTTCACGGTGGTATTCTGTGAGGTCGTGGTACCACCCCGGTTCGAGCCGGCCCATCCGTGCGACAGCAAAAGCTGCCACCACTGTTAAAATCGTATCGTAATCGTATTTCAACTAGCACCATTAAGACTGTAAAGAAAAATTAGTCTGAGCTTGTCTGTATGCTGATGCAATTACTTTAGAGTGTAAAATAATCGAGTCTTTCCTCACGCACACCAGAAGCGCATTTTTTAATGTTTTCTAATCTTTGAATATTTTTTTTGAAAAGTGGGATAAGAGGCGTGGTAGCTCAATGAATAAGCACTCGCTCTGAATTTCACAGTAAGCGAGAAACCCGGTTTGTCGTCGACACCAATGAAATTTTTAATTGCAATTTTAAGCACTTGATTTATCACGTGCTCGCCGGTGATGGGAATCATCATATGAAAAGGAAATATTTCGAAGTCATGTGAAGTTCGCTAACACGAAGAATAATAAATAAATAACCCTTTCGGAAATGTGAGGAGGCCGGTGCCCAGCGGTGAGACGTGTAATAGATACTGGATAGGCTGTAACTTTAAATTTAACCTAAATAAATAGGATACCATATATTACAACATATTTCTCTACGATGATAGAGCGAACTAATGAAAATAAGGAGTTTTTAATGCAACGGCTGATTTAAATTCTTTTGTTTCGCAGCATAAATAAAAGCATCATCAAGTTTTTATTTACATCTGCATCAATATGCTCTCCAAATTATTAAAATATGTATAGTATATTCTTTTTTTATTTGGAGCTTCTATTAGTTGGGATTACATTTATATAATGTACCCGACCCGACTTTAGAAGCTATTATGTGGAAATTATTTTATTCTCTCCAGTTCTTTGAAGTCGGCTTTTACATTTTATTAAAAGACTAATATTTGGATCCCTTTCAGTGAACTGAGGTATATCTCAAACTCAAGGTAACGACTAATATGTCGTTTAAATAGTTACATTAAAAACTTTAGCCCCTAATTTACACCCTTAGGGATGGAGTTTAAAGCAGATATCGCGTAATATACACAAAATTAAGAACTTGCAGTCGAATTGAGAATCTCCGTTTTCAGCATAAAATAAAATTATTTTTGATAAATATTATAGTCTTTGTTTTTAAGTGGCGAAGCTTGCGAAGACACTTATTGATTTCACGATGTCTGTCCGTCTGTACCACGATTATCTCGAGAACGGTTTCGAATTTTCAAATTATGTTTTCAGCAATCGATTACTGATCACCCAGGCATCTGAACCTCCTATTTTGAAACTAATTACTCAAAAAAAAAAGTTGATTGCTTCGCGACTTTGCTATGCTGTTAGCTTGCTAGGTTTATTTTTATTGTAGGGAGTTATGGCGGGAACTTGACCGGCGGCGGATAGTTGCTCTTTTATTATTGGATAAATAATTGTTTGAAATAGATTTTGATAGTTAAAGGTGGTTCGGTTATGTGTATTAAATATCTCGCATGTGATGCGAACCTAATGTGTCTGCTTCAGTCATTGAAATACTGTCGTCGTGGACTGTCTACTGGGTGAAGCTGCCATAAAAAAAAAAACTTTCCAAAACTCTCTCACAAATATCACAATATGGCGCATTATCAACATATTGTTAAGAAATTTAAAAACATATTGTTATAAAGGGTAATATCCTAATATACTTGACACTGACAAAAATACGAATCCATTAACAAGATTTTTTTTTCGTGATTTGTTTTCCATCAATTGTTATTCATACAGCCCCAGAGGTCTGATGCTCTCTTTAAAATGTTACCACTTAAAGGCACAACCTCTATCTGTCACGAGTTTATAGGGAACAATTCTTATAATAGTTCCATTCAATGTTAAATGTGCTATCTTATTTGAAAAATGCTCAGACGGATATTTGAGATATGAACTCAATTTTCCAATAAAGCATTGAAATGGATCCGACGTATGATATAAGAATGTGAAGTTTTCTTTCTTTATTTTATTTTATATCTTTCTAATAAAGGAAATAAGATTGCGTTGTGAATCAAAAGATAGTATACTGAGCAAGTATTTTTTACAAGCTTTGATTAGTTTGAAGTGCACATAGACGATGTATGCATATTTATGTTTGTATATACATAAATGCTGTAACACTCTATGTCACCTCCTTAGGGGTTGAATTTTCCGCGGCAAAATCCCGCTCTATACTAACACTGCACGTGGCAAACAGAGCGATAAAACTATGGCCACCCCTGCCATGTTATCTGTGGACTTCCGCAACATCAGGGGACTTCACTCGAACCTTAACGCCATCCACTACCATCTAGGGACTCGCTCTTTTTTACCGAAACCATGTATGTTAATAATAACCCCTGGGATTGGGGTGGTCGCTTCCAAGTTCTTTCTAAAGTAAATTTCGTAAATAATTTGTACAATCCTTCATGTATAATTTTCTTTAAAAATAGTCCCGCTGTTCCCGGGATTTTTTCCGGTTCGGACAGAGGTTTATTTTTCGAAGCAGTGGTAAAGTACAAAATTACTTTAAATAAGAATTACATACATGTGATCTATATTGAATTAAAAGATATTCTATTCTATCCTATCCTATCCTAAGCTATCCTATCCTTACCTTTTTTTAAATGGGGAAATGCCTACGCATACCCGCCTCGCGGGGGCAAGGACAGGTTATGTCGGACTCGCACCGACTAAAACGCCATGGTGTTCCTCCTTCGACGCATATTGGCAGGGCCACGGTAACGCTTTCACACACATCCGAGGCCCCACCAGCGCCGGCCGGCCCCTGGCAGCCCCTTCTCGGGGGAGGACCTATCCTCCCATTCTGCTTCTCAGGCAAGGCGCACCAGGAACACAAGGCAGGCCCCCTCTACGGCTTCCAACTCCACCTGCGCATCGGACCCCCCCGAGTCCGATAAGTGGAGGCCATGTGGCCAGGAATATCGAGCGCTTAGTAGCACCCGCTTTCCCGACCCCAACGGCAGATCTGGTCTCTGGCTCCGCCGCTAACCAAGTTTCGGCCGCGGAGGGTAGGGAGAGTGACGCATCGCCATACCAACACTCCTCTTCCTCCGCGACTCCACCTAGGCTGCAGCGGTAGGACGAGAGGACACCCCTCTTACCGCAGCCCACCGACACACATCCGAAGTGGGCTCGCGAAACCCTACACCACGTGCCAGCCAAGGGGTTACTCTTTATTCACCGCGGGTGACCAAGCCACAGCTACTAAGCTCCCACACCACGACAAGATGGGAAACCGTTCGGGGGGGATCCTATCTTTACCTATACTAACCTAACCTATCCTTTTTTACGGGGGGAAATCCTCATGGACTACGTCCACCTGGGCAAAGGCGGAGGGGCGTGCTGGACTCCTACCGCGTAGGACCACGGGAATCCAAATTCTTTCGCAGTCCCACACTAGTGCTGGCCCGGTCAGTCCGGGCCTCGTCTCCTGCACGGGGTAGTGAGGTGTTCAACTACCCCGTGTATCGCCTCAGAGGCGCGCGCCGACACCCACGCGCGCCTCCGCCTCGGGTCCATCGAAAAGGGGTGGCGGGGGCTTTCCCAAGTCCCTCGCCCTGGACCCATTCATGGGGGCCGGAAAAGGGCGTTGTCCGCCCTTCTCCTGCGCCCGGTGCGCCTCCTGCGGCCGGGGAAGGGAGTCGAGATCTCCTTTTCCCGTTCCGCAGTTTCCTTCTGCGACATCACGTCCTCGCAAAAGGACACCACCGCGTCCCACGACTCTGCGCTACCGACCATCTTCCGCACTAAGGCCGGCAGCGACAGATCGCCTCCTACTTTATTTTTGAGGACACGGCGCTGCTCCTCCCAAGCTACACACTCAGCGAGCGTGTGTTGCGCCGTGTCCTCCCCGCAATGGACGCAGTGGTGGCACCGAGCGTCCGGCTTCCTGTCTATACGGCACAGGTACTTGCCGAAGCAGCCATGCCCCGACAGCACTTGCGTCACCCTACACGACAGGGAGCCGTACATTCTCTCGAGCCAGTCGTCGAGTATTGGCCGGATCGCCTCGACGGTAGCGAGGCCAGCGGTAGGGCGCAGAAGCCTTTGCCGCCATTCCGCCACCAAGACCTGACGGAGCTCCTCTCGGTGCAGCGCGATCTGCCGCTGCACCGGCCTCGAGCCCCGTGCCCGCTCTTCCCCGCGCCATCGATATAATGACGCGAGTACTTTCGCCTCTAGGTTCCAGGGCGGGGATCTGGCCAGGACGCAAGCTGCCTCGTAGGAAATCGTGCGATACCCGCGGACGACTCTGACGGCCATCGCCCTCTGCGGTTTCAGAATGGCGAGAGTGCTGACCATCGCCCACACAGGGGCCCCATACAGGGCCATAGACCGCACGATTCCCACGTACAACCGCCTACAGGCGGCGCCCGGGCTCCCCAAGTTGGGAAGCAACATTGAAAGTGCGCCCGCTGCACCCATCAGCTTTGGTGCCAGCCGCCGGAAGTGGGGTCCAAATTCCCATCGGCTGTCGAGCACCAATGCCAGATACTTCATGGTGGACTCGACAGGTACCAGGACCCCGCTGACCACAATGTGTGATCCCGGCGGCATCCTATCCTATTCTTTTGTATTTTATTCATGACTGTGCTGGTATTCTTATCAATGCGTGTTGTTTTAGTATCTTTTTAAAATATAGGTAATTTCATTAGCATACAGAAATCTTGAATTATGTTTAAGCATATTTCTTCTATAAGTGTAATTTAATGTATTAATAACATTAACAAACTAAGGTTACAAATATATTTTGTTATAAATTGAAGTGTTTATACGTGGTGGAGCCACGCTGCAGCTATATTATGGTTGCAGCATGAATGGGTCGGATCGGTCGTTGACCGGGGTAGGAACACGCTCTCACAGAATACCAGCGTAAAATAGTACCTTAATGCTACTGTGTTTCTTATGATGAGTGTAGAGTACCAGAAACGAACGGATTTCATCTTAAGCCTCAGGGGTGACAACGCATCTCTATTTTGATTATTAATCGAGGATAATTGTAGATGTATATGGGCTACAGCATCCACTTACCGTCAGGTGAACTGTGTGCCCGTTTAACACCCTTAATCCATAAAAAAGTGATACATGAATGTAGTTATATTATGATTTGCTTGTGTAGTTCATGAACATTCGCAGCCAACTTCAAATACAGACGCGTTGTCATATATGAATACTGAGATGGAATGCCTCTCATCCTGTAAATATAATATACTCATATGCACTGGCTCTCTGTATCCTACAGACCCACTGGAACACCACAGTGCACGCGCTGCTATTTGGCGGTTGAAAGAGATAAGAAGGACCACCAAAAAGGAGTCTACTAAATTAGTTTACGTAAACCGAAAGATCTTTACCATTTAATAATTATAAATCATTATAAATTACTCTCTTGACCCTGATGTCAAGAGAGTAATTTGATAAATAAAAAAGATGATAAATCATTATCCTCCATGGGGAAATTTCATACGACAATATGTTTTGGTAATCGATACATAATTTATTAGCTTCTGAAGCTGGTGTTAAGACAAATTATATGCAAAAATTAAAGTGAAGTGAAGTCACGGCTTCAAATTTACCTTTGCGCAAATTTACAAATGCGCCTTTACAAGGCGCAGGTTCGGCCTCACATGGAGTACTGTTCCCATCTCTAGATAGGGGCTCCCCAGTGCCAGCTCCTTCCACTTGACCGCATTCAGCGCCTAGCGGCTCGAATCGTCGACGACCGAGTCCTTTCCGATCGGCTCGATTCATTGGCACTGCGAAGAGATGTTGCATCTCTTTGCATTTTCTTTCGCATTTACCACGGGGAATGAGGGAATGATCTGAGGAATTGTTCGGATTAATACCAGCCGCCAAATTTCACGAACGCACATCGCGACAGAAATTCCGATACCATCCACACCATCTGGCTGATGGGCGGTCCACCACTGTGCGATTTAGAAGATGTTTTCTTCCTCGCACGACTTCCTTGTGGAATCGTTTACCATCAGCGATTTTTCCAGATCGATACGACTTAGGGACATTCAAGAAAAGAGCCTACTCCTTTTTAAAAAGCCGGTAACTCATCTGCAATTTCCCTGGTTCCCGTGGTGTTGCAGTTGTTCATGTGCGGCGGTAGTCACTTACCATCAGGTGAGCTCGTTTGCCACCTCTCCTATAAAAAAATACTATTAAATTATGTGGAAATTATTTTATTCTTTTAAGTTTTTAAAGTCACTATAAACTTTTTTTTCAAGTCTAATTATTTGACTTTTTTAAGCAAAATAACAAGCAGAACGTTGTTTATATAATAGGTCGAGGAAAAAGTTTCTTCTTATTAAGTGGCGAAGCTTGCGAAGTCACTTATTGATTTCACGATGTCTGTCCGTCTGTCCGTCTGCCCCACGATTATCTCGAGAACGGTTTCGAATTTTCAAATTCTGTTTTCAGCAATCGATTACTGATCACCCAGGCATCTGAACCTCCTATTTTGAAACTGATTGCTCAACGGTAACTGTTAGAAACCGCTACAAAGCTGATTGCTTCGCCGCTTTGCTATGCTGTTAGCTTGCTAGTTTTATTTTATATACAAATTCAAAACATTATATATATATATATATATATATATATATATATATATATATATATATATATATATATATATATATATATACTAGCTGGCCAGGCAGACGTCGTACTGCCCTCTCCGACTTTGTCCTATAAAAATCCTTAAGTTACCAATAAAAAATATTGAGGGTCACTTAACGGGATAAGAACTATCCTATCTCTCAAGTTGGACCAAACAGCAGACAGTGTGCAAAATTTCATTATAATTAGTTCAGTAGTTTAAGAGTTCATCGCGGACACAAACAATGTGACACGTAATTTTTATATATAAAGATATGCCATTTTATTCGATAACTTGTTGCCATCTTGCAAGTAGTGACATAATCCCGTTGCTGTAGAAATCTTGGGATTTTTGATCGAAAATGCAACAAGTATATTAATTTGACAGTCCTCTCTTGATCTTAACCTCATACTACCAAAAGAATTCTGAAGAGACCGAAATAGGTGAAAATCTGAAGGTGCAAGGTCAGGACTATATGGAGGATGCATTAACAATTCGCAAAATTCTTAATTTTTGTTGTGGCCAAAAATGTGTGTGGTCTGGCGTTATCATAAGAAACGCCACTCTTTTCTGTTGATCAATTCCGGCCGTTTTTTCTTAATTTCTTGCTTGAGTGTCATTAGTTGTTGGTAGTAGAGATCCGAATCGATGGTTTTTCACGGCGGTAAAAGCTCATAATAAACGGTGTCCTTCCCATCCCACCATACACACGTCAGTATCTTAATACGTGTTAATCCGAGTTTCGCCACAGTCTGTGGAGCTTGATTACCCTTTGAGAATAATATTTTTCACACGTTCTTGTCGTAGGTGATCTACTTTTCATTATCTGTGATCAATATTTTCAAAAATGGTGCGGTTTAATTACATATCAATAAATAATCGCAAATGAGTATACGATTCATAAGGTTTCTTTCAGTGAGCTCTTGTGGTACCAAATATCGAGAATATTTGTGTAGCCCGTTGAGTTATATGTACTACGTACTAGAGAAGCCATTCCAAACAAAAATTGTGTCTTACTCTATGTCTTTGCGCATGCGTGGGAGTAGTAGTCGCGCATGGGCGACGACTTTTATTTGATATTAAATAAGATATGAATATAAAATAAATATTAGAATTTAATATAAAACATCTTAATTTAATCTAAACAAACATAGTATATTCCTAAAAAAAAGTAATAATAATTATTTTATGAAATTCACAAATCATCAATTTACGTAATATTTAGTTTGTATGGATTGCAGTACAGTTCAGTTGAACACAGTCTATGTTCGGAATGGCTTCTCTAGTATGTAGAACATATAACTCAATGGTATAGCCAGACTTTTTCAAATGGATCAAAACTGTTTTAAAGTCTATCCTCAATATATGTCGTAAATACTAATAAGCCGATCTTGCTCCACTTCTTCGAAAATGGCATCGACTTTATGTGTATGAAGGCGACCAAAGCGAGCTGCATCCTTCACATCAAAATTTCCGGACTGAAAACGCTTCAACCAACTTTAAGCTACTCTTACTGACACTGCATTAGGTCCATTAACGTCATAATTTTTTTTCACGGCTTGAGTCGCATTTTTTCCTTTTTTGTAATGAAACTTCTGAATGTATCGAATTTCTTCGTAAGATTGACTTATTTTGGCGGACAGAAAAACAATTGAAAAATGTCGGGAAAGTGTTTTTTTTTTACTTTTTATTTTTATTTTTCTTAATATCCTATATGTATTTATATTAAAACCAGCCAGATACAAACAATACAACTAATGATATTTTTGTTAAATTATTATATAATAATAATAATAACAAAATACTTTCCCCCTTTTTCTGAACTATGTCCCCGATCCGACGATAATACGTTTTACCTATGAAATTGCCGTTATGCAGTAGGCCGTTTCAAATCAAAATAAATTTTGTTTGACTAAGAATTATAATTTCAAATTAATTTTATTTTAAAAACATGGAACACTTTATTTAAAATTAGTCATCATGGATACGTTAAAAATTCGAGTAATTATGGAATACGAGCACCGTAGTGGCAGCAACAAGGCAAAAGCGGCACGCAATATCAAAGACGTTTACGGAGCGAATACGAATACGAGTAGTATGTGTAGTTCGTTTTTAAACGAAAGCACCACCTGTTATTCTTTAGAATAACAAACAAAATAAAAATTTCATTCCCTATATATCGATCTTTAGGGGTGGAATTTATACTTCAGTTTTAAAGACCACCTGCGATAGTCAATAACACTCTACTCAAAAGAAATAATAAACATTAAAATCGGTTTACAATTCGCGAAGATATCGAGAAACGTACATTGAAATAAAAAACAGTCCAATTGATGATTTCAATAAGTATTATGTAATAATCAACATTGAATAAAAAATTATTCTATTCTATTCTATTCTATTCGATGGCCTTCTATTCTTCCTTTTTTCTTCTTTAAAAGCTAAAACGTAATATAGCATAAACTCTCACACCTTTCACTAGAGGGTTAGGCCGAGACTGACATTCTATTTTCCATCATTTAACGTCAACAATTTGTTTTTAAACGGTAATAAAACGAAACGTATTAAATTCACCACACCTAATGTTAAAAAGGTGAATATCAGTGTGCTTTAAATGGTGAAGAGCTGAGCCTTGTTAAATACGGAGTTACTACTCGTAAAATACCAGTTACTAGACTCCAAAGTCAGTAATTCCTTCATAGCGCAATGTATACGCTTTTACAACAAAGTCCTAGAAAATATGCAGGCCTTATCTATCAAAAGGTTAAAAAATTTACTAAGCAAAAATTGTTTAGTAAGAGTTAATCTAAAGAGTTGCTGTTCATAATGTATTCATACGAACTGTATACAGCATGATATTGTGAATTATTTTTTTAAAAGTTTGGCTGTATTTCTTGATGGTTCCTCCCAGAACAGAGGTTTTTTGCGGACCAGTGGTAAAGTTTAAATGACTTGCAATAAGTATTTTTGAGAGCCGTGGTAGCTCAGATGGTTAGCGCTCGCTGTAAGTTTCACAGTACGCGAGCAACCCGAGTTCGATTCCCGCCGGCACCAATGAAATTGTTAATTGCAATTTTAAGTGATGATTTACCATGTGCTCAGCGATGAAGGAAAACATTGTGAGGAAACCTGCATGCCTAACAGATAAATATATATATATATATATATAGGCATGCAGGTTTCCTCACAATGTTTTCCTTCATCGCTGAGCACATGGTAAATCATCACTTAAAATTGCAATTAACAATTATATAGCTATATATATATATATATATATATATATATATATATATATATGTGTGTGTGTGTGTGTATATATATATATATATATATATATATATATATATATATATATATATATATATATCTCGAAAACATGTGAAGTTCGCCGTTCGTTGGGGCAGCGCGGCAAACACTTCCTTGCTCTAAAGCCCTCTCAAAAATGAGAGGAGGCTTGTGCCAGCAGTGGAACGTATATAAGCTGCAACTTTACTTTTATTTTAAGTATTATTATAATCTATATTGAATAAAAATGATTCTATTCTATTCTATTTGTTATGATCCTGATACATCGCGCGCGCTTCTTTGACCACCAATACTACGCAAAGATGGTGGTCGATTAAGGGTACACTTTTCGGCCCATCTTAAATGTATTGCTAATTTTGTTGATGAATTTCCATCTTGCACCTTTCCCACACTGCCAGTGACCGACAGAGACTTCAATCTTATTTATATAAATAGATTAATAAATTTATTGTTGTGGATGTTTTGTGTATGTTGGGTGGTTTCCACTAGATGGGGTGACGACGTTATGAAGCACGCAGAAAGTTAATGTATGCTAGGACCCTGCTTTCAGGCAGTCTATGGGAGAGGTCTATGTGCAGTATTTTACATGTGTAAATCTGTAATAATAATGGATGTAGCTTTTTAAACATAAGTGAGATTTCTAATCCTTCTTATTTATTGAGGGTAGTATTTTCTACTGGCTCCTACAAATTGCCCGCATTATTCTCTTTTGATAAACGACCACCTCGCATATATCTCATGACAGCAGTTGACCCCTCTCCAGACTTTCAGTTATGTTTTATATCGGATATTAACATAAAAGTATAGTTATTTAAATAAAGCTAATTTTATGGAATTTATAAAGTTTCACTTACTTTATTTAGAACAATATAAATACACAAATAGTTTATAGTTTCATATAGATATATTTTGACGTATATCAATTCATTTTAACTTAGTTTGTAACTGATGTAAAACCAGGAATGATCTTGAACATGCTTACTTGGCCCTTTATCATTTTTGAGTGTTTTTGACAAGTTTTGCAAGTAATAGAAATTTTTTATTTCTCAGGCATGTGGGTTTCCTCGCGAAGTTAACATTCAAAAATAAAAAAAAAGATATTTATTCATGGCTGCGACTTACTTCAATAGAACATTTATTTTACATACAAACAAAAAAGATAATACTAAACGAAATAATTAATAGAAAAATAATTATTGCATCAACAAATAGCGCTGATATTCTGTCGGAGCCACATAAGTTGACTCGTGAGTAATCGCTGGAGATAATTTGGTACGTATTTTATAACTTATAATTAATGAATGGGCGACAGTAGGAGTCCATAAGAGCAGACATAGGTTATATGATCTTTACCATGAAAGGTCATATAATCATTGCGTCGAATTTAGGGAATATGTAAAAAAATATTCAAAAATATTTAAAAGAGTGTGCTTCACAGCCAAGTCTTTGCATTTGAGCAACAAAATTAAGACGGCTTCTAATAAAATTAAAATGACATGGAGTATAATTAATAGCGAAACTGGTAAGATTAACTCTCGCAATTCAAACTACCAGTTAAGTATTAATAACAAATTAACCGAATCAGATCAGGACGTTGCAATGGTTTTTGAGAAATATTTTACTGATATTCCGATATTAACCACTAAGTCACTGAATTCTTCTCCTGCGGTCGCCGAATCATTACTTAAACAAAATGTAAATGCGTGTACAAAGAATTTTACATTTCATAAAGTATCATCAAAAGATATTGTAAAATATTTTAAAACTATTGATGTTAAGAAAACTGCGGATCTGTGGGGGATTTCCGTTAAAGTTATTGCGTCTATAATAGATACAATCGCGCCTCATTTAGGTACTATTTTTAATACTAGTATCGAATCTGGTGTGTTTCCTGATTTAATGAAGTATAGTAAAGTAATGCCTTTATTTAAATCTGGTAGTACATTAGACCCCGCTAATTTTAGACCTATTTCTGTACTACCAACACTTAGTAAGATTTTTGAAAAAAAATATTCTTGATCAAATGTTAAATTTCTTTAATATAAATAATTTACTTCATAAAAATCAATTTGGTTTCACAAGGGGTCGCTCGACAACTGATGCCGGTGTTGAGCTGATTAAATATATATTTAATGCATGGGAGAATTCACAGGATGCTTTGGGTATATTTTGTGACCTATCCAAAGCCTTCGATTGTGTTCACCATGAAACATTAATCAGGAAACTTAAACACTACGGTGTAAGAAGTGATGCTCTTAAATTAATTATTTCATATTTAAGTAAGAGAACGCAAAAAGTTGTCATTAACAGTATGAGTTCTTCCGGGTCGATGGTACATATGGGCGTGCCTCAAGGCTCAATTCTAGGCCCCTTTCTGTTTCTTGTATACATTAATGACTTACCTTACATAGTAGGAGATAACCATGATATAGTATTATTTGCAGATGACACTTCTTTAATTTTCAAATTAAGTCGACAATTGCTAAAATATGACGAAGTAAATAATGCTATATCTAAATTAGTAAATTGGTTCAATGTTAATAATTTGCATTTAAATGGCACTAAAACGAAATGTATGAAATTTATGACTCCAAATGTCAAACAATTAAATACTAATGTAATTTTAAATGGGGAGAAACTGAGTCTTGTAGATACCACCATTTTTCTTGGAATCACACTAGACGCGAAGCTTCAATGGAGCCCCCATATATCAAAACTAGCAAGCAGACTTAGTTCTGCAGCATATGCCGTAAAAAAGATTAGAAGTCTAACTAGTGTTGAAACAGCTAGACTAGTTTACTTTAGCTATTTCCATAGCATAATGTCGTATGGTATTTTGCTATGGGGACACGCAGCTGACACTGAAATTATATTTGTTTTACAGAAGAGGGCCATAAGAGCAATTTATGATTTAAAGCTGAGTAAAGAGTCGCTGCGACAAAAATTTAAGGAAATTAATATATTAACTTTGGCCTCTCAATACATTTATGAAAATGTAATGTACGTACACAAAAATAAAAGTAGTTTTACAAAAATAAGTGATATTCATTCTGTAAATACTAGGAACAGACACAAGCTAGTAGTACCGGTTACTCGACTCCATCGAGTCAGTAATTCATTCTTGGGGCGATGTATACGCTTTTACAACAAAATTCCAGAAAATATACAAAATTTGACCTGCTCAAAGTTCAAAAACTTTATTAAACTAAGTTTGTATAAAAAGGGTTATTATAGTATTAAAGAATTTATAGATGATAATAACCCCTGGAAATGAGGTGATCGCTACCAAGCTATTTCTAATTTGTTGTGTTGTTAATTTGTGTGACATACATGATTGTAAGCTGTTATTTTTTTAAAAAAAAGTCCCGCTGGGTTTCTTGCTGGTTCTTCCCAGGACAGAGGTTTTTTTTTCGAACCAGTGGTAATTATACAAAGGAGTGACTTTCAATAAGCATTATTTATAATCTATATTGAATAAAAAAGTTTCTGTTTCTGTTTCTGTTTCTGTTTCTGTTTCTATAATACACTATCACGTCAAAATTCACGATACCATCCTCACCATCTGTATGCTTGGCGGTCCACGCTACTGTTCGTTTTACTAGGAGTTTTCTTCCTCGTACAACTTCTCTGTGGAATTGTTTACCACCGGCGATTTTTCCGGACTTAGGGACCTTCAAGAAAAGAGCTTACACTGCTATTCCCCTGATGTTGCGGTTGTTCATGGGCGGCGGTAGTCACTTACCATCAGTTGAGCCGCATGCTCGTTTGCCCCCTCTTCTATAAAAAAAAAACAAAAAAAAAACTAAGTACTCAAACAAAATTAATATTAAATGTAACTGTTATGAAATAAAACTAAGTTTACGGATTTTATGGCGTTTAATTTGAACTTTCTTAATTCCAGTCGTTTACTGCAATGGTGCTGTAAAGTGCCCGAAACGTTGCGAATAATAAAAGTTAAAATTAAACACGATAAAATCCGTAAAATTAGTTTTACTTTATGAGAAGTATTCGCGGAAATATAAGAAATCATTACTCGTACCTGATAGTTATATTATTTAATAACAAGTATAAAAAGGCCAGCGTGGGCTTAGCCCACTCCACACATGTTATCTTTAAAATCAGTACAAATACTAAAAGTAAATAAGATATTATATGCGTTACGGCCTAGTCTCGTCTTAGCGAGCGATCCAGGCAGCCAGCTTCACTTGTCAATTATGTTTAGATTATTATGTACATTAAACTAGTTAACTGTATGCTACGTTCTTGTGTCTATATTAATATTAGTCCATACCTCAAACCGAAATCTATGGCCTTGTTCCTATATAATAAAAAAACATTTGGTTAAATTTCCATTTAAGAATTATAAATTCAAATAATCAACTATCCAGGCTATGAAAACAATTATTATTTGTGCGTTTAGGGATTGAAGTCATCCGCGTACTATAAAAGCAAACCAACCATTTTCTTGATAAATTGATAAAAGTGAATGGAGAGAAAAGTTTCAAGAAACCTTGGATTAGAGAAAAGAATAATGGGCGGAGATATTGTCGTTTGACACTTCCCTGCTACTAACCTCATGTCGGTACATATCTCGTAGAAAGGTACAAATGAATAAATAAAACGGGTTGACATTAAATTCAAGACATTTCTTGGCAAATGTAAAAAGGTTGGAATATACTTCAATAGGGATTGACCGTACCGTCCAATTACTGTCGAGCTATGTACCGTGTAATCGCGGTGTAAGAATACCCCGTATCATCCTGTGGGTGTTGTAAGAGGGAATAAAACCAGGAGTTGGGCAGCAACAAAAAAACCTGTGGTTGCCTAACTATGAAAATAGTAGTGAGGTCGTGGTACCACCCCAGTTCGAGCCGGCCCATCCGTGCAACAGCAAAAGCTGCCGCGTGGCTCTACCACTGTTTACATTATAAGATTTAAAAAAGACTATTAGATTATATTAGAAATAGTGTTGTGGCGGCGCTGTCGTCGCGCCACAAGCGAAACGCACCGAAGCCTCAATCGCGCTATCAAAGTTCCGTAGTACTGCGGTATATATTGAATAGCTCCGACCTAGTCACATGGAGCCTTGGCCGCTTCCCGAGCTAAACACCTTGCCCGGCGGGAAATCTCCCCTTTTCCCTTCCATGGCCAAATTGGTATACACACGCAACCAAAGAACCTTCGGAAACTACAACTTGAAGTCTTCCTCATTATCCTCAAGAACCCCTACCATATCTTCCACTGTAAAAGTGTAAAATGAGCTGACAGTTTTCTGAATGGTTGAATTGAAAACCTTCAGAGATCTAACGTTGTTAACGTTAACTTCTACACATAGGTAGAGCCATGTTGCAAATATTTTATGGTTGTACTCGTAACACGAATGGGCCTCAGTATGATATCAGCTGGTATTCTTCCTTCCTTTCCCGACCGGGAAATACCATTTGTGCTATAACCATAATGTAACTTATCTTAGACGGTGTATTTTATCAGTCATCATCATTGCACAAGTACACTACACGGCCAGCAGTGAAAGGCCACGTCTTTGATCCGTAAGTCCTCACTGGTAAAACGCAATCGTTGTACAATTTGTTTTCAAGTTTTAAGGTCAGGTACTCGTCAAAACTTGAAACTGAGAAGATGTGATGTAATGTCCCGAACTTTGTCCAGCAGGGTTGAATAAAATGGGGATGTAGAGGAAGCAAATATTTATTAATAGCCCATAAATGTACCATTAAGGCAAAGCAAAGTCCACTCATATAAAAGGGTATTTGAGCTGAGATATAGCAATGATCCATAACGCTACTTCGGTGTGGGTTAAGGTCTTCACATTCTCCTATTATGTTTAAATTTTTCTGACGTGATTTTCTCACGATATTTTTCTTTACTACTTATTACTTTTTTCAATACAAACTTCAATATCCATCCATTACAGCTTATTAAAGTCCACTGCCTTCCTTCCCAAAGATTTGCTTCATAAGGAGCATAAATATTTGACGTAGTTGCAATGCTTGGCAGGCGGGTTGGCAACCACAGTCCTTTATTATCCAGTTATTATTAGAAAGAAGCTGCTGCCTATCTCCTGGTTTGTTTCCCTCTGTCGCTTCTTGCGACACCAACGAAAAGAAATGGTGTAGTGCATATTTCTTACACCGATGCAACACTAAGAATTATCAATGGAGTAACAAATTATTCTCTTGAGGCCACAGAGTCAGTAATTCATTCTTGGGGCAATGTATACGCTATTACAACAAATTCCCAGAAAATATACAACGTATCTCTATTACCAAGTTTAAATATTTAATGAAACAAAAGCTCTATAAAAAGGGTTATTATAACATAAATTAATATATGGTTGATAGTAACCCCTGGGAATGAGGTGGTCGCTTTTAAGGTGTTCCTAAAATAAATAGTGTGTAATCACTTATATTGTAAAATTTATTTAAAAAAAGTCACGCTGGGTTTCTTGCTGGTTCTTCCCACGACAGAGGATTTTTTTTTGTTCCAGTGGTAAAATAAATAATTACTTTCAATAAGAATTACTTGTAAACAAATTTGAAAAAAAAATATTCTATTCTATTCTTGAATAAACATTAAAAATTAATAAATGGTTTTAGTTTTTTTATAAACGATAATTAATTTACATAAAGTAATATTTAAAATATACAACATTTATTTATAATTTTAAGCCTAAGTATAACCAATTATTGAGGTAAATCTGCCAGCGTTCTTGGTACTATAACTCATTGATTAGGACTGTATGATAATGTAAGTTTTTAGTTCGAGTTTTTTTTTTCGTTTGGAATAAATATTATGTATAATATATAGTTGCGGTTTAACAATATCCACTATCCGACGACACCCGTGGCTGTCGTAAAAAGCGATAGAGGGAACAAATCAGGACATCAGCAGCAGCGTCTTCCTAATAACGACTTAAAATAAATAGCTGTGGTTGCCAACCCGCTTGCCAAGCCTGGCAACTGTGACAAATATTCAGCCTATGAGACAATACATGGGGGAGACCTATGTTCAGCAGTGGACTTTAATAGCCTCTAACGGTTTGATAATAAATATCTTATGTGATTATGTGGCAGTTTTTAACAACTCCGTAGTAAATAATGATCGGGTATTATCAAGAAGGTTGATATAACATAATATATTTTATACTACCCTTAACGTTAGTAAAAGTGCGCAAACAGCACTTTAATACTCCACCAAGCCTAAACCCAAATTACGCTCTTTACAGCACTTTGCGATAATAAAACGTAAGGCTCGTATATTTGGAACAGTGTGGTATCTACTCTGAGGTAACAGAAAGTGCTGAAGATTTAATTACGGCCTTCTTTTTACAGGCGAATAAAACATTTACTGACTAAAATAAGAACATGTAATACGTAATAAGATGGTTCTAGGACTAATTATTTTTAGACTTTTATGAATGTTGACATGCTGATGCTGCAGCTATCTTAGTTGTATAGTTGTAGCATGAATGGGTCGGCTCGACTGGGGAAGGACCACGCTCTCACAAAATACCGGCGTAAAATAGCAGTTTAATGCTGCTGTGTTTCGTATGGTCAGTGTAGAGAACCAGAGACGCTTTTTACTGGAAACGAGGCATTCCATCTTAGTCCTCAAGGGTGACAACGCATCTGCATCTTGATTCTTAATCGAGGATAGATGTAGATGTCTATGGGCCTCAGCAACCACTTACCATCATGAGGAGTGTGTGCTCGCTTGTCACCTTTATTCTATAAAAAATAATCCTTTGGAACAACTGTACTAATGATTTAAAATAATATCACTGTACAAATATTAAATACCAATTTGAATTTTCAAGGCCTTATTTTAGACTTACTTTAGACTTAGCTCTCTTTTCTTTGATTACATTATGCTCTCGTACTTTTGATTTGCTTCCATTTTGAAAATTTATTTATTCATTCATTTCAGTCTATTAAAGTCCACTGTTAAACATACACCTTATATTGTCGAAGAAGGGGATTTTTTTTAACTTATTATAAGACACTTGACCGCATTCCCAACTGGTGGTTAGTGGTGATGAGGCCCTAAATTGTAAATCGCAGTCGCACTGTCTTAGCGGGTTGAAAAGCGCACTTTTTTACTTTCTAATAATTGTAATTAGGAAGATGCTTCTGACCAACTCCTGTTAGTTTCTCTGTCACCACTTTCACCACTCATGGGACGATATAGGGTAGTGGATATTCTTACATCGCCACAAAATATATTTTTTTTAATAAAAGCTTCTTATTGGTTCGGAAAAATTTAGCTTATCTATGAAATAAAAGTATCTGTAATCTTCAATGAATTCAAAGACAAATTAGCGTAAAATATGATTTCGATGTGTAAAAAAATTACAAAGTATCCTTCGGAGTCTCTTACCGCCCTTCAGTTGTATTCTCGCTAATAATTATCTAGGTCAATAGCGTGCTTGTGAAAGCAAAAGAAGATATAATTCCCCTGCTGACACTAATTACCCTAATCCGAGCGTGTCTTCTCACTCAAGAGGGCCGTGTTTAGATGTAACAAAATTACGTTTCTCTATAACGAATAATAAGACGATTTGTAACTTCTGTTTTACTTTTGTTTATTAAATTGTCAACACAACATCTTTTTAAACAATAATTTTTATCTAACTGAACTACGAATTCAGAAGATCACTAGCCCATAAAATACAGTAAGTTTCTTTATAATTCTTGAAAAATTGTAACTTCTGTTTTACTTTAATTTATTAAATTGTTATCATAATTTTTAAGGGATACTTTCAACCTAACTGAACTAACGGTGTAGTATTAGTTGTGGTCACGTTTGTGCCGTAAAGGCGACAAACGATAACTGAAATGTAAGATGGGTAGCAGAATCTTCCTGACAGCATCTCAAAATTATAAAAAATGCGGTTGTCACTATGGCCAAATCCCTAAGAGCAAATCTTTTGAGTGATGCCTATGTTCATCTGTGGTATTTTGTAGGCTGTAACGGATGTACTGATCTAAGAACTGGGGAGTAAAATCGCTTGTTTAAGAAATCAGGTACAATAGTTTGTTGTTTAGGGGCTGATGACCATCGTAAAATGACCGTAATATTCGTATCAATAAAGATCTTTATTGATTTGTATAGCGCAAGCATCGATTTAAATCCCCGCCAGCACCACCGAACTGTTTATTGCAATTCTAAGTACTCGTCATCGTGAGGAAACCTGCATACGTGAGTAATATGGTACATTGAGGGTATGTACAAACAACAAGCAGCATCGCAACGCAGCGGAAATAAAAGATTTTATAATTTTGAGTTGTTTTCATCATCCCCTGTTTAATTTTCTCTGTCGCTTCTTACGACACCCATGGAATGTTATGGAGTAGTGGATTATTCAATAGAATAAGGGTTACAAACGTGCACACCAGTCCACCTAATGGTGAATGGATTTTCTTTTTGACGTGACAACGTCTTATAAATCGATGAAGCTGGCTGCACGTACGAAAAAACATGACTCATGCGGCGTTACCTCGCTTTGAGGCGTTCCATTTAAAGTGCAAGCGAGAGCGCGGAACGAGCGACAAAGAGGCACAATCGGCCTCCGCGTTCGGAATGTCCGCATGGACAACTGCTATACAATAATACATTTACATGTTTTCGTCAAGTATGACGTGCAGTGAAAAGTGAATGTGGTGTCAATTGTTTATAGCAACGACAATTGCGGCGATAAAGGTAATGATTCTTTCGATATTAAATATTTCTTATGACGTTGTCACGTTCAACCGTCATCGTCAGTAAACCGACTTTACAGACAACCGATTTTTTTGTTGCACATAGATATCTATATTAATCATCAATAAAAAATCAAAATGCAGAGCCGTTGTGTCATGTGCCCTGAGCATTAAGATTTAATATCGAATTTATAGTTAAAACAGTCTCCAGTTGTCAGTAATTATAAATTTATAGACAATCACAGCTACAATACATAACGTCTCGTCGTACATTCAACTATAAAATTATAATTATTATTTTATTACAATTAAGGATAACAAGGTTACAAAATTGAACAACTAAATATAAAATATAATAACAAAAACAACAAAACATATGCGATGACGATGAGTAATCAGAAGGTTGTCTATATCTTCTTTATCTATACAGATAAATAAAATTGAAGTGTCTCTTTGTAATGTAAAAACAACAGCTTTTAACTAAATGCATATGCAAGTATATATAAGATACTTATAACAAAACAATTTTTAAAATTTATGTCGGTCTATCGGTCTGTCCGTTTGTTCCAGCTAATCTCCAAAATGGCTGAACTGATTTTGACGGAACTTTTACTGGCAGATATCAATATTAAAAGGAGTAACTTAAGCTACCTTTAATTTAGAAAAGAAATTAGGGTTGCGCGCAAAAATAAAACATTTAATCATAGTAAATTCAACGCGGACGAAGTTACGAGTAATATCTAGCATAAAATATAAGGTTCATAATACAAATAATGGTGAACGTTCGTAATCACTTTTATTGACTGGTATGACGTCTTCTATACAATTTCGTATATTAACACTGGTACAACCGCGTCCTCGTACTGCACATGTCAGTTGCACGCATTTGCCGTACTTAGGTTTTAACTGTCACAGCCACGCTAGATTGATATAAAATAATAATAATAATAAATTATAGTATTCATACAATTAAGAGTTGTTAATGAATTCATTAATTACATAATATAAAGGATCAGTAAGCTGACCATTCGATGGAAAGTGGATGTTGCAGCGTATATACATCTACATATTACTCGATTAAGAATCGAATTGCAAATGCCTTGTCACTCTTGAGGACTAAGATGTATTGCTTCGTTTCCACTAGGGAGTGTCTTTACACTTACCATTCAATACAGCAGTTAATGCTGCTATTTTACGCAGGTACGAGTATACTGTGAGAGCGTGGTACTTCTCGCTGTCGAGCCGATTTATTCATGTTACAGCCATAATATAACCGCAGCATGGCGGGCTGTAATAGTGATAATCAATCAATATAATTTAATATCTGAATCTCGTCACTTTTAGCTTACACTAAACAACTCCCCGATATAATTGTGAAGCGCTTTTTGAATTAAGTCATGTGTATATTTTCAAGCAGCCTACCCGCGGAGGCCTAAGCGCTGTAATAATCCGTGTTACATCAAAGTGAATGTTGATAGCGCGGGTCCCTTTCATCCCAACTCATTTGAAATTCGCTGAAGCCCATTTTACCTTTTATCAGCATCGTAAACTTAAAATTATAGTACCGGACTCGGGAAGAAATGAGATGGATTACTGTCTGATTTAATGGGTTTTATGAAATATGGTGATTAGGATTTATAAATTTTATGTTAGTAGTATACAGGTTAAGAATCTTGTAAGAAAATTGATAACAAGTAATGTCCAAATTTTTTTCAGGTATACCTCAAAATTTAAAAACAATATTATACAACTAGTGCGTGTTGCTAGTGCTGACATATGGTTCTGAGACTTGGTGCTTCACTGCTAGCGGTATGATACAGCTCAAGGTCACTCAGTGAGCTATTAAGAAGGCTATTCTCGGAGTTTCTCTGCGTGATAAACTTAGAAATGAGGATATCCGCATTAGAGCCCAGTTACCGACATAGCCCAATGGATTAGTAAGGTGAAGTGGCAATGGGCTGGCCATATAGCTCGAAGAACTGACAACCGATGGGGATAAAAGGTTCTCGAGTGGTAGCCTCGTACTGGTAAGCGAAGTATAGGGTGGTTCCCCAATAGACGGAGTGACGACTTGGTAAGACATGCAGGAAGCCGATGTATGGAAAATAAACTTTCGTTCAGCTAAGTCAGTGTACTTTACCATCTCAAGCTGCATTACTAATTACCATCAGATGGGAAGTCATTAACTCGCTTACAATAGTTTAAAAAAGGCTGCTGATGTAACTTAATGTGTGGCTAATACTTAAAGGTGCTCGGGATATTTTGAGCTTATATGCAGTTTGTTGTTTGACCGTTTTGAATTGACTAGGAATATCACAACCTCAAGGTAACTAGAACGTTATCTAAATGGTTATTTTGAAAACCTTATCCCTTATTTTTCCACTCTTAAAGGTAGAACTTTTTCCAAATTCATATGGGACCACCAATGAAGTATAAATCTATTCATATAAAAGAGAATGTTTTTATATATGAAATCGTTTAACTCAAAATCTATTTGATCGATCACAATCAAAATGGGTATATATATAGGTTGTCCCAAAAGTCGACGTCAAGCCGGAATCGGGTGATAGGGCAAATCATAATAGTTACCAGAAAAAATAAAAAAAAATCTTAGTCATGTATTTTTTAGATTGCAGTAATTACTTTCTTTTTTTTGAAAAATTTACAGCCTGTGATAGTTTTTTAGCTCCTTTAACTACAAATCTTTACATTTTATTTTTTTCTCGATTAAATTTTTTTTTGTGTAATCTTGGATAGTGCTTGTGTAATCTGTGTTTTTAATTCTTAGCTAACTGCTCCAACTTAGAAGAAAATGTCACATTTATCCGAACAAAGAATGAAAAATTAATCCTTCGCCCAACTTTAACTGACTGTACTGAAAAAAGTACTACGCCAGTTTAGCAAGTAACCTTAAAAGTTGAAATAGTATAGCACTTGCTACATTATTTCTTAGATTATAGGGAAAAAAAAATCTTCAAGAATCCCAGTTTTGATAAAATTCTTTTTAACTTTTAAAAATAATTTAAGTGTAACCAAAGCTTGCCATGAGAGTAACTAAGATTCTAGTTTGAGTGAGAGGAAGAATCAATCCATGAAGTGTGAGTGAGAGAGATAGTGACGCGTTCGAGTCATACTTTTTCTTAAATTTAGTATAAATTTTCCTTAAGTTTAAAATTAAACAACTATTATTTGGATGCTGAGATTTTTTTACAAACGTTGTTCAAATTGCTTTTCTTCAGCTGCAATACAAGCTCGACATCTTTTTAAAAAAGACCGGGTTATCGACGGGCAAATCTTCCGTTAATGACAAATTCAGCTGCTTCCGTAATTCTTTGCCGAAGCTCAGCTAAATTTTTAATTTGCTTAAAATAAACTTTCTCTTTCACTGCTCCCCAGTAAAAAAATCTAACGGATTTAGATCCGGGGAACGGGCTGGCCACGAGATCGTATCAGACCGCCCTATCCATCTGCTCGGATATTCTTCATTGAGATATTGAGTCACGGAGCGGGCATAGTGGGCTGAGCAGCCATCTTGCTGATACCACATCTCTCTGCAAATACATAGTGGCACGTCTTCAAGTAAATTAGGTAAATGGTTTTGCAAAAAATCTAAATAAATTTCAGCATTCAAGACATCTGGCAACTCAAAAGTTCTTATGACTCTTCTGTTTAAAATTCCGGTCCACATGTTTATTTTAAAACGATATTGAGATCTGTCTTGTCTCATTAAATTCGGATTCTCTTCGTGCCACTTGGTAAATTATGTAGGTTCATGTAACCGTTTGTTTTAAATGTCGGTTCATCCGTCCACAAATTTTTTTCAAGAATCGCGGGTCTTCGTGGTGTCTTTGTAGCTTCGTTTGGAAAAACGCAACCCGACGTTGATAATGTTGAAGTAGCAGGGTTTGTACTCTCTGTACATGGTACGGGTGTAACTCATTTTTTTGTAAAATTCGGTGAACTGTACTTTTGCGCACTCCTGTGCTTTCCTGAATTGCTCGTACCGAAGTACTTGGGTCTTCTTCAACAGCTTGTAGTACTATGTCCTCGTAAGGTAACGAACTTCTTACTTCACCATGTACTTGTTTGGAAGTCTGCCCTCAGTAAAGAGTAGACGGTGCACATTTGTAACAACTATATGATCTGGATAGCGATCAGCATTTTGGTATCTCTCGCGACAAAATCTAACCGCAGCACTAGCATTGCCTCTGCATTCCCCATAAATGTAGTGCATGTTTGCATATTCCTGTATGGTACACACAGACATGTTGGTACTACACAATCACACTATAGTCCAGGAGAAAGCCAACGTTGTCGTCAAAAGATCGAAACTGTCCAAATCCAAATCACAAACAAACAAGTCCAATAAGCGAAACAATAAGTCGCTAAGTACGAAAAAACACGAACTAATACGGAAATATGCGTAGTAAACGAAGGAGCGTAACGTAAACGTACTGATCTACATTGCGTGTGCCAACACTCAAAAAGTGGCGTCACTGTCTGTCTCGCTCGCACTTCATTAAATGACTTTTTTAGTATTTGACACATTAGCGTCACTATCTGTCTTACTCACACATTAGCATCTGAATCGAAAGCGTCACTGTCTCACTCACACTTCATGGAATGATACTTCCTCTCGCTAAAACTAGAATCTTAGTTACGCTCGAGGTAAGCTTTGGTTACACTAAAATCTTTTTTAGTAAACTCTGTGTATATCGGTTGTAGCTCTTTATATATATATATATATATATATATATATATATATATATATATATATATATATATATATACATGTATTTTTCAATGAAGAAGGTTTATATTTACAAAGTAAAGAAATTGAAATAAAAATTTAGAAAATATAACTTTAAATTTTTTATATTATTTACTTTTTTCAATCAAGAAAGACAATTAATAAATTAAATTCGGTTCAAAATTCACGAAATTATCGCGTGATCTATGTACATACAAAAATTACACTAATTTAGCACCTACCCTTTTATACGTCGGTTAAAATGAATAGACGTACGCGCCCACAACCGTCCAAATTGCTTAGAGGACTAGTTGTTTAAGTATAATACGAGTATTAAAAGTACTCTGTGAGGTGAGGGCGGGACTAATTAAAACGTACTGAAAACACGAGACTGAAAACTAGTTTCATTGTTTTAAAGATATTAAATAATTAGCCAAGATCCGCCTAGTAAACTTATCCATGTGTAAAACTTTATCAAACTGACCTTACTTAATACATTTTCGACATCTTTAATGTAATGGATTTCCGCAAAGTAACGCCTGATTCTATTAATTAGTGTTGTTACCAAGTCTGGTTTATACCGCGGTCATATCATATTTTTTTAATATATTGTTCTTGTCTTGTACCTAAGATGTAGTTAAGTTAATTTATAGGTGTTTCTGTTCTAATTTATTTGGTTTTCGTCTTATGTACTTGGATCTCGAATATGTGTTCCTTTCTTTCAATAAATGCAATAATTTACCGAATTTCGGTCGTGGCGGCCAGTTCCAACGAAAACTTGCGCTGAGTATAGAAAAACTCAATTAATGATTTTCCACCGGAACTGGGATTCAAGCTAGGTAGGTAGATAACAACTCACAATAATAAAAAATAAATTGTGGTTCCCAACCCGTCTGCCTAGTGTCGCAACTACAGGAAATATCCCCTGTATAAGATAGTCTGTGGGGGAGGCCTATATTCATCATCATCATCACTAAAGCCCTTCACAAGTCTATTGCTGAACATAGGCCTCCTGAAGGCCACAAAGCACGGTCCTGAGCCACCTACATTCATCGACTACCTACATGTCTTACCAGATCGTCACTCCATGTAGTGGGGGGGGGAGTCCCCCTACACTTCGCTTACCGGTACGAGGGTGCCACTTGAGAACCTTTTTTCCCCATCAGTTGTACGGTTTTTCGAGGTATATAGCCCGCCCATTGCCACATTAGCTTAGTAATCCTTTGAGCTATGTCGGTAACTCTGGTTCTACTGCGGATATCCTCATTTCTAAGTTTATCGAGCAGAGAAACCCCGAGCATAGATAGGCCTCTCCATAGTTCGCTGAGCGACCTTGCGCTTCCTCATACGGCCAGCAGTGAAGGACCATGTCTCAGTTCTATAGGTACTGGTACGGTACGGGTACTGGCAACACGCACTGGTTGTACAGTCTCGTTTTCAAGTTTTGAGGTTTACCTGACGAGAAGATATGTATGCCGCAATTTCTCGAACGCTGCCCAGCCGAGTTGAATCCATCGATTGACCTCTCGATCGAAGTTGGATCTACCTAGTCGGGCTATTTGTCGCAGTTAAACATACTCGTCACAACTTCGAGATTAAGTATCCCCTACAACTACCGGCATAGATGTGACATGGACGTTACACATGACTATTGTTTTGTCCATGTTTATTTTAAGACCTATCCATTGGCAGACACTATTGAGGTCATTGAGCACAGTGCTTAGGTCCTCCAGCAATTCGGCCATAAGGAATATATCGTCGGAAAATCGAAGGTGACTGATGAACTCGCCATGGACGTTATTACCATATCCTTTTCAGTCCAGTAGCTTGAAAACGTCTTCCAATGCAGCGGTGAAGAGTTTCGGGGAAATAACGTCAACCTGTATCGGATAGGTTTCGCACTTTGGTTCTGTACTCGAATAGACATCGTAGCCCTAATGTACAAACACTGCTGAATGGACAGCAGCACCGCCCAAATTTCGACGGAATCAAAGGCTTTCTCATAGTCCACATACGCCAGACATAGTGGCAAATTGTACTCCTCGGACTTCTGTACAATTTGCCAAAGGGTACGTATGTGGTCTATGGTGCTAGAGCCTTTTCGGAAACCGGCTTGTTCGGGAGGCTGGAAGTCGTCAAGTCTGCGTGCGAGACGATTCGTAATGACTCTCGAAAACAGCACGTAGACGGGGTTCAGAAGGGAAATCGGTATGTAGTTCTTCAAGAGAGCGTTGTCGCCTTTCTTGAAAAACAAGATCACCGCATTTCTGCTCCACACCTCAGGAGTAGTGCCACCATGGAGGAAGGAATCAAAGAGCTTCTGAACGACTTTATGTACCGGTTTTCCACCCACTTTCAGAAGCTCCGCTGTAATTCCATCCTTGCCGGGGCCTTGCCGTTTTTAAGGTGCTGGAGAGCCATTCTAATCTCGCTTAGACTACGTCCTGAATATGATCGGAATAGCGTCGGATAAGACTTGCTCTTGGATCGTTACTCACACTTGCATGTGGCTCCAACGATAATGTCTACAGCTGCTCGTAGAACCTGTCAATCTCACTCAAAATCTCAGGTTTTCCGGAATCGATGCTGCCACACTTGGTATGAGATCTGTCTGTTCAGTTGCTTGTACGCTGTCAAATCTGCTGAGAGTTGTAGCTTCATTTCCTGTCTAACAGCCATGAGATTTAGTGTGTGATCAGAGAGTTTTTGTGTTCTTCCGCGGCGCGTCTTGCAGAACTTAACTCCGACCGCATGGGCATTTCCACGAGCTTGTCATACATATCTTCCACAGCATTGTAATCTTCTAGGCACTTAAAAAATGTTCATCGATGGTCTCTTTATAAGATATAAAACAGGAATAAATAGATTTCTTTCTAGTTCTTTCTAGCGCTTAAGTTTTTCCAAACCAGTGGTAAAGTCAAAACGTGGCTTAGCTAATACTTAACATCAATTTTGATTTTAAATTATTCTTTTATAATCTAATATAATATTATTAACAAGCTTAATAGTTAAAACAGTATTTGCATAAAAAACATTACTTATAACAGAAACATTTTATATTCAATTAAGAAGAATCCAACGATAAGACATTTTAAAATCCATCAAACCGTTTAGACTATAGAGCGTGCCAAAGAAATAGACATACATACATACATATAAACATTACGTAACTTTCTGTCGCAGTCGGGTAAAAATAGAAACTCTATTTTATTTCACCCTTATTAACAAATAAAATTTAAACAGGTTTAAATTTTTCTTAATATTTCAATTTAAATCCTATTAAAGATCTTTCGATTTTTTTTAAGATTAATATCGAAATTGAATTATATTCAGAAAATTTTCTTTCAATTCGGAAAGTAGGGCAGGGGCGGCGTTAATTAAGAAATCTTCAGGGTTTTCCAAAGGCTATTCTTTTGCAGAGCAAACAAATCGCGTTTATTAGGGCCGTTATCGTGTAATCATTGGCTTATCTCAGCGATTTATTGTACGTAATAACATTTTTCATTTGATATCTCTAGAGCTTTCTCTTAAAGAACTTGAAATTCAAAATAAATTTTATTAATCTAAATTGATTTAAAATTTCATTATTTATTTACATAACTTTGAAATATATAAAATATTATGACACTATAATTTAAAAAAAAAAACAAAAACTAAAATCTTAAATTATCACATTTCTACTTCCCGTGCTACGTGTCATCGCTAAATGGCTATTTTTAGCCTTTGAGCGAGGAAAGAACGAGCCGTTTTATCTCCAGCAGCGACGGACACTGCTGAAGGTGGGCCTCGCCATAGATTGCCTTATAGGGGGGATCATAGTTCACACGCTGGGCAAGGGGGTTGTCAAAAAATGCCTTCGCCCCTTATTTCATCCGCATAATTACAACAAAGGTATTGTAAATTCTTACACCGCCTTACCGTCTAGTGAGATAAAAAGCCCCCTGGGTTTCTTGCTAGTTTTTTCAAAGACAGAGATGTTATGATTTGTAAGTATTACAAATTAATACAAAAAATAATTGAATCTATGAATTGGTTAAGTACTAGGTATAATGTTATAACTTGAAACTTTTTAAATTCTTAATAAGTAAGAATTACGAAGTTTGACTTCACCCAGGGGTACATTTAAGATGTAATTGAAAAGAAAATTATATTCTCAAAGTTTTATTTGGGTCAAATGATCCCTATGTAAATTGAAAACCGTTTTTTTCCCCGCACAGAAAACGATCTTTAAAAGTAAGGTAAAAAATTATATTGTTATTTTTTCCTCAAACAGGGTATCAATAGGTAGACTTTTAACTTCAAAATAGTATAATAGAGACACTACATCTCTCTATCTGTCCCGCTCTTCCCCCTCTCACTCTCTATTTCTCCGATTCAATTTAATTTGTTATTGTATAATTTCATTGCTCATGGGGGGGGGGGGTATATTGCCATAGTTGCCACACTTGGCGAGCGAGTTGGCAACCGCAGTTTTTTTTATTGTCGTTTTGCTGTTATCAGAAAGATGCTGCTGCCCACCTCTGCCTCAGTTTCCCTCTGTTGCCTCTTACGACACCCACGGGAAGATATGGGGTAGTGACTATTCTTACCGGCCACTACACGGGGCGGTGGCTTTTGGCATTCCTTGGGGGAGGCCTATGTTCAGCAGTGAACTTGTGAAGGACTGTAATTATGATGATGATTGTATAATTTAATTTACGCTTTGATTGTATAAGGGTAAAATATTAAAATTGTCCTTTTTATTTTTGATTTAGAATAACTTACCATAGCCTTAAAATAATAAAAAATGAGGGTACATGCGGTGTATCTTTTACTGAGGAATCTCATTTTGAAACAATAGTAGATTGAAAATATGTTAACTTTTTACAAATAAAATAATAAATACTTTTAATTTTATTTTCATTTCATTTCACTACATTAATATTTCTATTCACAAACATACCAACTATGACTGTAAGTGGATTCGGTGGGCCACAGACACCGATGCGGTGGCTCATAGATACAGCGTCTACATCACGTACATTTATCCCCGACTCTTTCTCTCTCCAGCGCAGTTACTACTCCCACATTGTGATAGGGTCCGCCATTCTCATTATTCGCTTACACCTACGCGTCAACTTCAGTTGCAGATGGTCTGAGTTCTTTGTTATCCTTCTCCACTTATCTCATTGTCGATATATCCTGTATGCGACACCAAGATATGTTTGGATCTTCACATCTATCCTTGATTAAGAATCAAGTACGAAGTTGGAATACGTTACGTACGTACTATATGAATTCACCATATGAAGCGAAGCAAGATATTTTTCGCTAGTGAGATCGTGGTCTTTACCTTTGTGGATATACTTACCGTACGAAACACAGCATGGATATTGCGCTGGTGACAGCGTGTTCTTTTCACGGTTAGCTCACCCATTTGTGCCGCAGTCACAAAACATTTGCACGTAAAAATACATTCAAACAGTCACAATACACAATACACGTTGGCTCTTACACGTAAAAATGTAACATTGAAAGGGTTAATTATAATGACATTTTAATGATTTTGTTAAAGTATATATAATTAATTATATCATCATCATCACAGCCTATCAAAGTCCTGCCTAGATTGCTATCAGATATTTGCCATAGTTGCCAGCCTTTACAAGTGAGTTGGCAAGCACAGTTTTATTACTATTTTTAATGTACGCAAGAATACGCTGCTGCCTATATTCTATATTGAATAATAATCATTCTATTCTATTCTATCATATTCTATCCAATACCCCATATCTTCACATGGGTGTCGAAAACGAAACAGAAGATGGGCGGCAGCATCATCCTGATAGTAATTCAAAATTTAAAAAAAAACCACGGCTGTCAGGCGTGTAATACGTCAAAATCCTCCCTATAAAGCAATCTTTGGGAGACGCATATATTTAGCAGTGGACTGTAGTGGATGGTTCGATGGAATATTGTATTATAAACACCAATAAATATTAAACTGATTTTTAAAAGTTTATCACGCCAAAGAAAATAATATAATGTAACCAGAAATAGAGAAGTTATTTTGTAGGTACATTGTACTTTGATCTAAGGCATTGCGTGTTTTTCCAGAACCCTTATCGGAAATTTCGGGTAGCCTCTCAACTAAGTACTCATGCATAAGTTATAAGATAGTTTATTAACATGACATAAGAAAACATCTCATTATTATGTAACTTCGTATATGTAAGAGCTACCGTACATATATAGGTAGCAATATTATGTATGTTCACTTAAGTGCAAGCTCAAAGCGTGAGTGGGGAACGTTCGGTAAGCCACTCAGGACAGTGTAACAGAAGAGCATGATCATCTTTGCCGAACAAAGCAAGGCAACGCTACTTTCTAATTCGGTTTCTGACTCGAGCGCACATTCTACCTGATGGAAAGTAGAGCTGTGGCTCATAGACTTCTTAATCTTTTTTCATTAAAGAATCAGAATGTAGATGAGTTTTCACCCATGCGACCTAAGATGAGATGTCTGTTTTCAAATAAAGAGGGTTGATTTTTTTATAGAAGAGGCAGAAGAGCATGCCGCATACATGATGGTGAGTGTTGACCGCCACACATGATTTACTGTAAGACTATGGGAGTTACAGTTGCGTTGTTGGCTTTTTAAAAAGAGTAAGATCATTTCTTAAAGGTGTTTAAATCATATTTCACAAAGAAGTCGTACGAAGAAAATTTCTAATAAATAGCATAGCAGTGAACCGCTAAGCATCCATATGATGATTTTACTCTGGTATTCTATGAGGGCGTGATCCTTCCCCGATCGAGCTGACCCATTCGTGCTACAATTATAATATAGTAACAGTGGAGCCACGCGGCAGCTTTTGCTGTCACACGGATGGGCTGGCTCGAACCGGGGTGGTACCACGACCTCACAGAAAACCAGCGTGAAGTAGAGGTTTACCTCTGCGTTTCGCTTGGTGAGTGCAGGTGGCCGGAGGCCCTTTTTACTGGAAATAAGGCATTCCATCTTAGTCCTCACGGGTGACAACGCATCTAGATTTTGATTTGTAATAGAGTATAGATGTAGATGTCTATGGGCCGCAGCAACCACTTACCATCAGGTGGACTGTGTGCTCGTTTGTCACCCTTATCCTATAAAAAAAATATCTGCATGGCTCTACCATGTACGAAAAGACCAAAATATGTGACACACCAAGCAAAAATTTTTTATGTCAATTCAAATATCGCCTTTTTACCACATTTCTTTTAACTTGCTTTCGTGTATATCTCTTTGGGTCGAATTTAATTCTTTTTTTTAAACTAACTTCTCGATCAGCTAGAGAATATAATTTTTTAACATAGTTCAGAATTGAATAACAATGTAAGAATAATATTCAAAAAGAAAACTTGGTATGCTAACATTTTTAATGTGTTATTTAAAAATAATCACTTGTTTCTTTATCAATACTGTTTAAATTTTCACCTGCAGTAGATTTTTTATTCAACAACAAACATCCAATTTAACGGACTACAGTGAAGGCTTTTACAACTCCAAGCGAGAAGAGGAAAAATATTGCCGACCCAATTCCCCAAGCTAAGAAACTTTTAATGCTCTCAACATTTTTATTCCTTTACTTCCTCGATCGTCCGAGTTTTGTAAAGAGTCGTGCTGACAGCAGGTGCAGCTAAAGCGTTAATTAAAGAGCTTGCTGTGCCTGCATTCCATGCCGATGGGAATGAAGGGAAGATTTTGCTTATGCCTTCGTCTGCAGCTTATTTGTTAGCTTTAATAAAATATTAAATATTATTAATTTAGCCGACCAAAAGAAGGTGGCGGTTTACAACTCGACTATATTTTTTTATAGGATAAGGGTGACAAACGAGCACACAGTCCACCTGATGGTAAGTGATTGCTGTGGCCCATAGACACCTACATCAATCCTCGACTACGAATCAAAATGCAAATGAGCTGTCACCCATGAGGACTAAGATGGAATGCCTCCTTTCCAGTAAAAAGGGTCTCCGGTTCTCTACACTCACCATACAAAACACAACAGCGTTAAGCTACTATTTTACGCTGGTATTCTGTGAGAGCGTGGTCCTTCCCCGGTCGAGCCGACCCATTCGTGCTACAACTATACTACTAATATAGCTGCAGCATTGCTCTACCACGTATAAAATATACTTTTATTATATTACGCGATATCGTATATAGCTGTGTGTCTATATGTAATTCGACTGTATCTTTCTGTATGTATGTTGTGCGATAACTTCAACAGTTGTGAACTGATTTTGATTATTGTTTTTTAATCAAAAACCAAAAATCAAAACTCAAAAACTATTTGTCAGACCTTGATCTTATTTATATAAGACCACATGAGAAGCATCAGCTTTTAAATAAAAAAAGAATCATCGTAATCGGTTCACTGAGAAAAAGTTATTAGGTAACACACATAAAAAAGAACATACAGTCGAATTGAGAACGTCTTCTTTTTTAAGTCGGTAGAAAAATATCAGATACGTATTTCTAATAACTTGTTAATATAAAATTTCTAGCTCGGCGACTAAACTTTGCGCGACGTGGTGAGACGAATTATCGACGACTATTATCAAAAAAATATTTTTCGGAGTTTGTAAATATTTTCTAACACAGTGTACTTTATCGCAAAATGGTTAATGCGATTCTTTATATTAGTCGCTCGAAAAAAATTTATTCCACTCACGTTTTAAACCATTATTACTTTGATCATTCATAATAAGCAATTTTATGGTAATTCTAAAGATATTTCTATAAAGAAATAAAGAAAATGAATACATTCTCAATACGGACGGACGATACGGAGGACGGCTCCGTGGCTTAGCAATGAGTTGCTGCGCTGGGGGGCGCGGGTTCGAATCCCGCACGGAACAAGTATTTGTATGGCCTACAAGTAATTGTTCCGGGTCTGGATGTTTGTCCTTGTGCAATTTGTGTTTGTAAACTGCCTCCACGATACAGGAGAAAATCCTAGTGTGGGGGTAACGTTTTTTCAAAGAACAAGTTTTTTCGAAGAACAAATATTCTAATATAAAAATGAAAACATTATAATACAGTCTACATTACGATTCCAGTGTGTTTAAAAAAGAGAAGTTCGCGTGCACAGTCACACGTACACGCATGCATAAGCCTCCACCACAAGACACTAAAAATATTTTAAATAAAAAAAATATTGTAAACTTTGAATGATTTGCACAAACAAAAATTATTACGTTATTGTATAAGTCGTTATTGCCTTTTCCATAAATATGAACCTTGCGTATATTAATATTTTCGAAGGCTGATATAAACAAAGGAACTACATGATCCAAAATACTCGAATCATTGAGAAATTTTTAGTACCTCTGGCACAATAACTCTATATATTATACTATACTCTATATATTATATATTATACATACTTCTAATCCAACACGCACGACGCATCCATTCATCCATTATTCGTGTTTTACGTAAAAAATAGCGCGTGAACCTGCTTTAATACTCTGGCAGTTTTTATAGACACAAGATTTGTAAATATATACCTTATATAACCCATTTACGTATATATAATACGGTAGTATCTCTTGCAAACAGTACGTGCTTCAGTTTTAAGGAAATTACAAAAAAGAAGGATAAAATTGCGTTTAGTATCAGAGTCATTTTTCACTCTAACCTTATAATAAAATGACTTATTATAATTAAAACAATAAAGTTTAAAATATTAAGAAAACGTAAAAGCCTCTTTCTTCAGAAAATAAATCTGGATATTAAAATACCTTCTTTAGAGTTCCTTGCAGTTGTTTATACTTTTTATTAAAATTAAATTCGACCTAGGGATATTCTATAGTCTAAAAAAAGAGTCAAAACTCTTTTGAATAGACCAACGATTATCACTATCTCAAGGAAACTACTAGAATGTAGACTAAATACTTAGATTAAGACTTCATAACCTATTTTCCACCCTAAGAGGTGGATTTTTCACCAAATGTATGTGGGACCACCACTGTAATATGACTTATCATAAAAAAGAATCATTAAGATTAGTTTAACTTAGGTGAACTAGTTTTTAACAGATATTATAAAAACTAAAAAAGGAGAATAGAATTTTTGGGCCTGAAGTTGTTTTATATTTTAAAAAATTGGCTATATTTTTCTAAAGTTAAATACAAATAAAAGCGGCCAAGTGCGAATCTGACTCGCCCATGAAGGGTTCCGTAGCAGCAAGTAACATAATTTACGATTTATGACGTATTAAAAAAAAAAACTACTTACTAGATCTCGTTCAAATCAATTTTCGGTGAAAGTTTACATGGTAATGTACTTCATATATTTTTTTTACTTATTTCATTCTCTTATTTTAGAAGTTACATGGGGGGGGGGACACGCATTTTACCACTTTGGAAGTGTCTCTGGTTCCACTGGTAAGAAACCTCAATATCATTTTTGAAGACCTATCCATAAATACCTCACACGTATGGGTTTGATGAAAAAAAGTTTTTTGAGTTTCAGTTCTAAGTATGGGGAACCCTCAAAATGTATTGCTTTTTTTCTATTTTTTGTGTGAAAATATCAATGCGGTTTACAGAATACATCTACTTATTAAATTTCAACAGCATAGTTCTTATAGTTTCGCAGAAAAATGGCTGTGACATACGGACGGACAGACAGACATACATGGCGAATCTATAAGGGTTCCGTTTTTTGCCATTTGGCTACGGAACCCTAAAAACTAACTCTATTTACAATCTAGATTTCGAAAAATCGATTTTATATTTATTCGGATCCAAAAAATTAAAATAAATAAAAAGTTTCTAAGGTTTCGTTAAAATTCTATTCTTTATTTTTAACGATATATTTATTTGGAAATAAAATATAATATTATTCGCCTAAGCATAAAGAAATAAACATTTTATGGCAATAAATCGATTACCATATAGAATACACTAGTGAAATTCTCGTTTCTGAACGCGACCTACCAATAAAAGTCTTCTCATTTTAAAACGTGACTTGACAGTTCAAACTTCAAAATTATTCACTTATAAGAAAAAGACCGATTTTCGATTCGATTTGAAACGAGCGCAATATAATCAATTCTCGATTAAAATTAGCATTTTAATATCTATTTTCGATTATTTTTCTGTGTTAACTAGGGCGATGAAAATTGAGAAAACATCCACAAAATTATAATAAAATACAAATTTCAACAATATGCCAACAAATAACAGTAACAACAATAATTCAAGTAACGATCTCAGATCGATATGCCTAATATTTACTTCACTTAGTTGTTGTTTTAACTTTCATTAATCGTTCCTCCATTTTGTTTCCTAAATAACCACAGTTTTTTTTCGTGATTTTATACGGAAAAATAAGCTGTTACAGTGTAATTACAGTAAAAAATCACCTGCTACATTGTAGGTAATACATAAAATCACTTTTACTTATTCTACAATAATTCAGCTCCTAGATTGACAAAAATAGCCAGATTTTCGGCTATGAATTGTTTTTTTTTATAGGTTAGGGTGACAAACAAGCACACAGTGCACCTTATGGTAAGTGGTTGTTGTAACCCATAGATCATCTATTCTCAATAAAGAATCAAAATGCAGACGCGTTGTCACCCGTGAGGACTAAGATAGAATACCTCTTCTCCAGTAAAAAGGATCTCCGGTTCTCTATACTCACCATACGAAACACAGCATTAAGCTGCTATTTTACGCTATGTTCTGTGAGAGCGTGGTTCTTCCCCGGTCGAGCCGACCCATTCGTGTTACAACTATACAATTATTATAGCTGCAGCATGGCTCTACCACGTGTTTATATATAAGCTTTCAAATGGTCCGACTTTGATCTTGTTAACATCTGGGCCCAATAATGTATGGAGACGTCTTCTTCTTCTTTAGTAACTAACATAGTATTAAGCAAAATTGTTACTGATACATATATGGACTCACCGTTTGAATTGTGGCGACGGTGCCGTCATGCCACAAGCAAAACACATCGAATCCTAAATCGTGCTATCAAAGTTCCGAAGTAAAGCAGTATATATAGAACAGCTCCGAACTACCATTAGGACGTGAGGCACATGACCACTCTCTGCAGTCTTTTCTGATGCTAAGCCACACAAAACGTTCTGCAACTAATTTCGCTGCGGCGTTCGCGCATGAATGGAAAGATCAAAGAATGCAGACTGGAAAACTTGACTGCGCAGCACCTTAGGGACAAATAGTCCAGGAGTCTGTGTACTGACATAAATTAATATATTTTGTTTTATTTTTAATCATTTATTTACATAACATAATTACGGGCCTTTACAAATCCACTGCACGACGTAGTCTTCCTCAAGAAACGCCACAAAGCACGGTCCTCAGCCACCTGCAAATTACTACCGTGGGGTCCGCCCTACACTTTGCCTACCGGAGGCTTCCACTCGAGATCTTTCTTCCTCATCGGTTGTCGGTTCTTCCAACTATATATGATTCCAACTATAAATGAATAAATGAATACATGGTTGATAATAACCCCTGGGAATGAGGTGATCGCTTCCAAGCTGTTTCTAAAATAAATTTTGTACTTATATAGTTAGTACAACCATTATTGTAAAATTTGCTTTAAAAAAAAGTCCCGCTGGGTTTCTTGCTGGTTCTTCCCAGGACAGAGGTTTTATTTTTCGAACCAGTGGTAAAGTAAAAAATGACTTTCAATAAGTATTACACATGTGATCTATATTGAATAAAAAATTATTCTATTCTATTCTATTCTATTCTATTCTATTCTATTCTATTCTATTCTATTCTATTCTATTCTATTCTATTCTATATGGCCGACTCATTTCCACTTCAGCTTACTAATCCCGTGGGTTTTACTACCTTGACACTATACAGCGGGCAGTACTGTACGATAATTTAAGTTTCTATTTTAATTATTTATTTATACAGTTCATCAAAATACATAACGCACAAATACAAAAGATTATCATAATTAAAGAAGAAGGAGACGTCTCCATACATTTTGCGGCCCGGTGTTAACAAGAGGAAAATAGAACCATTTGAAAACTGATATATAAACAATTCATAGTTGAAAATCTGGCAAGATTTGTCAATCTAGAAGCTAAGTTACTGCAGAATAAATAAAAGTGAGGTTATGTATTACTTACACCGTAACAGGTGAATTTTCACCATAGTTACTTAAAGATATAATTATATTTAACTATGTACAATAAGTGTATTACAATTAAAACAATGGTCTAACATGTCAATATCGAATCAAAGTGCTCGTCAATATAAATGCAGGATCAGTATGAAATCACTAAAGCAAAGCTATGGTTATCAAAGAAACAAAATGGTTCTCCGTTTTGTTTTCTTGATTAACAAAACTAAAACAACGATTAACGTAAGTTAAAACAACAATAACTAAGTGAAGTGTATAATGCAATAATATAATATCACTTGGTTCTATTTATATTAGTTGGCATATTGATATTTTGTAGAAATGTTCGCAATTCTTTTCATCTCCCTAGTTAACACAAAAAATTAATCCAAAGTAGTTATTATAATGCTCGATTGAATCGAGAATCAATTATATTGCGCTCGATTCAAATCGAATTGAAAATCGCTCTTTTTCTTTTCAGTGAATGGTTTTTAAGTTTGAAATATCAAGACTCAAAATGAAAAGTCCTTGGGTAGGTATTAGCGTACAAAAACGAAAACTTCATTTGTGTATCGATTCTTTATGGTAATAGATTTATTGCCATGAAAATTTTTATTTCTTTATTCCTTATGAGAATAATATATTTTATTTCCAAATGAATATATCGTTCAAAGTAAATAATAGAATTTTAATGAAACGTTGGAAACTTTTTTATTTTATTAAAATTTTTTGGTTCCGAATAGAATAGAATAGAATACAATAGAATATTTTTTTAATCAATATTGATTATTACATAATACTTATTGAAAGTCATTTTTTATTTACCACTGGTTCGGAAAATACCTCAGTCCTGGGAAGAACCAGCAAGAAACCCAGCGGGACTTTTTTTAAACATAATTTCACTTAACAATAATTTTGTTTATACAATTTTTAAATGATATTTTCATAGAACCAGCATGGTGGCGATCACCCTATTCCCAGGGGTTATTTTCATTCATGTATTCCTTGATATTATAATAACCCTTCTTGTACAGTTTTTCTTTAATAAAACTTTTAAACTTGTTTATTGACAAACTTTGAATATGTTCTGGGATTTTGTTGTAAAAGCGTATACATTGCCCCATAAATGAATTACTGATTCTGTGGAGTCTAGTAACTGGCATTACAAGCTTATGTTTGTTCCTAGTATTTAAAGTATGCACATCCTTATTCTTATTAAAGCTATTTATGTTTTTATGCGCATACATTACATTCTCATAAATATATTGCGATGCAAAAGTTAATATGTTTATTTCTTTAAATTTTTCTCTGAGGGACTCTTTACAATTTAGGTTATAAATCGCCCGTACGGCTCTCTTTTGCAAAACAAATATAGCGTCATTATCAGTCGCATTACCCCATAGCAAAATTCAATAAGACATTACGCTATGAAAGTAACTAAAATACACTAATCTAGCTGTCTCAACATCTGTGAGACTTCTAATCTTTCTTACAGCATATGCTGCAGAACTACGTCTGCTTGCTAATTTAGATATATGTGGGCCCCATTGAAGTTTCGCGTCAATAGTAATACCAATAAAAACAGTGGTATCCACAAGACTCAACTCCTCCCCATTTAACAGCACATTTTTATTCGAATGTTTTACATTAGGTATTGTAAATTTAATACACTTTGTCTTATTGCCGTTTAAGAGCATATTATTGGCGTTAAAGCAATGAACCAATTTCGATAGAGAATTATTTACATCGTCATAACTAATTAACTGTCGTTTGAGTTTGAAAATCAAAGAGGTATCGTCAGCAAATAATACTATATCGTGATTGTCCCCTACAAGATAAGGTAAGTCATTAATATAGATTAAAATCAGGATGGGCCAAGAATCGAGCCCTGAGGAACGCCCATTGATACTACCGATCCGGAGGAACCTTTACCATTAATCACTACTTTTTGAATTCTGTTACTTAAATATGAAGTAATAAGTCTAAGCGCTAAATTTTTTACACCGAATAAATATAAAATAGTTTTTTTGGAATTCTAAATTGTAAAAGGAGCTAATGATTTGTGTTTAACTTGAGAAAAGTATAGCCTATTTTTAAGTATTAACTAATTTATTAACTTCATGTCCAAAAGTCCAATTTTCGTTTTTAAAGTAACCTTATGAACAGTGGTAGAGCCACGCGGCAGCTTTTGTTGTCGCACGCATGGGCCGGCTCAAACCGGGGTGGTACCACGACCTCACAGAATACCAGCGTGAAGTAGAGGTTTACTTCTGCGTTTTGCTTGGTGAGTGCAGGTGGCCGGAGGCCCCTTTTCACTGGAAATGAGGCATTCCATCTTAGTCCTCACGGGTGATAACGCATCTGCATTTTGATTCGCAAACGAGGATAGATGTAGATGTCTATGGGCCGCAGCAACCACTTACCATCAGGTGGACTGTGTGCTCGTTTGTCACTCTTATCCTATAACAAAAAAAACCTTTTTAAATTAAAATAAAGCTTTTCTAATTGGAATAGCAACATTTGCCGATTAAAAAGAAGAAGAATACTTACTTATCGTCACGCACAATCCCTGACGGGGTAGCCAGAGAGAACAGATCGCCAAGTGTCACGATCCTTACATACCTCTTTCGCTTCTTTCAGATTCATCATCTTCTTCATACATGCACGTCTAGGTATCCGAGTACTCTTGACCCTCCCCTCTTCGAGCAATTTGCTCACATGGTCTTCGAAAGTTAGTCTCGGTCTACCTCGACACCTTTTAATATTAACTTTCGCGCTATATATTTTCTTCACCATTCGGTCTTCACTCATTCGCTCAACGTGCCCAAACCATCGAAGCACGCCCTTATCAATTTTTGTGATAAGGTCATCTTTCAAACCTGCCATATTGCGAATCTCTTCGTTTCGCTTTCGGTCAGCCATGGTGACGCCGCACATTTTACGAAGAGATCGCATCTCCACTGCATTCAACTTGCTTTTATGCTTCTTCTGGCATACCCAGGTTTCGCTGCCATATAACAAAGTCGGTACCAACACTGCGTTATGTATTGCAAGGCGTGCACTCTTCACTACGCCTTGCCTTTTGACTAACGCAGTCAGGGCACCACTGACTTTGTTCCCGGCAGCGACACGCCTGTCCACATCTAAATCACATCTTCCATCCCGGCTAAAAGCACTCCCCAAGTATACAATTTCATTTACCTGTTCTAGACATTCCTGATTTACCCATATTTCACACTTCGTTCTCTCTTCGTCCCTTTCAAATACCAGAACCTTAGTTTTATTAGCATTCAAGCGGAGACCTTTAATTTCACATTCCTCTTTCATACACGTGACTAATGCCTGCAGTTCTGCCTCTGATGGTGCAATAAGCACTGCATCATCAGCATACAACAGACAATTTACTTTTATGTCACCCAATTTCACACCCAAACAGCTATCTTTCAGCTTCTGTAAACAGCTGTCGAGATACAGTATGAACAGCCAGGAAGACATGACACAACCCTGTTTTACGCCCGTTTGGACGCTAAACATGGGTGACAGGTCATTCCCTACCCGCACACAGGCTTTACAGTCACAGTAAAGTGACTGCACAGCCCTTAGCAATCGACCATCCACACCATACCCCGGCAACAGTTCCCACATTTTCTTCCTTACAACCTTATCAAATGCTTTCTCAAGATCCACAAAAGCACAGAAAATCTTCTGGTTAGCAGCCAGAAGCTTTTCCGTGATCATGCGGAGAGAAAACATTTGATCCGTGCATCCTCTTCCAGGTCTAAATCCGCATTGTGCCTCCCATAGAAATCTTTCCGATTTCTCTTGCATCCTACGTGTCAAAATCTTCGAGTAGACTTTACTTGCTAAACTGGTCAAGCTGATCGCCCGATAGCACCCGCAGTCAAAATGTGAACCTTTACCTTTATATAAAGGCACAATGACTGCGGATCGCCAATCATCCGGGACATCCCCCGTCCGCCAGCACAAATTGCACAGCAGATGAAAGCTGTCCCAGACGCGAGGCCCACCATACTTGACTATTTCAGCAGTAACTCTGTCTAGTCCCGCAGCCTTACCACATTTCAAACTTCGAATCGCACGTTCAATCTCTTTCATACTGATGACCTCAGTGTCATCGAGGTCCGGGTCTGGCGTACCAGTCTCGACGTCATCCCCGGATCCCTCACTAAGATCATCACACGCATACATTTCTCTATAAAATTCGCTCCATCGCTGCATGACGTCCGATTTTTCTGAGAGGACGTCATTAGTTCTCGAAAGCACTTTGTTCATTCTTAAGAGCGTAGTCGGTCTGCGCAGGAATTGAGAAATAGGTATTTGAAGAAACTATTGCCGTCGCACTGCGCCCGAGCAACCGAGGTATCAATATGTGAGTGAATAATCTGTATTTGTGTGCGTGCGTAGCTCAGTACCACGCATCTTCCGCGCGCACCATATTTACGGACTTGATTCTTTGCTTCGCTATCATAGATAATATACTATATAGGGTATTCACTGTTTTGACTCGGCTTGTGGATTGGATTTGAATACCTATTTATTTTGTTCCAACGATTAGAGAAAAATAGTGAGTATTATTTTATTTCTAAATAAATTTTATCATTTTACCCCCTTCAAATTGACAAAAGAAATTCAGTAATTTAACAAAATACTGCTTGTAAGGTATTAGTAGTGTTTTGTTAAATTATTGAATTTTGTTTGATAAAATGTCAACTTACAAATATAATCATATCATAATAATTTTTGCTTCAGGTAAACCCTTTTTCGTTAATAATGGGTCGAAGAAAAGGGGATAAAACGCGTCTATTCTTGAGTCCTAAGAGAAAAAACCTTAATTTACGTATTTTACGATGATTTACGTATATAACGGAAAATTCATTTTGAACTGTATACAGTACCATCCAATTAATTAAAATTTCATAGCTATTATGGTCAAAGGAGCGTGAGGTAGTCAATTTTGAATGGCATGGTTGGATTCTACTCAAGATGGTTATAAGGCGATAACTATATAAAAACAGCAACAACAATGCTTAGTATCTTGGTTTCGCACGTGGTTTATCCCATCTCAGCCTAAGATGTTTTTATTTTTAATACGTCTTTGATCTCAACGGATAAAATACCACCTGTTGCAGACGCTCGTAATATGCATTCATGTCAAATTACAATATACATTTAAGTAGGTATATATTGCCTATCTCTATGGCAATCAAATATAAGACTGTATAGTTGAAATTCACCTTCCGACTGGGGTTGCCATCGCTGATAGGGCTTTTACTTGTTTTATAATTTTTAACTGACTTTCAAAAAAGGAGGGGGTTATATGTTCGACTGTATGTATTTTTTATGTATGTTCACCGATTTCTCCGTCAATTGTGGACTGATTTTCAATTTTTTTTATTCGAAAGCTTACTCTTGAGGTGGTCCCATTGCCATCAAGTCAGAATATGATCCCAGGGAAATCGAGGGCAACCCTCAAATTTTAAAGACACATTTAATGTTTTTTATATACTTTTTAACGCATCTATTTGTGCCTGGTAATCTTCATCTCATGTTGCTTAGATGATGATGGAAGGTATAAGTTAGGATGAATGGGATTCCAAGAAAATTAAGGGCAATACACAAATTTTATGGTCATTGTTTGAAACAACATACTTCTCATGTGATCCGATGGTCATGATGTCAGGATCTAATGAAGGGATCATTGAGAAATCGAGGGAACTCTCCAATTTTATAGACACATATAGGCATTATACCTGGTAATCATCATATCAAGTTGCTGAGCTGATGATGAAAGTTATAAGTCAGGATCTGATGATGGGATCCCAGGACAATCAAGAGAAACCCTCAAATTGCATAGGCACTTAAATGTTTTTTCATGCAACTTTCAGAGAGAGTCGAGAACCTTTTGAAGAAAACGCAAGCTTTTTTTCGTTGGGGTTGATCAGCTGGTGATCTTGTGGTCTACCTGACTCATAGATGGGCGGAGGTAGTAGAGTCCAAGGGGGAGGGATCCTCGGCGTCGACATATCGAGTGACGTGCAGTTTCGTGGTCACTTGGAAGAGAAGGCCAAATTGGCCTCTAAAAAGCTTGGCGTGCTCAGCAGAGCGGGACAGTATTTCATGCCGGCACACCACTTGCAACTTTATAAGGCGCAGGTTTGGCCTCACATGGAATACTGTTCCCATCTCTGGGCTGGGGCTCCCCAGTGCCAACTCCTTCCACTTGACCGCATCCAGCGCAGAGCGACTCGAATCGTCGACGACCGAGTCCTTTCTCGAATCATTGGCGCTCCGAAGAGATGTTGTATCCCTCTGCATTTTCTTTCGCATTTACCACGGGGAATGCTCTGAGGAACTGTTCGGATTAATCCCAGCCGCCTTTCACGAACGCACATCTGGATGATTGGCGATCCACCACTGTGCGATTTAGAAGATGTTTTCTTCCTCGCACAACTTCCTTGTGGAATCGATTACTATCAGCGATTTTTCCAGACCGATACGACTTAGGCACCTTCAAGAAAAGAGTCTACTCCTTTTTAAAAGACCGGCAACGCCTTTTTTTCACGAATAATTTCCACGAATGCCTTCTCCCTGAAATAATTGACGGTCGGATACCACGAAATTTACCTGTAAGAGAAAGGATGGAAAGGACGACAGAATAAATGTACATATTAATTAGTATATGACTTATTATATATTTAATTATTCTTAACTTATGTAAAATACTCACAAGCACCTCTTCTGCCACATAAATATTAAGAATTTACTTGATAAGATCAATCATTATTTTATAAACTCCCCAGTAAAGCTGACAAACCAAGTAAGCAGAATTATTCACCAAGCAGTAGAATGCGAATATTAGTTACGTATTATTTCACTAAATTTCGCTAAAGGTCTTTTCAAATAATAGTAAACGTAAACTCACTGAATTGTTACTTCGTTGCCTTAATAATTTCACTGTTCTGTGCCGCCTGTAAATCAGTATAGTACGATAAACGTCGATATCGACTGACATCACTATGATATCGATAAAAACTTCGACATTTGTTACTTTCCTAATTGTTTAGACTAATAAGTACTTATTAGTCTAACCACCCCTCACCTCTGGTCTCCCCCCGTAGAGTGTGATAGGGACAACTGCAGCTCAGAACGATTTCACCTACAAAAACCATGACCGATCGACATTTCGTATTCTCCTGTTTTCTCCTCGAAAACTAATCAGATTAAATTATTTTTGGTATCAAAATTTAAAGAAAGAATAGATCTATGCTCCTATCATTTTCTTTTATCTTAAAAACGTTTGAAATTTGTTTGGTAGTCGTCTGATTACGAAGGTAAAAACGGGACATTTTTTTAGGTTTTTGGAAAGTCATATTTATTTTTGTAATAATTTTCTGGAAAAAAATAAATGACAGGGGCATGCCTTCAATAGACCTTGATTTTTATAAACAAAAACGAATACTCTAGAGGCATTATCCAGGAAGAAAATAGGAGAATACATTTGTATGGAAAAAATGCAGCCCGTCTACGCTCTTAAGGCCGTCGCACCACTTCGGGTCCTTCCAACCTCTTTCCAGAAGAGTTTGGAGTTCTCCTTAAAGTTGTGCGACAACCTTTCGTCCGCTTCCATTCTACACCTTTCACGCACTTCCTCAATCAATGCTTTCGTGTGAACTTTCTGCAGCTTATATCTTTCTTTCATCTTCTCTCTCATATCCTTATCATTACTAGAGGCCAAGTAGTCTAACCATGCTTTCTTCTTCTTCTTTACAGCTTCTTTCACTTCATCATTCCACCATGCATCTCTTCTTTTACTACTGCCTCTTTTAATCGTTCCACACACTTCTTCCGCTGCACTTACCATTCCATCCCTAAGGTTCTGCCATGTTCTTTCAACACATTCTTTTCTGCCATCGATGTTGTCAAGCTTTTCGGCTACCCTCGCATGATATTTGTCCCTAGTATCCGCTTCCTGAAGCTTCCAGCTTCGGATGCGACAGACCGACTGTGGTTCTGTTACTGCCGTCCGGTAGCGCCAACCCGCGAACAGACCCCTAAATCTAGTAATCACTAGATAGTGATCCGTTCCCAGGTCAGCACCCCTGAACACTCGCGTATCCATCACCTGTTTTCGCAGTCGGTCATCCACCAGGAACAAATCGATCATACTTTTCTCATTCTTACTTTCTCTAGTATACATATGGATCTTCTTGTGATTAAACATAGTGTTTGTCACAAGAAGACCCTTTTCCTTGCATACCGCCAGTATAAGCTTGCCAGCATCATTAACCCTTTTATCGCCAAACTTTCCAAGCACCGACTCGTACCCTGGTCGAGCGGTACCAACCCATCCATTCAAATCACCACATACAACAATTCTTTCGTTTCCCCTAGCCAAATCTAGAACTTCTCTTACATTCTCCCAAAACTCCTATAGCTCAGCCCTGGACGACGAAGCTACCGGCGCATAAACAGCCAAAAGGAATAACTTCGTCAGTCCCAATTTAAAGCGAACTCAGAGAAGTCTTGAGTTCACAACCTTATATTCAGTCATAACATCGACCAACCGAGACGACAGCAGCACCCCCACTCCCTGGCGGGCGCTCTCGCTCTCCGGGACTCCGGACCATAGAGCTAACGCCCCGCCAGGGAGCTCTTCAGTACCACTGCCCTTCCGTTTGGTCTCCGACATACACACGACATCTAATTCTCTTTCTTTCATTATTTCGATCAACTCATTCGTCTTATCTCTCATGCCTCCTCTAACATTCCACGTGCCAACTCTGCACTCTGTCCTCCACCTTCCGCCGTGTGGGGCTGTGCGTGACGGGTGGCGGTCCCCATAAAACACAAAATCTAATGCAACAATTTCGTGAACGTCGTGATGTGAGAAAAGCGGGTTTTGATTAATGATTTCTTTATCGTGTTTGTAAAAATCTCTCCCGAATCTAGTCAACAAGACTCTAAAGGGTCGCTAACCCACAACTTAACGAATTTAAGGATTAGAATGTGCATTGATTACCTTATGTTAAATGAACGCTGTTACATATCTATTCTCTTAAGTACGAATCAAACATCCCTAAGGTTTGACATGGAATGCCTCTTTACCAATAAAGAAATAAACTATTCATACGAAGCATAGCAGTGAGGTGACCGTGTAGTGGCCGTGTAAGAATATCCGCTATTCTTTACAGGATATACACAGAGGAAAACAAACCAGGAGTTGCGCTACAGCGTCTTCCTTTAACAACCAAAAAAGAATCTGCGGTTGCCAAACCCGCCTACCCGGCTGTATGCCAATCAACTCTTGTATGCCAGACGTAAAATAACCAGTCTGGCAACGGACAACATCATTAATGGCGGCAAATCGTTTGAATATAAATGCCAAGCGTATAGGATAAGGCGAAACGACGTACAACTAAAAAAAAGAAAGAAGTAAAAAACTGTGTTATAATTTTTAATATGAAATGTTGAGCAGCAAAAATTCTACATGTATGTATATATTAGGTTACACTTACAACGTGCCTCGATAAATCCGACACGTTCAACGTATTGTCACATTATTTGCACATCACCTGAGAATCTGGGGCGGTATTCTCCGCGCCCCAAGAGAAAAACGAAGACAAAACAAACATATGTAAATGTACAATTTACACAGGTACTTTTCTTGTAACATGGCCATATCTCACGCGAACAGTGCGTGCTATGAATGAAAAATTATAAAAGTAGGCGATAATAACGTTCAATATACTAGTGAGTAACTTAAAGTAAAATTCAGATGCGCACCTTCTTTATTCAATAAGAAAACGAAAAGTATGTTCCTACTAATTATATTTTCTGCATGCTACTACGAGTATGCTCAAATACAACATAAACAAATGAGCTACAGTTAAATAAAATATTATAAAAGTAAGTAAAACTATTGGTAATTCCAATTGTGCATGCCCTTAGCTCACAGACATTTTCATTAATAACCTTATAATTATACTTCCAATTCTCGAATAATTTTAAGTCAAACGTCAATTTTAAATAATATTAAACTGACACACTTAAAAATATCATTTTGTATAGTTTAATAAAAAACAAACACTTTAAAAGACTTAACGGCAAACAATTTATTTAATATGATCATTTTCAACCACAATTTGTGTCTAAAATATTGGATATAAATTTGATTTTATAGGAAATATTTGTTACAATCCTCATTTTTTAGACATGTGAAGCCTAAATTTTAATGTAGTAAATCAAAAGAATACATGTAATGATGTTTTTAAAGAATGTTTTCTTTCGAATAAAATGGCTTTGTAAACTGCCAACTACTCCATTCAATTGGTAAAGGAATTTTATCGAACGAAAATTGATCGACTCACACGTAAGGAAGACGCTAATATAAACGGCATAAATACGGCTAATATAAATCACTAACGTCATGGATTGGTTTGAATAGACTGTAATATGATAATTTTATTCAATACTAGCTGTTCTCCGCGACTTTGCCCGCGTGTAATTTAGGGTTTAATTATATTGCGCGGAACCCTAATTTTTTTCTTAAATATAAGTAGCCTAAGGTACTCCTTATAACATCTGCTATCTGCCAGTGCAAGTCCCGTCGAAATCGGTCCACCCTTTTCGGAGATTAGCCACAACAAACAGACAGTCAGACAGACCGACAGACAGACAAAAATTTTAAAAATTGTGTTTTTGTTATAAGTACCGTATATAGTTTCATATGCATGTAGTAAAAAGCTAGTATTTTGACATTACAAACACACACATCAATTTTATTTATTTGTATACTTACTTACTTATCTTCACGCACAATCCCTGACGGGGTAGTAGCCAGAGAGAACAGATCGCCAAGTATCACGATCCTTACATATCTCTTTCGCTTCTTTCAGATTCATTAACTTCTTCATACATGTACGTCTAGGTATCCAAGTACTCTTGACCCTCCCCTCTTCGAGTAATTTATTTATTTATTTGTATAGATGGTTAAATTTATTTATATAACAATTTTAACTTATTATATAACTATTTTTTAATTGTCTATTTCAACAGTTAAAATATATATTAACCATCTATACTATAGAGTATTTTATCTATGGCCTAGAGTTTTTTTATAGGAGAGGGGGAAAACGAGCATGCGGCTCACCTGATGGTAAGTGACTACCGCCGCCCATGAACAACTGCAACACCAGGGAGGGGATTGCAGATGCAATGCCGGCCTTTTAAAAAGGAGTACGCTCTTTTTTTGAAGGTCCCTAAGTCGTATCGGTCCGGAAAAATCGCTGATGGTAATCGATTCCACAAGGAAGTCGTGCGAGGTAGAAAACATCTTCTAAATCGCACAGTGGTGGACCGCCAATCATCCAGATGGTGTAGATGGTATCGGGAGTTCTGCCGCGATGTGCGTTCGTGAAATTTGGCGGCTGGGATTAATTCGAACAATACCTCAGAGCACTCCCCGTGGTAGATGCGAAAGAAAATGCAAAGGGATGTAACATCTCTTCGCAGTGCCAATAAATCGAGCCGATCGGAAAGGACTCGGTCGTCGACGATTCGAGCCGCTCTGCGCTGGATGCGGTCAAATGGAAGGAGCTGGCAGTGGGGAGCCTCTGCTCAGAGATGGGAACAGTATTTTATGTAAGGCCGAACCTGCGCCTTGTGAAGTTGCAGGCGGTGTGCCGGCATGCAATACTGTCCCGCTCTGCTGAGCACGCCAAGCTTTTAAGAAGCTAATTTGGCCTTCTTTTCCAAGTGACCACTAAACTGCAGGTCACTCGATATGTCGACTCCGAGGATTCCGATACTGGCTGAGGCAAGAAGGGGAGTGCCTTCAAACTGAGGAGACACGACAAAGGAATACTTTTTAGCGGTAAACGCGCAAACTTGTGTCTTTTGAGGACTAATCTGGACTAGATTTAGTCGCCCCCAATCCGAGACTTTGTTCAGCAAAGACTCGACTTCAGACACAAGTATGTTCCGGTACTCGTAACGTTTTCCCGAGAAATATTGGCACGGCCGGTGTATAGAACATCACCAGTGCTGTCATCCGCATTGCAATGAATGTTACCAGTTAGCAACATATCATTGATATGCAGAAGAAACAGCGTTGGTGATAGCACACAGCCTTGTGGAACACCAGCATTAATAGGCTTGTAGTCGGAGCATGCACCGTCTACAACGACCTGGATGCTCCGATCTGCAAGGAAACTGGTGATCCAATTGCAAAATTTCTCGGGAAGCCTATAGGAAGGGAGCTTCGAAATAAGCGCTTTGTGCCAAACCCGATCGGAGGCCTTCGCAATGTCCATCACCAGCTGATCGACCCCGACAAAAACCGTATTGGCGGTCACTAATCAGCTGGTGATCCTCAAGGTACCGCATGAGCTGGCAGTTAATAATGGATTTTAATATTTTGGAGAACAAGGAGGTGATCGCGATAGGCCTATAGTTGGACGGGTCTGAACGTTCGCCTTTTTTAGGGATTGGGTGGACAAAAGCTGTCTTCCATGAATTTGGGACTATGCCTTGGGAGTAGGAGTACCGGAAAAGACGCGTTAGGACCGGTGCCAACTCCGGAGCACACGTCCTCAGCACAATTGGGGGGATTCCGTCAGGCCCACTCGTCTTCTGGATGTCCAGGGAGAGGAGTGCTTTGCGAACTGAGCGCTGTGAGAACAGCACATCGGGCATGGAGCACCAACATCGCGAGATGGTCGGCGGTGTTTTCCCCCCGTCATCAAGAGTCCAGTTGGACGCAAAAAGGGAGCCTAAAAGGTCGGTTTTGTATTTTGCGGCTTGGGCCAGTGAGTCGTCCTCCCTGTGCAGAGATGGTAGTGATGGCTTACAGAAATTCCCTTAGACAGCCTTGGCGAGAGACCAGAATGCACACACAATTCTCGCCAATTCTGCCTATGTGCTCTGACTTTGCCTTGACAATGGCTATTTTGAAGGACCAAGAGGCGAAGTTATACTTCTTTTTAAGTGTGCTGGTGTTTACATCCCGAGTCGCCGAAGCCGCAGCCCAGGCTTGATAACACTCCTGCTTACTGCGTAATGCAGTCTTACAGGAGCGACCAAATCAAGGCTGAGATCTGCCTGCGATGGGTACCAAAGATGATGGAATAAATAGTTCCATTCGCTGTAGTACCACGTCAGGGACAGAGTCAGTAACAGCGCTGGGATCATCCGGCGAGATGCAAACCCGCCCCCATTGGTAGGATGCAAAGAAAGACCGCATTCCTTCCCAATCCGCTGACCTGTAATGCCAAATACGGCGGCATCCTGCAGAACGCAACCGCGAGGGGAGCGTGAGTGGCACCAGACTCCGGATCAGACAATGGTCTGAACAGCCCAGAGGGGCATCGACGGAAACCTGATATCCGTCCAATAGGGTAGGTGTATGATCCTCCAAATCTGGAATACGCGTAGGCGTAACCAGTTGTGTCAGACCATATGCCAATGCAAAGTCATAAACAGATCTCCTCGCATGATCGGTTAAACGTGAACCGAGCCATTCAGCGTGGTGGGCGTTAAAATCGCCAAGGCTCACGATCTCTGCGGATGGGACCTGTTGTAGCAAGGAATCTGTAGCCATTTGGACGTGGTCGATGAGTCGGTCTGTTTCGGCCTATTACCGCCACGGGACCTATAGAGGCACCCGTAGACGCGCGGATGCTCGTCGCTGTCTACGCGTAGCCAAAGGATGGACAGGTCCGAACCTTCAAGTCTGTTGAGGCGTCTAGAACAGATGTCCTCTCTGACATACACGCAAACTCCAGCCCGAGGCACAAATGAGTGCTCCAATTTGTACCCCGGCTAGGAGAGATATGAAATATCAGCCAGAGAGGAAACTTGCGTCTCGGTCAGAAAGACCAAGGCCGGCTTCGCCGTCTCGAGATGGTAGTGGGCGGTGTTTAGTTTCGAGTGAAGTCCCCTGTTGCAGAAATTCACGGATAGCGTGTCAGGGGTCGCCTTGGTATTGTTGCTCAGTTTGCTTCCAAATGTGAAAGTATCCCATCTCAAGCAATGCCCTGTTACGGGCTGAAAAGTAGTTATACAGGCCATCATATCTTGTGATTTCACAAATCCACTGCTGAACATCGGTCGCCCCCAAGAAGTATCATAAATCGCGGTTCTGAGTCACCCTCATTCATCGATTTTGTCGTCACTCAATCTTGTGGAGGGTCGTCCTACACTTCGCTTATAGGTTTAAGGATGTATTTACGTTCCAAGCGCAGATTAGCTCAAAACAGTGATTATCTTACACAAATGTTACCATATACACCCATAACTTTTGCAAATTTTATGTTCTAAGATTTTTTTAAATTAATACAGTGTTTGTGGATGCTATCAAGAAATCTAATCTAAGAATCTTCTTAATTTTCAGTTAAGTGTCAAGCGTTTTATACGTGAAAGAGCCGTGTTGCAGCTATATTAGTAGCATAGTTGTAGCACGAATGGATAGGTTCGACCGTAGAGGGACCATGCTCTCACAGAATACCAGCGTAAAAAAGCAGTAGAGAACCGGAGGCTCTTTTTACTGGAAAAGAGGCCATCTTAGTCCTCACGGGTGACGATGCATCTGCATTTTGATTCTTTATTGAGGATAGATGTCTATGGGTCACAGCAACCACTTACCATCAGGTGGACTGTGTGCTCTTATGTCACCGTATCCTAAAAAAAATTCGACGACGTAATTTGACTGAAAACAGTAGTTACTGGAAAATATATTTTGATTTAGGTTATATAAATTAGAAATGGCAGATGGCTGATGTTATACGGAGTAACAGCTTACTTTTATTTTAGAAAAATAATTTATGTTTCGCGCAAAAAAATTAAAACTCATGATATTGTGAACAGAATCCTGTTCAATTGGGGAAGCATAATAATAAATTACTAAAAATTACGCATATGAAGTCGCAGGCACAGCTAGTATGCAATAAATAATAGTTGTAATACGCAGATTAACGTATTGCCTATCAAAAGATAAAATAATAATTCTTCAAAACGTTTACAACAAAGATGTGTGAAGATATTATTTCTTTTTAAATTTTTTCAATATATTTTCAATTCATTTAATAATACATTACATTATTGTATGTACGTATTAAACGTATTTTAATTTTTATGCACTATCAACACATCTTATTCAACACTAAAAAGCCGTAAAATTGAATATTGCGAAATTTATTTCAACAAAGTCAAATATTCGCTAATTGGTAATCTTGTTTTGTGTGGAAGTTCCAAACTTTCTATGAACATCAGTTTCATCGAGTATTGTTGGAAACAGGGCCTTTCAATGTTTGACGTAATTGCTACAAACAAATTTATACAGTCAGTTTTTTGTAATTGATTTGGTTGTTTTAAGAATAGATGTTCCACAATGAAAATGACGGTGATGATGACGATGATGATGAAACACCAGTTTTTTTTTACATTTAGAGCGTAAAATAGCAGCTTAATCGTGCTGTGTTTCGTATGAGGAATGTAAAGAACTGGCTACCCCTTTTTACTGAAAATGAGCCATTCCATCTTAGTTTCATACGTGGTAAAGCCAAGCTGCAACTATATTGGTAGTACATTGGTATAGTTGTAGAACGACCGGGGAAAGGTTCACGCTCTCTCAGAATACCAGCGTAAAATAGCAGCTTAACACTAATGTGTTTCGTATGGTGAGTGTAGGGAACCGGAGACCTTTTTACTAAAAAGAGGCATTCTATCTTAGTCATCACGTGTGACAACGCATCTGCATTTTGATTCTTTATTGAGGATAGAAATAGATATCTATGGGCTACAGAATCCACTTACCATCAGGTGGACTGTGTGCTCGCTTGTAACCCTTATTATATAAAAAAAATATTATTTTAATAGTTCTAGATTTCCATTGATATCAGACGTGCAATAAATAGACCGACTGCGGAGTATTCAACGCACAATTTCTGTTTTAGACAATTTCGTTTCCAGCCTTGATCAAACACATACATTAAGTACATTCTTTTAGGCATGTTACTCATCCGGACTTGTTAAAACGCACATTTTAAGTGAGTACAAAATTTATTCCGCACGTGCTTTGAATTTAAAAATATCAAAAACGTGATAACATCTCGTTAATATACTCCGCATTAAACTCGATATTGCAGAAAGGGAAGGTAAAATTTAACGAGATAAATGGAGATCAGTCAAACATAATAATTGAATCGAGAAAGCGGACTTTGTACCAACCTTTGTGCATGCATATGTTCTGCAGTAGACTGGAGATGTGCATAAAAATAACGAATTGTTTTAACTATATTTTGGTTCTTTTAAAGACAAGCGTGAGCTGTGGTAGCTCAGATGGTTAGCGCTCACTGTAAGCTTCACAGTACTCTAGCAACACGGGTTCGATCCCCGCCGGCGCAAATGAAATTGTTAATTGCAATTTTAAGTGCTGATTTACCACGTGCACGGCGGTTAAGGAAAACATCGTGAGGAAACCTGCATGTCTGAGAAATAAAAAAAATATATTTCGAAGACATGTGAAGTTCGCCAACACGCATTGGGTCAGTGGCGGACATTTCCTTGCCCTAAAACCCTCTCAGAAATGAGAGGTAGCCTGTGCCCAGCAGTGGAACGTAAATAGGCAACTTTAAAGACAAGCGAACTGCCTCGGTTTCGCCTGGATAGGTTCTATAAATATAAGATAGTCAAAGACCATTGGTTTTATCTATTTTTTGTTTTTTTTTTTAAGGTCTTTGCTTTTCGGATAAAATATAGCCGGGATCCCTCATGTCATTGCTCTCTATCCTTTCGTCAAGTTTCGTCACTATCGGTTGACTCATTCCGAAGATTAGCCCGGACAGACAGATAGACAAACATTTTAATAATGGTTATTTATGTCTTTATACCAATCCAATAACGATCTGAGCGTAACAGAAGCCGATTTTTTCATAATTACATCTCAAATTTATTTATGTGTATAAATTAGAAAATTAATTAGGTGAGACACTAGTATTTAATCCTTATAATTAAGGCTTTAACAAGCCTGAATGACCTTGACGAAACGGCTATCGCAGAGATTTTAGCCAACGTCAACACCGTCTAGCGACAACGTTCTGTATTACTTATAAAAGTGCAAAGATTAATAGACTGCAGAGATGACAATTATAAAAGTGACATACTGCCTGTTATGCTTGCGCATCACTGAGAATTATGTCGTAGTTACGCATCTTCAATTACATTGTGCTGTAGCTTTGTCCGGTAGGCGTCACGAGCTATCAAGTGTTCAAGTTTTAAGTACGTAAGAGTTTTTTATTATATATGTTAAATCGTATTTATTTGTATCGTATTAGTAGATTTGGGTCAAAGCGTTCGCTGTAAATTTTTCCCGGGTTTGATCCCCGACAGCACGAATGCTATTTGTAATTGCAATTTTCGTCAACATGCATTGGGGCAGTTCGGCGGGCATTTCCTTGCCCTAAAACCCTCTCAGAAATAAAAAAGAGTTCTGTGCCCAGTAAAGGGACTTGTATAGCCTTTTACTTTACTTTGTAGCAATATTTATATTATTTATATTATGTTATATTAGATACAGAAGGGTACCTTATGCTGACAAAAATATCACGTGGAGGCGACGAAATCGTAAAACATCTTTGTACCTAGATAAAACGTTCGAAAGATTGTCAATCATGTTATACGCCACATTTTCTATAGAGCGTAGAACATTGCAGATAGGGCAAAATAAAAAATAATCCAAAATATTATGGGAACTATTTATTAATAATATTTGTAGGTATTTATAATAAAAACAATGAAGAAGCTGCAAGGTTCAACTAATAATGTAATACACAATTGTAAAATTCCTGTTTTAATATTTACCAATGGTTAATTGATGAAACGTAGTCAAGATCACTTCATATAAAATATATTTAATTAAAATTGACACATGACCTATTTGGCTTTCTACTTACAACTCGGCGGAAATTTGAAAAGAAGATTTTGTCTTTTCACACAAGTATTGTTTACAACTGGCGTGGTTTCGAAAAGCGTGATTAAGTGTCAGCGGTATATAATCAATTAAATACTGAACTTTTTTGAAATTTTTCTTTGTTTATTTTTGTTATATCTTCTAAAAAACTGACGCCATCTCACTATTTTATTATTTGTTTTTTTTGTAACGCATAAGGATAAGTTAGACTAAGTTAGATTAACTTGGATAAGTGTGTAAGTTTTTTTTAATTTTATCACAAATTTTACCGCAATAAATTATTACCTTTTCTACAGTGATTCTCTCCTCTTAGTTTCGGCGTGACTGTAGGATGTTATACTGATACTGAGGCACCGTCAGTTACTAAGCGGCCATAAATCATTATATATATGTATAGACATAGATAATATATACATTTTTTTATTTTAATATTTATGTTTTTTTGAATTTTGATTGATTTTTTGAAACCTGGTAAAATTATTTTTTTCCATACCAATTGATGGGCCTGAGTATAATGCTAGTTATGCTCTTTGGCTGAAGTTATTTTTTATTTTATGCTCAATTGCAAACAAAACAATATTGATTGCGCATTTCTAAAACAAAATTTTACCTCTTTTCCTTCTAATGGAGCTATTATTAGCACCTAACATGGCGGAATAGTTATTATTATCTATAAGATCATTTGCAGAAACAGTTTTTGTTAACAGTGATGAGTATAAAATTTTATCAGCTGCTTTGTTTATAGTGCCTTGAGCAACACTTTGCCGGTTTCTGTACAGAAAATGATGCTGGATTTGCAAATATGGATGGTCGCTACCATTGAATATAATGCCCGCCATGTTACACTTATTTACATAGAACCTTTAATTATCATTTATATGCATAAAATTCTAAATAGCACTTTTTACACAAGAAAGTAAACTTTTAGATCAGTCCATCTTGTTTTTCACTAATTAAGTGAAAAGTAAAACAAACCAATAGGTCCGTGATTTAAAATTTCTTGCAACTTTTTATAGAAAAGCATGACCTTATCATAATATAATAGTCAATCATTTAGCCATGTGATAAAACTTTTAAGTGTGCCAGTCAAACATTAATGATGATATTCGGGTCACTATACTGGATATAGTCTTTTAAATATTTTGTAGTACAATTGATAATCTTCAGTATGATTGACCGTGTATATGACTTTTATAAGTCTATGTTATTTTTGATGTAAATTATTATTGCAGATAAAAGCCCTTTCACATTTATTGTATTCTCGAATTAAATTAATCGAAATGAATATAAGAATTTTGGCTCTTTATAACTGATCTTTAAATGTAAAACACTGACTTGAAATTATATAATTATCGGCATTTTTTTAATACATTGAACTTTTTTAAGATTGTGTTGAAACTCTACTGGTAAAAAAACAAATATATATATATTTATTATAGTTCTTGATGAAAATAAAGTATGCGCGTTACATCGCATCCCATCAAGAATTTCTAATGTAATTCTTGGTGTAAAGCTAAGACGTGATAAAAACTGTAAACAATAGAATAACAAAACAATCAAAATATTTGTAAATACTTGCTTGGTGACAAACGAGCACACTGTTCACCTGATGGTAAGTGGTTGCTACGTTCCATAGACATCTACATCCATTCTCGATTACGTATCAAAATGTAGATGCGTTGTCACCCGTCAGGACCAAGATGTAATGCCTCGTTTCCAGTAAAAAGTTTCTCCGGTTCTCTACATATACCATACGAAACACAGCAGGGTTAAACTGCTATTTTACATGGTATTCCATGAGAGTGTGGCCCTTCCCCTGTCGAGCCGACCCATTCGTGCTACAACTATACCTACTACTAATATAGCTGCAGCATGGCTCTACCACGTAAGAAAAAATTGACGTTGAAAATTTAAGTATTTTCAGAAGCAACTTTGCAATTATTTTCTATTGAGTGAATTTTTGTGGAATCGTGTTTTGCAAACCGCCACCTGAAATACGTACAATGTTTTTTCGATAACGATGTGAAATTACAAAACGATCCCCATGCATATCAATGTGGCTCTATTCAGCCTCTTAATATGAACATACTTCGGCATTCAGAGATTTTAAAAGTTTTCATGCGTAGATAATGGAAGATATAATATTATATTACTGTCCCGTGTGAGGCAACCTTTATACTTATATACATATTCTCATCATATTTTTATGGTTGGTTAGAAAAATTATATCTAAATGCAAACTTTCACAGGGTAAATTTTTTTTTACTATTTTTACCCAGCAAGTAGTAAAGCAACTACAATCCCATCGGTAAGTGGTTATGTAGCCTGTAAATACATTACGTATATGTAGTGGCAATGGTGAATTGCACTGACTTAACAAAAACCTATTCACTCTTGCCTTGTAGGTAAATATTATTTGCGACCTATTTGTGTGTGTGTGTGTGTGTGTGTGCACGTGTGTGTGCGTATGTGCGTGCGTGTGTGCGTGTGTGCGTGCGTGTGCGTGCGTGTGTGTGTGTGTGTGTGTGTGTGTGTGTGTGTGTGTGTGTGTGTGTGTGTGTGTGTGTGTGTGTGCGTGTGTGTGTGTGAAGAAAAGCGTATGAGAATACGTGAAGAGGAATAAAAGTTGAGTACTACTTCGCTTACCTATACGAGGTTGCCACTCGAGAACCTTCCTATTTTTTATCTGTTTTCCAAGTTATATAGCAAGCCCATTGCCGTTTCACTGTAATATTCCATTGGGCTATGTCAGTTTCTCTGGTTCTACTGCGAATATCTTCATTTCTAACTTTATCACGTAGAGAAACCCCTCTCCAATTTAAAATTTTTACATTTTTTAGATGATAGTTAGTCTAACATTAAAAAAAACCAAAACCCAAGAATGTCTTTATATAGTTATTTATACTTAGGGAAGCACCTTTTTTTTTATTTATTTAAATTGTTTGATTTAATTTGATAACAGTGTACCTAAATGTAAGTATCTGTATCTATATTTCCCTCCCCAATAATATTTTACAAAGTCATACTCATAAAAACAGCGTTTTATTGTAATACATAATTATAAAATTCAGTATCAACTAATTAATAAAAATATGCAACAATAAAATTACATAGGTATTAAAACTATCGAAATCTAAGTAACGAGAGCATGTTGGTCGTTCCACATCTAAATTATATAAAAATGCATTTTTCAATTTCACTAATCAACGTCGCCGCGAAAAATTTCTTCTTCTTTGGGCACTTTAAAAATTAATTTATTTAGCAAATAATATTTACAGTTACCAGTGTACAGATATTAACTAAATTAAGTATTTCTAGTCATAAAAATATTTATAGTTGAGTATAAACTTTTAAAAACTAATATATATTTGAACGAAGTTGCTCCAACACCGAAGCGCGGTCCACCCTCAATGAAGTCCGAAAACGGACTGTGACAGGCTGACAGGGCGACGGAGCATGCGCGCTCGCGTAAATATATTCAATTTCAGGGAAAAATGATATATTCTCTTATTAAACGGGGAATAAAAATAAAACTCTCAATTAAAAATATTGATATTTTTAAGAGCTTTTTTTTAGTGTAAGAACTATTTAAAAAGCTTGTGCCGTTTTGGAGAAATTTTGCAAAATATGACAAAGATAGACACTCTTTGGAGATTTTTTTTTAATAAGGAGTTGACAAAAATACAATTTTGTTCAATTAAAAACATTTACCAAATCCTCTTCTGTTACCCTGTATTTTTTCTATGTGGATTAAATGAACAGTTATTGAGATTTTTTTACTTAAATATCCAAGATTTAGGCATTTCAACCACTGTTAAGGCCTTAATTATTTGTACCTAGTTTGAAGAAGGCCTTGTACCTTCCAAAGTTGCGTGTACCATCACTAACACTATAAGCACAACACTGCTGCACTAAAAAAAAAGGCATATCACACATAAAATTTCGTCAAAATCAGTCCAGCTATTTAGAAGGAGTTCAGTCACATACACACGGCAGAAAAATTATATATGTAAAATAGATATTGTGTTGTGAGTGCCTTCCAAAATTTGTAAAGAAGTCGCCAAATAAATAAATCAATCGTCCTTCTAAAAGATGGTAATTCGTGGGCCGAACCCGAGCGTAGTTGTCTCTACAAGGCTTCCTACTTTACCCGTATATCGTATACAACAATTAATAATTAACATGCTTTAATAAATGTATACTAAGTAATTAAACAGCCATCCCGGTTTCCGTAACCGTCTATTCGGGAGAATACAAAACTATTAATTATAAACAAACAACAGCACTAAGACTCTGGCCTTAAAGGATGACGTAGAGGGTAGGTGCGACAACGATGGTCGTTACTTAGTACGCTTGGGGAGTTAAGTTACCTTAATCCGGGATGTCTACGTAGAGCAGGCAAGTTAAGCCCCACTGAGTACTACAAAATCCTCCAACGTGATTACATGATATAGGCAACGTATTTCGGGCTAAATACGTATACAGAAGTCCCAAAATCTCAGAAGGACTTTACTGTATATAAGACGAAACTAATATAAGTAATATTTTATGTCTGGAAGAAGTCAGTTCAAAATTAGATGAGGTAATTGAACCATTAAAGACTGTAACTTTTTTGTTTCAAGATGTTCCTCGTATCTTGAAGATTTTGTATTAAAATTTTCTTATTCAAGAAATACTTGTGCCTATGAGCTTCATAAACTCATACCGCCATCGCCATTCCTTTTGGAGTACCAGATGTACTGCAGGTTACCATCCACATTAGTTAACATACCGAATGTTCACACTACCATGGAGTGGAATGGCCTGCCGGCGTCTGTTTTTCCGAGTGCGTATTTATAACCTGAACCTCTCAAATTGCGTGTTAACAGGCTTCTCCTGGGCAAACTTGCTCCATCGTAGACCTTAACTTTGCTCTCGGGCCAGATGGAGGTCAATAGCGAGTCCTTTTTTAATAAAGAAATACTTTTCACTCATCGGTTGGTTCGACCGGGGAAAGAACCACGCTCGTACAGAATACCATAGAACTTTAAAATAACAATAAAAATTAATACACATGAGAGTGAATTCAATATTAATAAAATTACTTCAACCGCGCGTGAATGCGCCCTCATTATTAAGTATTAATAGAATGTTGAATTATGTACTTGTATCTGAACCTTATTTAGTTGTTGTTAGTTTTTTTTTAACACCGACGTTTATCCAATGTTTCTAAATTAAACATATATATATTTAAAGGTTTTTATATATATTTTTTATATGTATATTCATAAAGGCATAAAGGTTTTTATATATTCATATATTTAAAAATGAAATCCAAACCCAAGCATACCACTGCAAGACTTCAAGATACTATAAGCTCATTCTGTGTCAGTCAGTCAGTCGTGACGTGCTGTAAAGCACCCGAAACGTTGGGAATTAGAAAGTTAAATTAAACGCGATAAAATCTGTAAAACATAGTTTCATTTATATATATTTAAAGGATTTTGCTAATTTGTTCAAATGTTTGCTTCGATTGTTTTGAGAACTAAATAAATAAAATATGGTACGTGTAAATCATGCAAAGCTACATAGAATGAAATTAAAATGGTCACGCGAATAACGAACCGTTTGATCAACATTTTTCCCCCGCTTTCAATTAACGCAACCGAAACATAACTGGAAAAACATCAAACAAATATCCGCCTCGTTTAGTTTTGATCTGGGGCAGCCGCATCACGTCAATGGTGGTCTCGCCGTGAAATGGAGTAGCTTACATTAGGTTTTTTTTTAAATATTTAAAATAAACTTTATAAAATTTTGTCTTTTATCACCCATATAGCGAAATATGCAAATAATTATATAATGCTTCAGATCTACGTTTTATATGATGTAATGTGTTAGAATATATTTTTATATATATTTTGTATATTTTTATAGTATAACTAGCTGGACAGGCAGACGTTGTTCTGCCCTTTCCAAAGACCTTTCCTATGAAAATATCCTTAAATTCGCAACAAAAAAATATTTAAGGTCACTTATCGGGATAAAAATTATCCTATCTCTCAAGTTGGACCAAACTACACACTATAAAATTTCATTGAAATCAGTTCAATAGTTTGGGAGTTCATCGTGGACAAACAATGTGACACGTACTTTTTATATATAAAGATATTGTGGAATAGGGGTTGTGGAATCAAAATACAGATGGGTCATCTGCGTCTTGATTCTTAATCGAAGATAGATGTAGATGTCTATGTGCACAGTATCCACTTACCATCACGTGAACTGTTTTCTTATTTATCCGGATCATTATGTTTAAAAATTTGTACTAGGCACTTATTCCCTGGGCTACTTAATTTACAATTATTTTCATATAAATTTCTTTTGTACGTGTTTGTCACTGAACTCATAACGACTGGACCGATTTTGATGAATTTGTTTGTGGGTTAAATGGGTATCTGAATGGTTTAGATTTACAAATGAATCCACTCGATGGCGCTATTGTTTAGATCCAAGGATCACCCATACGAAGCCGGGGTGGATCGCTAATCAATTTATAATTAACCCGTCTATTCACTGATATATTCGCGTAGTTTTCAACTAAATTAAAATAGTCGTTAGTATTAGATCTACCCCGTTAGCCAACTTCGCTAATAAATTACGAGCTGACCATTTCCCTTCCGAAGTTCATTCTTGAATTATCGCTGCATATTTCTATAAAGCAGTAACGACGGGTCGTCGATTGTTGTAAGCATAATGTATTGTGTGGCCGAAATTAATTATAGCGTTTGTAAATAGTTTGCTGACATTAAAGTAACAGTTATAGTCTATAAACGACCCCCTTAAATCCAAACCTAATAATAAATAATCTATCTCCCTATTTTAAAAGGGTTACGAGGTATTTTAGAACCCCAAATTTTCTTAAATTCAGATGCTTGATGTTTTTATTCATTCATTCATTCATTACAGGCTATCAAATTCCACTGCTGGACATAAGCCTCCCCATTGATTGCATAATAAGGGGAATATTTGCCATAGTTGTTATACTTGGTAGGCGAATTTGCAACCACAATTTTATTTTCTAGTTTTTATTAGGAAGACGCTGCAGTCTATGTCCTGGTTTTGTTTTTTTGTTTTTTTTTTTTGTTTAGAAGGAACTCTGGCGACTCTTACGGTACCCACGGGATGATATGAGTTGTTGGATATTCACCGCCACTACATGGTTGGGTTTTACTTTAGATTAGCTGTTCGTCGCTAACCTCATCCGCGTGGAATATACTACGATTCGATGGATATTATGGGCTTTAATTTTTTTGTACCGAACTTTTATTATTTATCTTAAATAAAACAAGTCCAAGTTACTCCATATCATATCAGCTATCTGCCAGTGAAAGTCCCGTCAAAAACGGCCCAGCCGTTTTGGAGATTAGCCGGAACAAACAGATTAACAGACAAAATTTTGAAAAATTGTTTTTTTTGCAATAAGTAGCGTATATACTTTCAAATTCATTTATTAAAAATCTGTTATGTTGACACTACAAATATACACTTCAATTTTATTTATTTGTTTAGATTGTTTACAACTAAATCTTATTGAAAATCATTTTTTACTTTACCACTGGTTCGAAAAATATGTTCTGTCCTGAGTAGAACCAGCAGAAACACAGCGGGACTTTTTTTTAAAATAAATTTTACGATATAAATAGATATTTCCTTCCTTTCTTTCTTAGATTTTGATAAATCGGCACTTAAAATTGTTGTTTCATAATGTTACATACAAAGGCATAATATTTCTTTGTACGAAACAATATTTTTTTAACATTTCTTTATTAAGGCGTCCTTAATAAAGGGTAAAAATAAATGATTATATAAATGTAACTACTTTTGTGCCCCGGAGCCCGTCTCGGTTGGTACCATATTGTCGTTACTGTTACCATTAGAGGCTATTCAAACTCCACTGCTGAAAATAAGCCTCATTTGCCATAGTTGCCACGCTTGGCAAGCGCGTTGGCAACCGCAGTTTTTCATTTTTAGTCGTTATTAGAAAGACGCTGTTGCCCATCTCCTGATTTGTTTCCCTCTGTTGCCTCTTACGACACCCACGGGATGATACGGGTTCGCGGATATTAATACATCCCTATTACTTGGTGGGAATTTATTTTATTTCCAGATATTTCCTTCGTTCCTCGCAGAGAATTTAATAAATATGTACTTAAAATTGTTGTTGTTAAATGTTACAACATTTAGCGTTGCCTTCGTCAGTGATTGAGTTAAAGTACAAAATGTTTTACGTTTCTTCTTGTGTTTAGGTATTATACAATGTAAAAATAAATATTTAAGTACATAAATGATAAGACCACGTTTGTGCATCGGAGTCCCCCTCGGTAACCATAAGGTCAATTATCATGAACAAGTAGCTAATCTAGGCTTGGATTCGATGTGAAGGTCAAGCGACCCATGCTATTAAATGCATAATTAGTACCTTTAAAAATGCCTAATTAAATTTTATAACTCATAGCAATATTAAAGAAATTTTAGGGATAAATGATAATGTGTTTTGCCTTTCCTATTAAAAAAAAACATGAATCGATACAAATTCAAAAGTCGAACTAGAATTCAATATAAATGTAAAAGAAGTGTCGAAATCAAATTAAAACTCTGGAATACAATTTCTCTACTTCTACACGGTTGTGTTGCGACTTGCGATGCGATCGGTAGCCAAGTGAATCGTTCAGTTGATTGTGTTTGGATTTTAATGTCTTAAGGAAATTGAATTTGAAGATCTGGAGGAATATCAATGGATCAGTTCGATATCTAGATAGGAATCTTATGCATTGTTTAAACACTACTTCGTTCTAGTTTTGCATCTTGTTGTTGAAATCGCGTTAATTTTATCTCTGTCACGAATCTATCAAGCTATGTAGTTGCATCTTATTTTCATTTTGTGTTTACTTCAAGATCTGTAATTAGTTCAAGGTTATTTTAAACTACAACATATTTTCTTTTCACCCTTTATAATAATAGTAAGTTAGTGTTGTTTTCAAAAATTTCAATACAAAAAATATGCTAAAACACAGTGTAATGAAATATTTAAGCCCCGACTTCAGAATGTGATAATACGAAGATGGTCGGTAGCATATTTCTGACATTATCTCGAAACAATAAAAAATACGGTAACCAACCCACATGCTAGACCTCTTTACTATAGCATTTTTTAATAGGATAGGCAGACAAACGAACAACTAAATCTAGTCCAGTTTAATCCTCAGAAGACACAAGTTTGCGCGTTTACCGCTAAAAAGAACCCCTTTGTCGTATCTCCTCAGTTTCAAGGCACTCCCCTGGTTGCCTCAGCCAGTATCGGAATCCTCGGCGTCGACATATCGAGTGACGTGCAGTTTCGTGGTCACTTGGAAGAGAAGGCCAAATTGGCCTCTAAAAAGCTTGGCGTGCTCAGCAGAGCGGGACAGTATTTCATGCCGGCACACCGCCTGCAACTTTACAAGGCGCAGGTTCGGCCTCACATGGAATACTGTTCCCATCTCTGGGCAGGGGCTCCCCAGTGCCAGCTCCTTCCACTTGACCGCATCCAGCGCAGAGCAGCTCAAATCGTCGACGACCGAGTCCTTTCCGATCGGCTCGACTCATTGGCGCTGCGAAGAGATGTTGCATCTCTTTGCATTTTCTTTCGCATCTACCATGGGGAGTGCTCTGAGGAATTGTTCGGATCAATCCCAGTCGCCAAATTTCACGAACGCACATCGCGGCAGAACTCCCGATACCATCCACACCATCTGGATGATTGGCGGTCCACCACTGTGCAATTTAGAAGATGTTTTCTTCCTCGCACGACTTCCTTGTGGAATCGATTACCATCAGCGATTTTTCCGGACCGATACGACTTAGGGACCTTCAAGAAAAGAGCGTACTCCTTTTTAAAAGGCCGGCAATGCATCTGCAATTCCCTCCCTTGTGTTGCAGTTGTTCATGGGCGGCGGTAGTCACTTACCATCAGGTGAGCCGCATGCTCGTTTACCCCTTTCCTATAAAAAAAAACACAGTCCACCTGATGGTAAGTGGTTGCTGTGGCCCATAGACATCTACATTTACCCTCGTTTGCGAATCAAAATGCAGATGCGTTGTCACCCGTGAGGACTAATAGGAATGCTTTTTTTCCAGTAAAAAGGGTGTTTGGTTATATACACTCACCATACGAAACACATCAGTGTTACTGCTATTTGACGCTGGTATTCTGTGAGAGCGTGGTCCTTACCCGATCGAGCCAACCCATTCGTGCTATAACTATACTACTAATGTAGCTGCAGCATGGCTCTACCAAGTATAAAAATATATATTATAGTCCTCTATGAGGTACTCTATGGGGAAGACCTGAGAAGAATTGAATGGTGATGAATACATGAATTATAATAAATCCTGCGATTGAGGTGATCGCTAGCATCCCCAGGCGGCTTGGCAACCGCAGTTTTTTAATAATTTTGTGTTGTTGTTAGGAAGACACTGCTGCTAATCTCATGTTTCCATTTCCCTCTGTCGTCTTTTACGATATCCAAGGGAGGATATGTGGTAGTGGATATTCTTACAGCGCCACTACAAAGTAGTATTCCATGTTGTATTTATTTTATGTATTCCATATTAGAATATTTTTTACTAGAGTTAACCGAGGCATCCTCAGGTGAAGTAGACTCTGCGGTGGTTTGTCGGTGGTGGCCACGAAAAAAACAGAAAGGAAAATATAACAAGCAGAAATACACAAAAAGTTGTCTTGCAGCTAAAGGTGGCTAAAATTTTAAATTCATAAGCGTTCTTTAGTTTTTTCTCTTAATACAAATGTGCTTTTCTTCACGTCAAGTTAACAGACAAACCCAACATTTTCGATTCGCGTTCGAGATGTGCAAAACGAAGGCATATTTTTATAAAAATAAGCATGACCAATCATCATCATCATCATCATCATTACAGCCCTTCACAAGTCCACTGCTGAACATAGGCCTCCCCCAAAAAATGACACAAATCACGGTCCTGAGCCACCTGCATCCATCGACTTCCTGCATAACTTACCAGGTCGTCACTCCATCTAGTTGGGGGACGCCCTACACTTCGCCTGCCGGTACGAGGCCGCCACTTGAGAACCTTTCTTCCCCATCGGTTGTCGGTTCTTCGAGCTATATGGCCGGCCCATTGCCACTTCAGCTTACTAATCCGTTGGGCTATGTCGGTCACTCTGGTTCTACTGCGGATATCCTCATTTCTGAGTTTATCACGCAGAGAAACTCCGAGCATAGCCCTCTCCATAGCTCGCTGAGCGACCTTGAGCTTCGTCATCCGGCCAGCAGTGAAGGACCACGTCTTAGTTCCGTATGTCATCACTGGCAACACGCACTGGGTGTACAGTCTCGTTTTCAAGTTTTGAGGTATACCTGACGAGAAGATGTGCCGTAATTTCCCGAACGCTGCCCAACCGAGTTGAATCCGTCTATCGAAGTTGGACTTACCTAGTCGGACTATTTGTCCCAGGTAAACATACTCGTCAACAACTTCGAGCTTAGTGTTCCCAACAACTACCGGCATAGGTGTGACGTGGACATTAAACATGATCTTTGTTTTGTCCATGTTTATCTTAAGACCTATCCGTTGGGAAACACTATTGAGGTCATTGAGCATAGTGCTTAGGTCCTCCAGCGATTCTGCCATAAGGACTATATCGTCGGCAAATCGAAGGTAAGTGATGTACTCACTAGTGATGTTGATACCGTATCATTTCCAGTCCAGAAGTTTAAAAAAGTCTTACAATGCAGCGGTGAAGAGTTTCGGGGATATGACGTCACCCTGTCTTACACCACTCTGCAGTTGGATAGGTTTCGTACTCTGGTTCTGTACTCGGATAGCCATCGTAGCTCTTCTGTACAAACACTTCAGCAATTCGATATACCGACAGTCAACTTGGCACCGCTGAAGGGAATGCAGCACCGCCCAAATTTCGATAGAATCAAAGGCTTTCTCATTGTCCACATACGCCAGACATAGTGGCAAATTGTACTCCTCGGACTTCTGTACAATTTGCCGAAGGGTATGTATGTGGTCTATGGTGCTAAAGCCCTTTCGGAAACCGGCTTGTTCGGGAGGCTGGAAGTCGTCAAGTCTGCGCGCGAGACGATTCGTAATGACTCTCGAAAACAGCACGTAGACGCGGCTCAGAAGGGAAATCGGTCTGTAGTTCTTCAAGAGAGCGTTGTCACCTTTCTTGAAGAACAAGACCACAGCTCTGAGGATGACCAAGAGAGCAAATTATTTACTGACCTTTTTAATGAACTTAGCAATATCACAACCTCAAGATAACACATTGAACGTCATATATATAGTAAAATAAAACTTACTTATCTTTTTTTCCACCTCTAGAAGTGGAACGTTTTCTTCAAATTTAAATTGCATCACTCTTAAGGAGTAGCATATAAAAAGGTAATTATAAAAATCGGTTTACAATCGGTGGAGATATCGCGTAACATACAAAACATACAGTCGAGTGGGAACTCCTAATTTTTTAAAGTCAGATTTATAGCCTGTGTACATCCCGCTGCTGAAAAAGTAGCTCCTCTCATTTCAGAGTTGGTCAAAAACCCAACTAAATAAAGTGAGCACCCCATAAATTATGCAGGTAAGTCATTGAATCCAGGTGGCTCAAGACTGTGCTTTCTGGCATTCCCTGGGAGAGGCCTATGTTCAGCAGTGGACGTGAAGGGCTGTAAAGGATGATAAAAGAAAACTTTGCTTAGGATTTTAACAGTGGTAGAGCCAAGCGGCAGCTTTTGCTGTCGCACGGATGGGCCGGCTCGAACCGGAGTGGTACCACGACCTCACAGAATACCAGCGTGAAGTAGAGGTTTTTCTCTGCGTCGCACTTGGTGAGTGCAGGTGGTCGGAGGCCCAATTATGCCCCCCCCCCCAATCCATCAACATGGTAGTGGAATTAAATAAAAGACTACCCCAGGAGGGTACCAGCACCCCTGGAGAATCCTAAAACATCCACGACCAAACTACTTCACCCCTGACCGTGGATCCTCAGACTGCGCCGCGTATTCTGGGGGGGTGGGGCAAAATTCCGCTCGCGACTAATGCTGCTCGAAGCAAACGGAGTAATACAACCAAGGCGACCCCTGTCACGCTGTCCGTGAATTTTTGCAACATCAGGGGACTTCCTTCCAAACTTAACGCTGTCCATTACCATCTAGAGAAGGCGAACCCGGCCTTGCTCTTTTTAGCCGAGACTCAGGTATCCTCTCCGGCTGATACTTCATATCTCTCCTACCTGGAGTACAAATTGGATCACTCCTTTTTGCCCCGGGCTGGAGTTTGCGTATACGTCAGAGAGGACATCTGTTTTCGACGTCTCGGCAGTCTTGAAGGTACGGACCTGTCCAATCCATGGCTGTGCGTAGACAGCGACGACCATCCTCGCGTACGGGTGCCTCTATAGCTCCCATAGTGGTAATGCCGACACAGACCGACTCATCGACCACGTCCAAATGGCTACAGACTCCGTGCTACAACAGGTCCCATCCGCAGAGATCGTGATACTCGGTGATTTTAACGCCCACCACGCTGAATGGCTTGGTTCTCGTTTAACCGATCATGCGGGTAGATCTGTCTATGACTTTGCTTTGGCATATGGTCTAACACAACTGGTTACTTCGCCTACGTGGATCCCAGATGTGGAAGACCATGTACCTTCCCTGTTGGACCTTCTGCTGACCTCTCATCCGAAAAGATATTAGGTCTCTGTGGATGACCCTCTGGGCTCTTCGGACCATTGTCTAATCCGGAGTACGGTGGCACTCACGCTCCAATCGCTGTTGCGATCTGCAGCTTGCCGCCGTGCTTGGCACTATAGGTCAGCCGATTGGGACGGGATGCGGTCTTTTTTTGCATCCTACCCTTGGGGGCGGGTTTGCTTCTCGCCGGAAGATCCTAGCATTGTTGCTGATTCTGTTGCTGATGTGGTACTTCAGGGTATGGAACTTTTTATTCGATCCTCTGTGGTGTCCATTGGAGGCAGATCCCAGCCATAGTTTGGTCGCACCTGTAAAATAGCATCACGCTATAAGCAGGCACTCCTGGGTACCGGGCCTGGGCTGACGCATCAACGGGATGTCAACAACTTCAAAAACGTCAGAATTGGCGAGAAGCTAGTTCGCCTTCCTTCGAGAACCTGTGCATTCTGGTCTTTTGCCAAGGCTGTCCAAGGGAACTTCTGTCAGCCATCTCTTCCACCTCTGCACAGAGAGGACGACTCACTGGCCCATGCCGCAAAGAAGAAAGCTGATCTGTTGAGCTCTCTTTTTGCGGCCAACTCGACTCTAGATGACGGGGAAACACACTGCTGACCATCCCACGTTGTGAGTGCTCCATGCCGGACGTGCGGCTTACACAGCGCTCGGTTCGCAAAGCACTCTTCTCCCTGGACATCAGCAAGTCGAGTGGGCCCGATGGAGTCCCTTCCATTGTGCTGTAGACGTGTGCTCCGGAGTTGGCACCGGTTTTAACGCGTCTTTTCCGGTACTCCTACTCCCAAGATGTAGTCCTGAATTCATGGAAGACAGCTTTGGTCCACCCGACCCCTAAAAAAGGCGACCGACCAGACCCGTCCAACTACAGGCCTATCGCCATCACCTCCTTGTTCTCCAAAATAATGGAATCCATGATAAACTGCCAGCTTATGAGTTACCTTGAGGATCATCAGCTAATTAGTGATCGCCAGTACGGTTTTCGTTGGGGTCGATCAGCTGGTGATCTTTTAGTCTATCTGACTCATAGATGGGCGGAGGCAGTAGAGTCCAAGGGGGAGGTATTGGCCGTTAGTTTGGACATAGAGGAGCCTTTGGTCGGGTTTGGCACAAAGCGCTTCTTTCGAAGCTTTCTTCCTATGGGCTTCCCGAGAAATTGTGCAAATGGATCACCAGTTTCCTTGCTGATCGGAGCATCAAGGTCGTAGTAGACACAAGGCTGCGTTCCTCCTGCATATCAATGATATGTTGCTAACTGGTAGCATTTATTGCTATGCGGACGACAGCACTGGTGATTCCTTATATACCGGCCGTGCCAATATTTCTCGGGAAAACGTCAACAAGTACCGGGACAAACTGGTGTCTGAAGTCGAGTCTTTGCTTAACAAAGTCTCAGATTAGGGGCGACTAAATCTAGTCCAGTTTAATCCTCAGAAGACACAAGCTTGCGCGTTTTCCGGTAAAAAGAACCCCTTTGTCGTATCACCTCAGTTTCAAGGCACTCCCCTTGCTGCCTCAGCTAGCATCGGAATCCTTGGCGTCGACATATCGAATAGTGTGCAGTTTCGTGTTCACTTGGAAGTGAAGGCCAAATTGGCCTCTAAAAAGCTTGGCGTGCACAGCAGAGCGAGACAGTATTTCATGCCGGCACATCGCTTGCAACTTTACAAAGCGCGAGTTCGGTCCCACATGGAATACTGTTCTCACCTGAACTTGGCTGCTAGTGGCTGGAGCGAACAAAAACTAAAAGATAGCTGCAAAATTGCATTCAAAAAATGGTGGAGAGGTAGCAGGAGGACGACAGTCATCCTACAGTGTTCGCCCGCCTTGAGGGACGTCCTGATTGGGCATAACCGATTATACATCGGCTGGGACGTGGTGGAGCCGTGCGATTATGTGGATATCACGTGCTGCCAGAAATGCCAGCAGTACGGGCATCCGGCTAAATACTGCCGTTCTAAGGAGACCGTGTGTGGGAAATGTGGGGAGACGGGACACGAGCGTGGGGCTTGTAAAGCAACAGAGGAGAAGTGTGCCACATGCAAGCGTTTTGGCCGTCCCGACTCTGGCTCGCACGTAACCATGGCAAGGAACTGTCCAGCAAGGCTGTACGCAGAGCAACGCTCCGTGGCCACCACACAATACTGTCGATAAGGGCGTCCCTTCTGTTAAGATAGGACAGATAAACCTGGGTCGGGGGGAGCTCGCCACGGCTGAGTTGTCCATCCTGGCGCGTGAACTGCACCTGGACATTGTTCTTGTACAAGAACAGTACTCCCAGGCTACGGGGATCGTTCAGGTGGGCGGTCATCTGTGGGCGGGTGTCTATCTTGCCGACCCAACACTTGGAGCAGCTGTGTTTAGTCACCTGAGTAATGAGTTTTGTGTAGTGTGCCATGTAAATCGATGGGACCTCTACGTGGTGTCAGCGTACTTCAAATTTAGCGACGCCATCGACGACCACCTGCACCACCTAGAGGTCACTCTGAGTTGCCTAAAGGGCAGAAGGGTAATCATCGGCCTCGACGCCAATGCGCACTCGCCACTCTGGCATAGCGATCGACGGCACTACGTGGGAAGAGACCAAAACGTTGTATACCGAAGACAGATGATGGAGGACTTTATACTTTCACAGACACTTACACTCGCAAATCAGCCCGACCAGCCGTACACATACTGTGGACCTGGAGGAGAGTCAAATGTGGACCTCACTCTAAAAAGTGGAGATGTCCACGTCACTGAGTGGCGAGTGCACGAGGGGGTCTGCGCCAGCGACCATAACTTAATTACATACACGGCCACTACCAGCAGGCCGACCACGTGCGCAGCACCTGTTAGGGATCCTCCTCGTTTTCGTGACCGAGGGGTGGATTGGGACAGGTTCCGGGCGATTGTCAAATTGCGAATGGGATGATTGCATATGAAAAAACCCGCGGCTCTCCTGGCGGAGGAGTTCTCAGGGGTCATCATCCACTCCGCGGAGGATGGCCTAGGGGAGCGTCGCCGCAGGGGGTCGGCGGGGTATGAATGGTGGACCTCTGAACTAGATAAAATTAGAAAGTTGCAGTGTAAACTCAGGCGTGTATGGCAGAGTAAAAGGCGTTTGGGAGGTGGGTCGGAGGAGATGGCCAGAATGGCTTTTCATAACGTGCGTGCGAGATACAGGAGGATGATGGTGGAGGCGCAGCAGTCGCATCACGTGAAGGTTGCCAACTCTGGCAACGAGGATCCATGGGGCATGGCGTACAGGTTGGCCAGCGGGAGGGTGCGTCCCATGGAAAAGTGGTCAATGGGATCGCCTTTGCAGGTGGGCACCCGGATAACATCGAAACAGCGATGGTTGATCTTGTGTCGGCGCTCTGTCCTGATGACAGGCCTGAACGTGACATGCCTTAACGCCAGCAGGTTCGCCTACTGGCGGCATTCATGCCGTCTGGTGGGGCTGCGTCTCCGCTTGCGGTTGGGGAGCTGGGAGGTATAGTCAAGGCTTTGCCTAACACGGCTCCGGGACTTGATGGAGTGAGTGCGCGAATTGTGAGGAATGTTTGGATGGCAGCACCGAGGGAATTCCACTCGGTGTACGCCAAGTGTGTGGTAGAGGGGGTTTTCCCTAATGTATGGAAGGACGGAAGATTGATTGTCATTCCCAAGGGTAATGACAAGCCGCTCACTGACGCCAAGGCATACCGTCCGATAACGCTCCTCCCTGTCTTGGGAAAAGTACTGGAACGAGTAATGCTGAGATGTGCTCCTGCGATAAGTCGCGGGATATCTGAGCATCAGCACGGTTTCTCTCCGGGGCGATCTACAGTAACAGCGCTGCGTGTCTTGCTCAGCACAGCAAGGTATTCTCGGGCATGCTACGTACAAGCAATCTTTTTAGATATCTCCGGCGCCTTCGACAACGCCTAGTGGCCGATGATGATGGTCAAAGCGAAACGAGGTGGTTGTCCACCCAACATTTACAAAATGCTAGTGGACTACTTCACCTCCAGACGTGTGGGCCTCTACATCGGTGACCGGGTTGAGTGGAAGACGTCGACCATGGGATGTCCTCAAGGCTCTGTGCTGGGCCCAACACTGTGGAATGTATTGATGGACGATCTACTCCGACTCCCTCTGCCTGAGGGAGTAGCCATGACTGCCTACGCTGACGACGTTAATATTCTGATTGAATCTGAAACCAGAGCGGGTATCGAATCCAGGGCCAGAGTGTCCCTGGACCTTGTACGGGGGTGGGGGCTAAGGAATCGACTGGAGTTTTCCTCATCAAAGTCGACCACCATGACGGTTAGAGGGAAACTTCAGCGCCCTCCTGTTATTAAACTTGGTGGAGAATCCATAAAGACTGTAACTAATGTTAAGGTACTAGGCGTGGTTTTGGACTCGGGACTGTCATTTGTGCAACATGCGTCCGATATCTCTGAAAGAGCGACCAAGGGATTTGGCAAGATGACTCGCGTATTGACATCCTCATGGGGTATCCGATATCCGAGCCTAAGACACGATCACGTACGCGGCGGAATGCTGGTACGAGCGTGCGAACATGTACACAGTCCGTAGCGTGTTACTGAGATCGCAGCGATCAGCTCTCATACTGTTGACAAAAGCGTATCGATCAGCCAGCTCGGCGGCCTTACCAGTGCTGACTGGTGTTCTCCCTGCTGACCTGGAGGTCATCCGTGCTGGTAGGATGGGTACAGCACGTTTGACCGCGCCCAAAGAGGAGTTGAGCAGACGGAAGCGCGAAATCTGGACTGAGGTGATCGGCGCCTGGCAGGAACGATGGACGAATGATACAAAAGGACGTGAGCTACATCGGTTTTTCCTGGACGTGGCGTTGAGACTCAGGTATACCTGGGTCTCACCGGACTACCAAACTTCCCAGATTCTCACCGGGCATGGATGCTTTCGAAAGAGACTGAGCGACATGAGACTGTGTGAAATTAGTATGTGTGAGTGCGGTATGACTGAGGTGGATGTTCACCATGTGTTATGGGAATGTCCTCTGTATGACGACCTAAGAGTGAAAATGATGGATGGACTAGTTCGTCCGGTTTAGGGACCGATCTACTACTCGGATCTCGTCAGCGATGTGGTTAACTACAGGCTGTTGCGCGAGTTTGCGCATAGGTGGTACGATCGCAGAAAATGGCATGACAGAGGGCTGGTAGGAAGGCCCGACGACGTAGGCATAAGTGTGTTGTCAGCCCCAGAAGGGGGAGAATGACGTTAAACTGGGACAAGGAACAGAATAAATATTTGTAGGGAGTCAAGAAAGTGCGCACGGGAAAGAGCCACGTGCAATTACCGCGTGCATCTCCCGAGATTCGGCCCGTATGACCTGAGGGTCGGTGGGGCCATGGGAGGTGGTGGGTTGTTCTCACCTGTGGGCCGGGGCACCCCAGTACCAGCTCCTTCCACTTGATCGCATCCAGCGCAGAGCGGTTCGAATCGTCGACGACCGAGTTCTTTCTGATCAGCTCGATACACTGGCACTGCGTAGAGATGTTGCATCTTTTTGCGTATTTTATCGCATCTATGACGGGGAGTGCTCTGAGGAATTGTTCGGACTAATTCCAGCCGCTAAATTTCACCATCGCACGTCGCGACAAAACTCGCGTTACCATCCATACCATCTGGATGATTGGCGGTCCACCATTGTGCGATTTAGAAGAAGTTTTCTCCCTCGCACAACTTCCTTGTGGAATTAATTACCTCCAGCGATTTTTCCGGACCGAAACGACTTAGGAACCTTCAAGAAAAGAGCTTACTCCTTTTTAAGAGGCCGGCAACACATCTACATTTCCCCTGGTGTTGCGGTTGTTCATGGGCGGCGGTAGTCACTTACCATCTGATGAGCCGCATGCTCGTTTGCCTCCTCTTCTATAAAAAAATAAGGATCAAATTTGGTTTGCTCGGCTTATCCTCCAAGCTACTACGGCGTATAGTTTGAATAATGAGCATTAGAACGCATTTAATAAATTATTAATATTTGAATATTATGTGCACTTTAATTAAACTAATCACCGACGCATTTAACTTAATTGTAAAGTGTATCTTGACGGCTCCGTGGCACAGTGGCTTAACATTGAGTTGTGGCGATAAGAGCCGCAGGTTGGAATCCGAACGATCCAAATAGTACGGCCAATTTTTCCTTATGCAATTTATGTTTGTTAACTCCTCCAGCTGCTACTGGAGAAAACCAAGTGTGGGAGTGACGTTTAAAAAAAATAATGAAAAGCCGCCATAAACATAGACTAATTAAAATACTGTCATATAAATTTCAAGTAGTTATGCAGTGTTACATGACAGTATAAGACAATTGTCGTTGCTCTCGAGTCTGTAGTGGTCACTTAAGACAACCCTCCTAACACTTCAATGAATTTGATATCAGCACTTGAACACGATGGCCGTCAGAGAATGAAGGATTGTTAACTGAGCACTTAGCGGTTGAACAAGACAAGGAATGTTACCGACGAATCATAATTTTTGAGAAATTTAAATTTATCACTGTTTGAATTTTTTTCACTCATTCAGTCTCATGTTGGTCTAAGATTTATAGGACATGTTTATGTGGGACTTATAATAAAAAATAATTTGCCAATGCCAATTTAATTGGATATGTGGTTTGTAATTTTTTATAGGATAAGGTGACAAACCAGCACACAGTCCACCTGATGGTAAGTGGTTGCTGTGGCCCATAGACATCTATCTTCGTTTGATTAGGACTAAGATGCAATGTCTCTTTTCCAGTAAAAATGGTCTTCGGTTCTCTACATTCACCATACGAAACACGGTAGCATTAAGATGCTATTTACGCTGGTATTCTGTGAGAGCGTGGTCCTTCCCCGGTTCCCACTAATATAGCTACAGCATGGCTCTACCACATGTTGGGTTAGCCAACTATCAATTCTTTCCCGGTTTTCCAATCCAAACTCATATTTTTTAAACATGGTTGGTAAGTAGCCTGTAGTTGGTAGTAACCTTTTTTGGACTTTGTCAACCTCCTCAGGCACTTTGACATGAAGCACACCTACTTTGACATATAGCGTTACTGGCGTTACCGTACATGTTACAGTAGGTAATGCATCACGCGACCAACATTGACAGTGAATTTTGTTGCGTGCCAATAAGAGCAATTTATAACTTTAAAGACCATTTGAGAGAAAAGTTATAATATAGACCTTCAACCTATTTCTGAAAATTTAGTGTATGGTCACAAAATGATGCCATGTTGTGTCGGCGTAGGGAAATTTATTACTCCATGTCATCCCGTGGGTATTCACTATAAATTTCTCGTAAGGCTGCAGCAAATAACGCCTTAAAAGCGTCATAAAGTCCTCCAGACCGATTTCAGTCATGGGGGCCGGTCTCAACGGAACTAGCCATCTGCGCAGGACAGTATTATAGTGTTTAAGTGTATGTACAAGCACAGGTGCACTCTCTATTCCTTCACTCTCTCATAGTCCAGTGGGACCGTAATCCGACACGACCGGAGAAAGATCAGACACAGGACCAACGGCTTCCTTGCTTTCCGAGGCACGGGAGTGAAAAACCGCCAACATCCTGACTCCGGACTGCTACTGAGAATTTCTTACAGAAAATCCCAATAACTGATTTTGGCCCAACGCCGGGATTCGAATCCGGGACAGTATCAGTTAGTTGTTGCCTTCATGGTCTAGTAGTAGCGTTTACGACCACTAGAACAAGAAGGCAGTCAAGCGTAAAAGCATGAAACGTGTTTAATTGGAGATATATTATTGTCTGTTAAATTGAAACAAACCCTGTCAGAAATGAGAAGAAGTTTGTAATACGCACATATATATATATATATATATATATATATATATATATATATATATATATATACATATATATATATATATATATATATATATATATATATATATATATATATATAAAGATATAATATAATATTCTTTGTCTATGTTACGTGCCTTGAAATTCCTCTAATTTGAGAGATTTTGTCACAAAGTAAAACTTTAATGTTTAGTATGTTGCTATTTAGTTTAAGTTCCCTCCGTATAATCGAAGTATGAAGGTAAGGCGAGAAATTAATTTACGAACCTAAATTCGTCGCTTTGAAATTCCTACTAAATAACTTAACGTAATTACGTCTTATGAGAAAATTAAATGTTTGTGTGAATAGGACATTTTGCTAAACTTGTCTTCAATTCGTTCGTGGTAAAGATAGGTAATTGCTTAAAATCTTAAACTATAATTTGCAAGTTATGCAAAAGAACCTCTTTAATTTTGAAATATGTCTAGATTTATATTTCTTGACTCTGGCAACATAAGGAAATGTGTCAACGGTTCACTCGTCTCGTCCGGAATTCGTTAAATTCGACAAATGAAAAGAAAAGCCAACTGCTGTTTAACACAGTGGAAAGATAATCCATAAATGTCAGACTCGGATAATTGACAGACAGGAATAACGATAAGAAGAGTAGTCAGATATGTCGATCGAAATTTAAAAATGCTTAAAATAATAATATATGTTATGTTCCAATGTTAATTTTGATCTCAACAAAATCATAAATGTGAACAACGAGCCATGTTCGGTACGAACGAAATTCGGGGTAGTCGGCTACGTTGATAAAAGAGCTGGTATCTGAACTATAACATGTATTAACCCTGGTCTTGTAGTTGGGGGTGAGCCACGTGCTCATTCGCTCTCTCTTCTAAATAAAAAAAAATAAAGAAGTTGACATCACAGCTAATGAATTGTATACTGTCGGATTGCATATAAAAGAAACAGAAGCGCCATGACACGGCGCTTGAAAGTTATCTATTAAAAATATAAATTATTTACTTAAAAACTTGTTTAGTAATCGAAAATAAAAAACAACAATCTTCTGTATTTAAATATGTAAGGTTATTCTTTTCAATTTTATCGGCGTACGTAGGTAAACTATACATATATTTTTAGAGAAAGTCTAAGAGTTTATGTAGTAGAACCACGCTGCATCCATATTAAGGTTGTAGCACGAATGTGTCGGATCGAACAGGGAAGAACCACGCTCTCACAGAATACTAAAGTAAAATTGCAGAATATTACTGCTGTATTTCATATGGTGAGTGAAGTTTAATGAAACCCTTATTACTGGAAATGAAATATATTCTATTTAAGTCATGAGGGGATCAACTTATCTACATTTTGATTCTTAACTGAAAGTAGATGTAGATTTCTATGGGCCAGAGCATCCACTTTCGATAAAGTGTGTGTTTCTTTGTCAGCCTTATTCTATAAATAAGAATAGCTTACTGTTTTGTTTGTATTTAAAATTTTGTTTTGGAAGCATCAGTTATCTTAATATATTATATTTTTCTACTGCCATAAACTGTATAGATTTGGCTAAAATTCATTCAAAGAGCCCATTTGAGTCAACATAGCTTTAGGCTGTATAATCATCATCATCATCATTATATCCTTCCACAAGTCTACTGCTGAACATAGGCCTCCCCAAGGAATGCCACAAAACATGGTCCTGAGTCACCTGCATCCATCGACTTCCTGCATGTTTTACCAGGTCGTCACTCCATCTAGTGGGGGAACGCCCTACACTTCGTCCGCCTGTACGAGGCCACCACTCGAGAAACTTTTTTCCTCATCGGTTGTTGGTTCTTCGAGCTCCTGTTGAGCTATGTCGGTCATTCTGGTTCTACTGTAGATATCCTCATTTCTAGAAACTCCGAGCATAGCCCTTTACATAGCTCGCTGAGCATCTTTGAACTTCCTCATCCGGCGAGCAGTGAAGGACCACGTCTTAGATCCATAGGTCATCACTGGTAACACACACTGGTTGCACAGTCTCGTTTTCAAGTTTTGAGGTATACTTGACGAGAAGATGTGCCGTAATTTCCTGAATGCTGCCCAGCCGAGTTTAATCCGTCGATCGACCTGAGGTGGGGATAGTGGGGTTATGACGTCAGTACTTGTTTTAGCGTGCAGTGTTGCCGTGTGACTCATCGTAGAAAACTTTGCAACCGTAATGCTAATATAAAACCCAATTAACACGCATTTGTATCAAAATAGCAGAGTGGTTTACACTCTCTGTCCTTGACAAACATCAACCGATGACATTTTAATTAACTCCGGAGCGTGATATTTGTTACCGTCAATTTTGTAATAGCTATTTCCAACAAAAGTAAGTAATATATTATTTCAAACGTGTTTTGAAAATTATTGTAAGGAATTAGAATTTTTGTAAGTTTTAGAACTACGCGGTAGCTGTATTAAGGTTGTAGCACGAATGGGTCGGCTCGACCGGGGAAGGACCACCCTCTTACAGAATATAAGCGTAAAATACGAAAGACAGCACAATTGAGCTGTCAATTTACGCTGGTATTCTGTGAGAGCATGGTCCCACACAGTTCGAGCCTACCCATTCATGCCACAACCATAACAAATCTACAGCTTGGCTCTACCACGTAAAAATGTCAACAGAATATGCACTATTTATCCGTTTCATATTCTGATTTAAATATTCCGTCAAGTAACTCGGAACAGCATTAGGTACTGAATCGTATTCCACCCATTCGATGTATCCATCGTAGTGCTGTGTTTAAATAAGCCGTCTGTGATTTATCAAATATTCACCATAGAAAGCTGAGCAGTAAATTTGGAAATGTGATTTTGTATCTCTGAATATCTGCAAATAAACTTAGACTACTTAGGCCCTGATATGTATGTCGTATAGGTAATGGCTCCGCCCATCTAATAGTAATGTGGCTTAGTTAGTTTCAGCGCTAATGGCCGCGGGTTGAAATCCCGCACGTAACAATTATTCGTATGGCCTACAAATAATTGTTTCGTGTCTGGGTGTTTGTCTTTGTGAAATTTATGTATGTAAACCCCATACTACAAAAAAATCCTAGTGTGGAGGTAACGTTTTTTTTTTAAAGATATATGTACAATCAAATAAAGGCAACTTCTTGTTCAGATAATCATAGTTTCAGTAGTCCCCGTTCGCATATTTAACAGGGCCGATTTTTTATCCCTCAGACAAAATTTCTAACAACATAATAAAATAATTAAAAACATAATTAAATAGGATTAGGCGTTTTTTGCAGAAATCAATTAAATTTTTTTTCAGTAATTTATTTTAGCTAATAATGTTAAGAAATTATTAGCTAAAATAAATTAATGTGTTGAACACAACTACTTTTAAGGATTTCATCGCGTTTAATTCGAATTAGTTTTAAATCTGTAAAATTAGTTTTATTCGATGTTAAATGTTATCATAAATATAAGAAATCATTATATTGAAGATGGCATTAGAACAGCGTGTTAAATAACTCCCTGATTTCTCTGCACAGTCTCTAAAATGAGAGCGAAATTAAAGAGCACCTCCCGCCCTCCTTCAGCTTCAATATTACCCCAACATATCCCAACACGACTATACTAGGGAGGACACACCACGGTCAATAATATGACACATGTTTCGCCTCTAAACAAGACATCCTCACGTGAAGTAGACTCTGTGGTGGCTGAGCGCTAAGTATCTTAAGTATCTTATCAGCTTAATGTAATTAATCAGCTGACTAACTGTCGAATAATTATTTTCTAATTCCCGTATAACTCACGTTAATAGTTATCCTACCGATTTATTCAACAACAGCAATGGTAGCTTCGGGAGGTGAAACAAAAATATTGCATAAACAAAAGTTAGAACTGGACAGACTTTCTATTTTCTTTGAGAAAACTCCGTCATTGACATATATCTGCTGTGTGTGTCAGTTTATGTTCGAGGTGATGTTTGACTAATGATCATTGATTTGTGTAGTGTGTTTTAAAATCATGTTATTTTGATCATAACTAGATTATTTAAGTAATTAATTTAGTATATAGCCGCATATAAATTACAGAAAAAGAGTGTTCGTGAATTAAATTTAAAATAAATATTACAATAATATAGGTTGAAAAAATAAGGGATAAAATAATTAAAAGAATCGGGCGTTACTTTGTGGAAATTAATTTAATTAAAGATGTTAAATGATTAATTAAAATTAATCTTGGTAGTGAAATTGATCTTGGAAAATATCCTTTGATTTCTACTTTGTTGTACCTATAATTTAATACCTTTATAAACTTAAGGGCTTTTATTCATCGCAATATATTAGTAATAGTAGTATCCCATATTCAAAGTACTTAGTAAGTAAATAAAACGAAAAAACTAAGTCATAAGGATAAACTTATTAAAGTAATGTATATTTTTCTGTATGTGCATTATTGTCCTTTCCCTTTAGATAATTATAATTTCTCAGACATTTTACCTTTCTTTTACCTTCCTTCACTTTAAAAGTATACTAGCAACGTGCATAGGTATACAACTTTTTTCTTAAAACAGTTTTTCTTAAAGGTTTGGAAGAAATCCGTCGCGCTTCAGGGCATGTTAATGTATTATCTTTGGTCTCTCAATACATTCATGAAAATGTAATGTACGTAAACAAAAATAAAGGTAGTTATACAAAAGTGAGTGATATTCATTCTGTATTTACTAGGAACAGACACAAGCTAGTAGTACCAGTTACTCGATTCCACCGAGTCAGTAATTAATTCTTGGGGCGATTTATACGCTTATACAACAAAATTCCAGAAAATATACAAAATTTGACCTGCTCAAAGTTCAAAAACTTTATTAAACTAAGTTTGTATAAAAAGTGTTATTATAATATTAAAGAATTTATAGATGATAATAACCCCTGGAAGTGAGGTGATCGCTACTAAGCTATTTCTAATTTGATGTGTTTTTAATTTGTGTAACATACATGATTGTAAGCTGTTATTTAAAAAAAAGTCCCGCTGGTTTTCTTGCTGGTTCTTCCCAGGACAGAGGTTTTTTTTCGAACCAGTGGTAATTATACAAAAGAGTGACTTTCAATAAGTATTATTTATAATCTATATTGAATAAAAAAGTTTCTGTTTCTGGTCATAGTTTCCACTTACGATTTATACGCTTTTATAACAAAATCCCAGAAAATATACAAAATTTAACCTGCTCAAAGTTCAAGAATTTTATTTAACTAAGTTTGTATAAAAAGAGTTATAATTTAAGGAATTTATGGATGGCAATAACCCTTGGGAATTAGGTGATCGTAACCAAGCTATTTCTATTTCAATGGTACAAATGGGCGTGCCTCAAGGCTCAATTGTCGACCCATTTTTGTTTCTTGTATACAATAATGATTTACCTTATATAGTAGTAGATATGACCATGATATAGTATTATTTGCTGATGACACTTCTTTAATTTTCAAATTTAGACGACAATTCCTAAAATATGAAGAAGTAAATAATGATATTTCTGAATTAGTAAATTGTTTCAATGTTAATAATTTGCATTTAAATGGCACTAAAACGAAACGCTGTTAAAATAAGAGCCGTGGTAGCTCCGATGGTTAGCGCTCGCTGTAAGCTTCACAGTACTCGAGCAACCCGGGTTCAATCTCCGCCAGCACCAATGACATAGTTAATTGCAATTTAAAGTGCTGATTTACCACGTGCTGCTCGGCGGTGAAGGAAAATATCGTGAGGAAATCTGCAAAAATATTTCGAAGACATGTGAAGTTCGCCAACACGCATTGGGGCAGCGCGGCGGACATTTCCTTGCCCTAAAACCTGAGAGGAGGCCTGTGCCCAGCTGTGGGACGTAAATAGGCTGCAACTTTAAACGGAATGTGTGAAATTCGTGACTCCAAATGTCAAACAATTAAATACGAATGAGTAATTTTAAATGGGGAGGAACTAAGTCTTGTAGATACCACCATTTTCTTAGAATCACACTAGACGCGAAGTACGAGTATCAATGGAACCTCTGTATATTAAAACTACCAAGCAGACTTAGTTCTGTAGTATATGCTGTAAAAAAATAGAAATCATACTATTGTTGAATTAACTAGACTAGTTTACTTTAGCTATTTTCGTAACATAATGTCGTATGGTATTTTGCTATAGGGACACGCAGCTGACACTGAAATTATATTTGTTTATAGAAGAGGGCCATAAGAGCAATTTATGATTTAAAACCTAGAGTCGCTGCGACAAAAATTTAAGGAAGTTAATATGTTAATACCTTTGGCCTTTCAATGCAAATACAAAAATGCAATGTAAGTCCACAAAAAAAAGGTATTTATACAAAAATAAGTGATATTTATTGTGTAAATACTAGGAACATACACAAACTAGTAGTACCAGTTACTCGACTCCATCGAGTTAGTAATTCATTCTTGGGGCGATGTTTACAACAAAATCCCAGATTTACAAAATTTGACCTGCTCAAAGTTCAAAAACATTATTAAACAAAGTTTGTATAAATGGGGTTACTATAATATTACGGAATTTATGGATGATAATAACCCTTGGGAATGAGGTGATCGCTACCAAGCTATTTCTAAATTGTTGTGTTGTTAAAGAGTCCCGCTGGGTTTCTTGCTGGTTTTTCCCAGGACAGAGGTGTTTTTTCCAACCAGTAGTAATTAAACAAAAGAGTGTCCTTCAATAAGTATTATTTATAATCTTTATTGAATAAAAAGAAAAAGCTTGGCGTGCTCAGCAGAGCGAGACAGTATTTCATGCCAGTATCGCTTGCAACTTTACAAAGCGCAAGTGCGGCCCCACATGGAATACTGTTCTCATCTCTGGGCCGGGGCACCCCAGTGCCAGCTCCTTCTACTTGACCGCATCCAGCGCAGAGCGGTTCGAATCGTCGACGACCGAGTTTTTTCTGATCGGCTCGATACACTGGCACTGCGTAGAGATGTTGCATCTCTTTGCGTATTTTATCGCATTTATCACGGGGAGTGCTCTGAGGAATTGTTCGGACTAATTCCAGCCGCTCAATTTCACCATCGCACATCGCGACAAAACTCGCGTTACCATCCATACCATCTGGATGATTGGCGGTCCACCACTGTGCGATTTAGAAGAAGTTTTCTCCCTCGCACGACTTCCTTGTGGAATCAATTACCACCAGCGAATTTTCCGGACCGATACGACTTAGGAACCTTCAAGAAAAGAGCTTACACCTTTCTAAAAGGTCGGCAACGCATCTGCAATTCCCCTGGTGTTGCGGTTGTTCATGGGCGGCGGTAGTCACTTACCATCAGGTGAGCCGCATGCTCGTTTGCCCCCTATTCTATAAAAAAAAAGAAGTTCCGTTTCTGTTTCTGTTAGTGTTCCTCCTCGAAATATAGCTTTTGCTTCTCAGAAATATAAAATATATTATATTAAGAAGAATATTACCCATTGACGTTGAATACGTAGTAATCACAAATACTATTCTAGTGTAATATATTTAAAGTAGTTAGTAGCAGATTAAAAAAAAACTTTCAATAACACGTGGAAAAATAAAAAAATTTGTACAATAAATATAAACAATATTAAATAAAATAAATACGCATTATTTAGGATAACTCAATAAAACTACTGGACAGATCTTAATCAAATTTATGTGGGAAGCACCAGCTTTCAAATAAATAATCACTAAAATTGGTTCACCTAGAAAAAAGTTCTGACACACATTTAAAAAAATTCAGTCCAATTGAGTACCCCCTCCTTTTTTTTGAAGTCAGTTAATTAAATTGTTAATGAGATTTTTTGAAAAACAGTTAGAGACCGCAATTCGATAAATTACATTAAGCTGTTATAATTAATTTTCTTTACTTAATGGGACAGTAAACAAACGATTAATCTATATCTATTATCTATTATACTCGTATTATTATACATATAATAAATCTGTAGAAAGAATGTATGTTCACGATTCACGCAAAAACTACCAAACGAATTTCCGTGAAATTTTGTACGTAGGCATTAAATGACCGCATTTAACATGTAGGCAAGTTTTTATCAGTTTACGGAAGAGTAAAAAATAAGGGTTCTATTGTTCCTTTTTTTAGGCAGCTATACGTATATCTATCTATAGAAAAGTATGTGTGTATGTAAAAATTAAAGTTTTTGATTGTAAGTGGTTATCAGGAAGATGTTGCTGCTCGTCTACTGTTTCAGTTTCACTCAGTCGCCTCTTACGATACTCACGGAACGATATGAGTTATGTGATATTCTTCCATCGACACTACACGACCGCTGCTACTTAGGATAGAACAAACCATTGAGTGAGACAACATTTTGTGTACGAATATATATCTTCGTAACAAAATGCGTAATGATAGTCGATACAGCGTGTCGGCTTATTTTATAAAACCACTTAAGGTGGAGGGTAGTGGGGTGATGACGTCAGTACTTGTGTTAGCGCGCAGTGTTGCCGTGTGACTCGTCGTAGAACAACTTTGCAACCGTAATGCTAATATAAATTCCAATTAGCACGCATTTGTATCAAAATAGCAGAGCGGTTTACACTCTCTGTCCTTGACAAACATCAACCGATGACATTTTAATTAACTCCGGAGCGTGATATTTGTTACCGTCAGTTTTGCAATAGCTAAGTTATTTCCGACGAGAGTAAATAATATTTTATTTCAAATGTATTTCAAAGTTATTGTAATGATTTAGAAATTTTATACATAAATGGTGGAGCCACGCTGCAGCTTCAGCTATTTTTTTATATTTAAGTTGTAACAGGAATGAGTTGGCTCAACTGGTGAAGGACCATGCTCTCACAGAATACCAGCCTAAAATAGTAGTTTAATACGGCTGTGTTTCTTATGGTGAGTGTAGTCTACAGTCTACATCATGGTAAGTAGATACTGTGGCCTATAGGCTTCTACTCCTATCCACGATTAAGAATCAAAATGCAGGTGCGTTGTCACCCCTGACGACTAAAATGGAATGCCTCGTTTCCAGTAAAAAGGGCCTTCAGTGCTCTAGAGTGTGGTCCTTCTCCGGTAGAGCCGATTCATTCGTGCTACAACTATAATATTTCATCATTGCAGCATCGCTCCACCACGTGCACTTATGCTGATAATGACTATTATTCTTTAAAGAAATCAGTTATATCGTTGAACTAATATTGAGTGTGCAGAATATGCACTATTTTTCTGTTCCATATTATAAATTAAACATTTTTCACGAATGTCTAAGTAACTCGCAACAGCATTACATACTGAATCGTATTTCACTCATTTGACGTATCTCGTAGATCTGTGTTTAAATAAGCGTTCTGTGATTTATAAATTATTCACCATCAAAAGCTGGCCAGTAAATTTGGGAATGTGATGAAGTATCTAGGAATATCTGTAAATAAACTTACTTTTTTTATAGTATAGGGTGATAAACGAGCACACAGTCCACTTGATGGTAAGTGGCTGCTATGACCCATAGACATCTACATTTATCCTCGTTTGCGAATCAAAATGCAGATGCGTTGCCACCCGTGAAGACTAAGGTAGAATGCCTCGTTTCCAGTCAAAAGGGTCTCCGGTTCTCTACACTCACCGAAACACAGCAGTATTAAGCTGCTATTTGACGCTGGTATTCTGTGAGAGTGTGGTCCTTCCCCGGTCGAGTTGACCCATTCGTGCTACAACTATAATAATAATATAGCTGCAGCATGGCTCTACCACGTAAAAGCCTACATAGGGGGTACTAAGAATCTCCGGTGGAGGTTCGGTTGCCACCAAAGATGACTCGACCTGGCAACATACAACGCATGCACCCTAAGGACGGACGAGAAGATCCTGGAGCTGGAAAAGGAGATAAACAAGTTACGCTGGCATATTATAGGATTATCCGTGGTCCTAAGAGAGGGGCAGGACACGGTAATTTTTTCTATCACCGGGAGGACGACCATCTGTCTCAAGGAGGTGTCGTATTTATCGTCCACAAGTCTCTCGTTAACAACGTTGTAAAGATTGTAAGTGTGTCGACAAGAGTTGCGTACATTATACAGAGAATCACCAAACGGTTTTTGTTGAAGGTCGTACAGGTTTAATTACCAACCTCAGCAAGTTCCGATGAGCAGGTGGATGAAATGTATGAGGATATCTCTACAGCTATGCATTCCTTCAAAACCCACAATAGGGTATCAATGGGAGACTTCAATGTAAAACTAGGCACAAGAGAGAACGGTGAGCTGAAAATAGATACATTTGTTATAGGGAAACGGAAACCAAGGGGCCAGCTTCATAGAGAAAGAAAGACTCTTTACGATGAACTCTTTCTTCCAGAAGCGGTCCCACAGGGAGTGGACTTGGTCAAGCCCCAACGGTTCGACAAAAAGTGAGATTGACTTCATTATGACGACCAGACGACAACTGTTCAGTGATGTCTCAGTGATCGCGAGGGTGAAAACTGGTAGCAATCACCGAATGGTAAGGGGCAAACTGAACCTAACGTTAAGTTGGAGAGGTCTCGTCCAATGAAGTCAACGATCCGTCCTCCTCGTGCTCTAGTCCAAAATCTCGAATTCTTTCAGATTGAGTTACAAAACTGTTTTCAGTGCCTAGAAGATTGCAATGCAGTGGAACATTATGTGAATGATAATGAAATGTGGTGGAAATCGGTCGGTCTATCGGTACGGTCGGAGTTAAGCTGTACATAACGGCGGGTCTTGCAGAACTAAGAGAACGGCAAAAGAACACAAAAACTCTCCGACTACTTTCTTAATCACATGGATGTTAGACGGAAAATGAAGCTGCAGTCGTCAATAGAGTTTACAACTACAGGCAACTGAACAGACAGATCTCCAATTGCATGCGTCTGGCCTTACGCAACTTCAATACAGCGTGTATTGAAGAAGCGACCGAAAGAACCAAGGCTCTAAAGTCTTTGCCAGAGATATATTTGCCAGAAAAAGCCAACTGTCAAAGCTGAAGACTGAGTGTGGCAGCATCTTTTCCGGGACACCTGAGATTTTGAGTGATATTGAGAGGTTCTACGGGCAGCTGTATACATCATTGTTGGATCCACACGTAAGTCTGAGTAACGATCTATTAGCAAGTCTTAACCGACACTATTCCGAAGATATCCCGGACGTCAGTCTGAGCGAGATTAGAATGGCTCTTCAGCACTTTAAACACGGCAAGGCCCCAAGTGAGGATGAAATTACAGTGGAGCTTCTGAAAGCGGGTGGAAAACTGGTACTTGAAGTTTCTCAGAAACTCTTTAATTCCGTCTTCCATGGTGGTACCACACCGGAGGTGTGGAGCAGAAGTGCGGTGGTCATGTTCTTCAAGAAAGACGACAGAGCTCTCTTGAAAAAACTACAGACCGAGTTCCCTTCTGAGCCGCGTCTACGTGATGCTTTCAAGACTCATTACGAATCGTTTCGCATGCAGATTCGATGACTTCCAGCCCGAACAAGCCGGTTTCCTAAAAGGCTTTAGTACCATAGATCACATACATACCCTTCGACAAATTGTACAGAAGTCCGAGGAGTACAATTTGACACTATGTCTAGCACATATGGACTATGAGAAAGCCTTTGATTCTGTCGAAGTTTGTGCGGTGCTGCAGTCCCTTCAGCGGTGGCAAGTTGATTGTCGGTGTGTCGAAGTGCTGAAGTGTTTATACAGTAGGGCTTCCATGGGTTTCCGAGAACAGAATCAGAGTACGATCTAATTGCAGAGAGGTGTAAGACAGTGTGACGCTATATCCTCGAAACTCTTCACAGCTGCATTGGAAGAAGTTTTCAGGCTACTTGACAGGAATAAATACGGTATTAACATCAATGGCGAGTACATTACTCACCTTCGATTTGCCGACGATATAGTTCTTATGGCAGAGTTTCTGGAGGACCTAATCACCATGCTCAACGACCTCAATCGTGTATCTCAACGGATAGGTCTTAAGATGAACATGGACTAAACAAAGATCATGTTTAACGTCCAACTCACACCTATGCCGGTAGTTGTTGGAAGCACTAAGCTTGAAGTTGTTGGCGAGTATGTTTACCTGGGACAAATAGTCCGACTAGGTAAGTCCAACTTCGACCGAGAGGTCAATTGACGGATTCTTCTCGCCAGGTATACTTTAAAAACCTGAAAACGAGATTGTAAAGTGATGACTTATGGATCTGAGACGTGGTCCTTCATTGCTGCCCGTATTGGGACGCGGAAGGTTGGTCAGCGAGCTATGGAGATGGCTATGCTCGAGGTTTCTCTGCGTGATAAACTTAGAAATTAGGATATCCGCAGTAGAACTAGATTAACCGACATAGCCTAACGGATTAGTAAGCTGAATAGGCAATGGGTCGGCCACATAGCTCGAAGAACCGACAACCAGTGGGAAAAAAAGGTTCTCGATTGGCAGCCTCGTACCGGTAGGCGATAGGCGGTAGGCCCGTGTTCAGCAGTGGATTTATGATGGAATGTAACGATCTTGATGATGATGACATAGAGCCCATCTAATAATAATGCGGCTTAACAATTAGTTGCAGCGCTGAGGTCCGTGGTTTGAAACCCCGCACGGAATTCTTTTTATGGACTATAAATAAATGCTTCGAATCTGGATGTTTTATAAAATTGATGTATGTTAACCCCCCCTCCCCCTGATACTGGAAAAATTCTAGTGTGGAGGGCCTGTTTTTTTTAAGATAAGAATAATATGTACATTCAAATAAAGGGCAGTTCCTATTCAGCTAATCATATTTTTACAGGGCCGATTTTTCATCCTTCAGACAAAATTTCTTATAACTATGTAACCAAAAAAATAATTAATAGGATTAGGTGTTACTTTGCAGAAATTAATTTTATTAAAGATGTTTTAAAATAAATGAAAATTAATAAGCTATTACACGGATCTTAGCTAGTTAATTCTAACATCTTTAAAGGGATGAAGTTTTTAATATTACTATTTAAACAATATTGAGATTGTAATATTCTTTAGTCCACTCACGAAGGTAAAAATCTTTCTTTTTTTATAAAAAGTAAGAGCCGGCTGGGTGCTAAGACAAAGTGTAAAGAAAGATTTAACTCCTGACTTCAAAATGTGAAAGTACTTTATTCTTTTGAGTTGTTTGAAGCCGGATTTTTCTTTTTATTAAATGTTATTTTTTTTACCTTTCCTACTTTCAATATCTGCCCAAATCGGTCCTGGCAAACTTCGAAGATACCACTATCATGACGATTCCGTTGAAGATAACTTTTCTTAATATAAAATAAGGGTGACAAGTAACATTTAGTAATTGTTATGTAAATCATGTATTACGAACTTGGTGAATTCAAGTTTAAATAAAACTAATTTTACGGATTCTATCGCGTATATTAACTTATTTTTATCTTCCCGACGTTTCGGGTGCTTTCCAGCACCCGTGGTCACGGGGGACTAAGGTGTTTGACGTCCTGCTGTCATAGTTAGCCCGGCTACCTTCAGTTTTTTAATATTAATTTTTGGTTCGATTTACGCAGAATGAGCTTACAGTATCTTGAGGTCTAGCAGTGGTATACTTGGTTTTGGATTTTATTTTATTGATTATGGGATTTCAAGCAGATGGCAGCACCCATCCATCTTCTCTATTGAAATTAGGATGTTTTTTAATTTCAATAGCCTCACGAATCATCCTTGGGAGGAATCGGTGTTCTTTTGCGAGGATTTGTGGTCTATCAAATCTAATGTAATGGCGGGGACGATCTTGAACATGTTCACAAACTGCAGACTTCCCGATACGTCGGTGCTTCACGTCAGCTATATGTTCTTTAACGCGGGTTTTTATAGATAGGATAGGTTTTTATAGGTATTTTTTCTGTACACAGTACAAAAAAAACACAGTAAAAAAAATACCCATACCAACCGATATCTAAATGGTGATTCGCACCATCATCCTTCACAGTTAGCTACCGTGGGAAAATCTTTGTTTCAGAGAGCACGAGGGATCTGTGACAGAAAACATTTGGTCGCCGAGCTTCAGCACGTCAAGCAAGTATTGCAAGACAACAAGCTTCGGGTCCCGCGCCTACGTCACAGTGACCGAGTAAAGCCAGCCACAGTCGAGCGTGTGCCTGCTGTACTACCCTATGTCAGAGGAGTCACAGACAAGGTTGGCTACATCTTGAAGCGAGCTTCCATTAAAACATACTTCAAGCCGCTGAAGAAGATTGGTCAATTTTTACCATCCGTCAAGTGTCATATCCCTCTACAAGATGCAGAAGTGTACAAGCTGGATTGTGAATGTGGTCTCTCGTACATAGGACAAACAAAAAGATCTATAAAAACCCGCGTTAAAGAACATATAGCTGACGTGAAGCACCGACGTATCGGGAAGTCTGCAGTTTGTGAACATGTTCAAGATCGTCCCCGCCATTACATTAGATTTGATAGACCACAAATCCTCGCAAAAGAACACCGATTCCTCCCAAGGATGATTCGTGAGGCTATTGAAATTAAAAAAACATCCTAATTTCAATAGAGAAGATGGATGGGTGCTGCCATCTGCTTGGGATCCCATAATCAATAAAATAAAATCCAAACCCAAGTATACCACTGCTAGACCTCAAGATGCTGTAAGCTCATTCTGCGTAAATCGAACCAAAAATTAATATTAAAAAACTGAAGGTAGCCGGGCTAACTATGACAGCAGGACGTCAAACACCTTAGTCCCCCGTGACCACGGGTGCTGGAAAGCACCCGAAACGTCGGGAAGATAAAAATAAGTTAATATACGCGATAGAATCCGTAAAATTAGTTTTATTTAAATGTGTAGTGTTCGCGTAAATATAAGAAATCATTATGAATTCAAGTTATCTATTTTTCAAGTTATGTATATAAGTAATGGAATGTAGATTATGATCGTCCTCGAGGCTTAAGGGGCCACTCGAAATATTATTCTGGACGTTCCCGTACAACGAGAAATGGCACTCAAATTGTAATTGGTACAAGATATAGTGCATAGTTGTGTATTGTTAACTGGAGAATTCGGAAATCTACGTGTATTATATCAAATCAAAGTGATGAATAGAGAATACTATTATATATTATACGTGATAGAGCCATGATGTGGTTGTAGTATGTTACATTATACGTGGCTCTACCGGGGAAGGACCACTCTCTCACAGAATACCGGCGTAAAATATGTTACTACGTTTCGTATGGTGAGTGCTGAGAGCCAGATACCCATTTTACTGGAAACGACGCATTTTATTATCGTCCTAAGGGGTGAAACGCATCTGCATTTTAATTCTTAATCAAGGATAGACGTAGAAATGTAGATGTCTATATACTGCACCTTCTACTTATCATCAGGTAGACTATGCTCTCGCTTGTCACCCTAATTCTCTAAAAGAAGTTATTCGATCCTCCATTCAGTCTCCAATAGGTCGAATTCGAATATATGTGGAAAGTAAAGACAAATAACTAACTTTGTATTTGCGCATTTAGACAGCTATTGAGCAGATATTGGCAGTATCAGAATTCGCCAGAGAGACGTTCGTATGTTAACAAATTATATATACTCTTGGAAAATATCCTTTGAGTTCTACTTTGTTCTACCTATAATTTAATACCTTTATAAACTTAAGGGCTCTTATTCATCGTAATATAACAATAACAGTAGTATCCTTTATTCAAAGTACTTTGAAAGTAAATAAAGCGGAAAAACCAAAGGATAAGGATATACTTATCAAAGTAATGTATTTTTTTCTGTATATGCATTAGTATCCTTTCCTTTTAGATAATTATAATTTCTCGGATAGTTTACCTTTACCTTTACCTTCCTTCACTAAAAAGTAAAGTAACAACATGCATAGATATACAACTTTTTTATTAAAGAGTTTTATATGTTTGGAAGAAATCCGTGGCGCTCCAGGGCATGTTAATGTATAAACTTTGGCCTCTCAATACGTTTATGAAAATGTAATGTTCGTACACAAAAATAAAAGTAGTTTTACAAAAATAAGTGTTATTCATTCTGTAAATACTAGGAACAGACACAAGCTCAGTCAGTAATTCTTTGTGCGGGCGATGAATACGCTTTTACAACAAAATTCCAGAAAATATACAAAAGGAGAATGGGATTTTTGGGCCTGAAGTTAACTAATTGGTTTATACTTTAAAAAATTGGCTATATTTTTCTAAAGTTAAATACAAAAAACTAGCTCATTTTACAATCTAGATTTCGAAAAAACAATAAAATAATAAATAAGTTAGAAAATCGATTGTATTGATGCAATCGATTTTATATTTATTCGGATCCAAAAAAATTAAATGATAAAGTTGATATATTGATATGATATATTCATTTGGAAATAAAGTATATTATTATTCGCATAAGGAAAAAAGAAATAAAAATCTTATATACAAATAAATCGATTACCATAAAGAATACACTAGTGAAATTCTCTTTTCTGTACACTACCTACCACTAGTAATTTCTATTTATTATATTATAGCCTCCTTGTTTCTATTAGTTTGTTTGACAGTTCAAACTTCAAAACTATTCATTTAAAAAAAGAAAAAGACCAATTTTCGATTTGATTTGAAACGAGTGCAATATAATCGATTCTCGTCCAGCATTTTAATATCTATTTTTAATTATTTATCTGTGTTAACTAGGCAGATAAAAAAACATATCTACAAAACAATATGAAAAAATACAAAGTATCAACATGTTAACAAATAACAGTAACAACAATAACGATATTTCTGATATTCATTTCAATTAGTTGTTGTTGTTTTAATATTCGTTAAGCGTTTCAATATTTTATTTCCTAGATAACCTCAGCTTTTCTTTGGTGATTTTATACTGATTCGCCTTTTATATCTTTAAGAAATTATAGTGAAAAATAACCTGTTACAGTGTTATAACAGTGAAAAATCGCCTGTTACAGTGTAGGTAATACATAAAATCACTTTTATTTTTCATCAATAACTCAGCTCCTAGATTGACAAATCTAGCCAGATTTTCAGGTATGAATGTTTTATATATAAGCTTTCAAATGGTCCGACTTTCATCTTGTTAACATCTGGGCCCAAAAATGTATGGAGATGTCTCCTTCTCCTTTGAGCTACTCAAAGTTCAAAAACTTTATTAAACGAAGTTTGTATAAAAAGGGTTATTGTAATATTAAGGAATTTATGGATGATAATAAATCCTGGGAATTAGGTGATCGCTAATTTGTTTTGTGTTGTTAATTGTGTTGCATAATATATGAGACGGCTCCGTGGCGTAGTGGCTTAGCAATGAGTTGGCTCGCTGGGGGCCGCGGGTTCGAATCCCGCACGGAACAAGTATTTGTATGGCCTACAAATAATTGTTCCGGGTCTGGATGTTTGTCCTTGTGCAATATATGTTTGTAAACTGCCTCCACGATACAGGAGAAAAATCTAGTGTGGAGGTAACGTTTTTAAAAAGAAATGATTGTAAGCTGTTAATTTAAAAGAAAGTCCTGCTGGGTTTTTTGCTGATTCTTCCCAGGACAGAGGTTATTTTCCGAACCAGTGGTAAATTAAATTAAAGAAAAGAGTGATTTTTAAAAGATATTATTTATAATCTATATTGAATAATAAAAGGTTCCGTTTCTGTTTCTGTTAGTGTTTCAGATTTCCTCGAATTATAATTTTCGTTTCTCAGGAATGCAAGTATTCTATGAATATTACCCATTGGCGTTGAATACGTAGTAATCACACATATTATTTTATTCGGTAGTATCCTATATTCAAAATAGTTAGTAGGAGATTAAAAAAATAACTTTCAACAATAATTTTTAAAAGTAAAAAAAGTGTACAATAAACGTAAACAATATTAGATACAATAAATACGCATTTAAAAGGATAACTCAAAAACTACTGGTCAGATATTGATCGAATTTATATGGAAAGCACCAGCTTTCAAATAAAAAAATAATCTTCAAAATCGGTTCACCTAGATAAAAGCTCCGAGATAACACACGTTTAAACATTATTATTTATTTCTACTAATTTACTATTATATATTTATTTCTACGTGTTAGAGCCATGCTGCAGCTATATTAGTAGTATAGTTGTAGCACGAATGGGGCGGCTCGACCGTGGAAGGACCACGCTCTCACAGAATACCAGCGTAAAATAGCAGCTTAACACTGCCGTGTTTCGTATGGTGAGTGTAGAGAACCGGAGACCCTTTTTACTGGCAACAAGGCAATCCATCTTAGTCTTCACGGGTGACAACGCATCTGCATTTTGATTCGCATGCGAGGATAAATCTAGATGTCTATGGGCCACGGCAACCACTTACCAGGTGGACTGTGTGCTCGTTTGTCACCCTATCCTATATAAAACATTACAGTCCAATTGCTTACCCCCTCCTTTTTTTAAAGTCAGTTAAAAAGTAAAAGCCGTCCTTAAATAACTAAATAGAATAAAACAAATTGATATTCTGAGTCGGTGATAAGATTAGTGCACAGAATGAATAAAGCCTGACTTCAGAATGTGATATTTTTTTAAATCAAAAATTGAAATCGAATGAAGTCTAATTTTACTTTATATTAAAACGTACCTCGTTTGGCTCTTTTGAGTGATCTGGGAAATATCACAATCTCAATTTTGGCTGTAATTATTTTTAAAGCCATTTACAAGAACATAGTCCTCCCCAAAAAAGATTTCCGCGAAGAACGGTCCTGAGCTACCTGCATCCATCGACTTCCTGCATCTTTGATGTCATCTAACTGGTCACATTAAAAAGTTGAACCCCTATTTGGCCACCATTATGGATGGAATGTTTTCTCTAAATTATAAAGGACTACCTCTGTAGTATGTTCTATTTGATAAAAAAGGAATCATTAAAATCTGCTTTCAAATGAATAAGATATTGCGAAGTAAAGTATTGTAAAGCCCTAGTGTGGGATGCTACTTGCGTAGACACTCTGGCGGTCTCTCATCTCAGGGGTACCTCGTTTAGAGCCGGGGCGGCATCAGAGGCAGCTGAACTGAGTAAGTGGCGCAGATATGAGTCTCTGAGAGATGACTACATATTTGTGCCATTTGCTGTAGAGACTATCGGTCCGTGGGGTCCACGTGCGGTGAAGTTCCTAAAGGAACTCCATCCGCAGCTGGTCGTTGCTGCTGGTGATAAGAGGGCTGGTTCTTTCCTTGCTCAAAGGCTAAGTATAGCCATTCAGCGGGGAAACGCAGCCAGCGTTCTTGGCACGATACCGCGGGGAGTAGGACTATATGATATTTAAGTTTCTAGTTTTAGTTTTTTTTTTAATTATTATTATAGTTTTTAGTATTGTATATTTTAATAAATAAAAAACTTTATTATTATTATTAATATATAAAAAAAAAGATATTGCGTAAGATGCAGATACAGAAAAAACGTACAGTCGATTTGTAAGCCTCTTCATTTTCTAAAGTCTGGTAAAAAGGTGTTTAACAAACGAAATTTGAATATCTTACGTCGAAAAAGACCACGTTTCGTTTCATTTCAAAGCTTTTAGCTTTTCATTATTGAGAATAAAAGAAGCGTTGTATCATAGGTGCATAAAATACCGCTGTAAAATTTACGTTTAAATATAAGAAGAGAATATTTTAAACAGAATGTAGAATGAAACGTACGTGAACAAATTTTATTAAAATACTTATATTATTTATGTTCACACAATATTGGTATAAGTCAAGTGTTTTAATTTGTGTCGGAAAATATTATTTGAATTATTACGAAAGCCATGATATTGTTGTCGCACTTGTTTGTTGTTTAATTAGTTTTAAATAAATGTTTATCAACTCCTAGTAATAAAAATATAAGCTGATTTTGCTCATCAGGGTAGAAATTACTTGAAATTTAAAACGGGTAAACTGCAAAAGCAACTCTTTGGTTAAAGTAAGTACCAAAATCGATGAATATCGCTGAATATATTGTCGCTGACATAATAATAATCTACGCGTCTTTTCAGTCGATTAAATGGAACTAGTCCTGAGCACTATTAATACTTAATCAGTCTTGAGGTCAAATACGAGCTTAATAGATTAGTAGCCATCGAGCTAGCTGAATGTGATACTTTATTGACTTGACAACGTCTTATAAATCGATGAAGCTCGCTTCACGCACGAAAAAACATGACTCATGCGGCGTTACCTAGGCGTTCCATTTAAGTGCAAGCGAGAGCGCGGAACGAGTGACTATGCGAGCGAATGTGGTGTCAATTGTTTATAGCAACGATAATTGCGGCGATAAAGGTAATGATTATTTCGATATTAAATATTTCTTATGACGTTGTCACGTTATACATCGTCAGTAAACCAACTTTACAGACAACCGATTTTTTTATTTTATTTTTTACACTTTCATCATTTCCTCAATATCATCATTACAGCCCTTCACAAGTCAACTGCTGAAGAAAGGCCTCCCTCAAGGAATGCCAGAAAGCATGTTCCTAAGCCATCGACTTCCTGCACGCCCTGCACTTCGTCCACTGGTATGAGGCTGACACTGAAGAACCTTTTTTCCCATCGGTTGTGGGTTCTTCGAACTATATGGCCGGCCTATTGTCTCTTCAGCTTACAAAACCGTGGGGCTATGTCAGTTTCGTACTGTAACTACATCATAACTTAACTTCTTCTTCTTTTATTTATAAAGTGGTTTGAGTACACTGTTGGATATGGCCTTCTCTCGTTGTAAAAAAGATGTATCGTTATCCTTAGAATAGAATAGAATAGCATATAATAATTTTTATTCAATATTGATTACAAGTAATTTTTATTAAAAGTAGATTTTTTACTTAACCACTAGTTCGGAGAAAAACCTCTGTCCTGGGACGAACCAGCAACAAACACAGCGGGACTTTTTTTAAATAAATTTTACAATATAAATGATTACAAACTACTTACAAAATTTATTTTAGAAACAGCTTGGAAGCTACCACTTCATTCCCAGGGGTGATTATCAACCATGTATTCATTTGTACTATAGTAACCCTTTTTATACAGTTTTTGTTTCACTAAATATTTAAATATGGTGATAGAGAGACCTTATATATTTTCTGGGACTTTGTTGTAATAGCGTATACATTTCCACAAGAATGAATTACAGACTCTTTGGAGTCGAGAGACTGGTATCACTAGCTTGTGTTAGTTCCTAGTATTTATAAAGTGTGTATCACTTTTCTTACAAAAACTTTCTTTGGTTTAGTAAACATAGATTAAATTTTCGTAAATATACCTTAGCAGAAGGTTTGATGATCGCAGCAGTTGACAGACGCATCGCGCTTTTATCTCTGGTCTCCATTACTCGTCTAGGTACATGTGCAAACTTATTATACCTCTATAGTAATGATCCTTATAAACCTACTGAAATGTATGATACTGATATTCTTACTGGCTTTTTCTACAGTCACCCTTTCTTATAGAGTAAGAGTGACAAACGGTCATACAGTTCACCTGTTGGTAAGATGGTGCTGTGGCCTATAGACATAATGGTTTATCCTCGGTTAGTAAAAACGCAGATACGTTTTTTGTTATCCCTGAGTACTAAGATGAAATGCCTAGTTTTCAAAGGGTCTCCGCTTCTTTACACTCACCATATGGAACAAAGTAGTATTAAGCTGCTATTTTACGCTGGCCTTTTGTGAGAGCGTAGTCGTTCTTCGGTTGAGCCGACTCATTCGTACTACAGCCAGAATATAGCGCGGCTTCACCCGGTGTAAAATTTTAACGACTTCTTTCGACTAACATGGAATAAAAATTAGGGTGATGGATTCTATTTCACGTTCGCAAGCACCCTAATCTGTGTTTTTGTAACCCAACCTTTTGAGTTTGACCCTGAGCGAAGAATAAATAAATAATAATAAATACATCATGATTACAGCCCTTCACAGGTCCACTGCTAAACATAGGCCTCCCCCAAGGAATGCAACAAACCACAAAGCACGGTCCTGAGCCACCTGCATCTATCGACTTCCTGCATATCTTACCAGGTCGTCACTCCATCTAGTGGGGGGACGAACTACACTTCGTCCGCTGGTATGAGGCCGTCACTCGAGAACCTTTTTTCCCCATCGGTTATCGGTTCTTCGAGCTATATGGCCGTCCCACTTCAGCTTACTAATCCGTTGGGCTATGTCGGTTACTCTGGTTCTACTGCGGATATCCTCATTTCTAAGTTTATCACGCACAGAAACTCCAAGCATATCCCTCTCCATAGCTCGCTGAGCGACCTTGAATTTTCTCATCCGGCCAGCAGTGAAGGACCACGTCTAATAATAAATACATAAATAAATAAAATTGAAGTCTGTAATAGAAATAACTGGCTTCTATTAAGCTTAGGGATTTTATGCATGTTATTAAGACACAATTGACTGCCCCGTTGGTCTAGTGGTTGTAGTAGTGCGACTACTGATCATGAGATCCCGGGTTCGAATCCCGGGTCGGGCCAAAAAATCAGTTATTGAGTTTTTACATTACATATAATCACGCCTCTTTCCCGTAGGGGTAGGCAGAGACCACTTCTTTCCACTTGCTACGATCCTTATATACTTGTTTCGCTTCGTCCACTTTCATTATTCCCTTCATACATGCTCTACGGTTTAGGGTACTCTTAACCTGGCCTTTTTTCAAGACGTCCCTAATTTGGTCTAGAAATGTCCGCCTAGGTCTACCCCTTCCAACACTTTCATTCACACTCGCCTTATACACTTTTTTCGTCAATCGATCTTCATTCATTCTCTCGACGTGGCCAAACCATCTCAGCATACCTTTCTCAATTTTTGTCACTACATCTTCTTTCAGACCACAACGTTTCCTTATCTTACTATTTCTTATCCTGTCACTCAGCTTAACTCCTATAATACTTCTTAATGCTCTCATCTCATCTGCATTTATTCTGCTTTCATGTTTCTTCTGCCATACCCAACTTTCACTTCCGTACATGAGTGTCGGAACCAACACCCCCTCATGCACAGCCAATCGAGCCTTGTTAGACACCTTCCGACTGCTCATAAAGGAGTGCAAAGCTCCATTCACCATGTTTCCTGCATTCACTCTTCTTTCGATATCACTCTCACACTTTCCATCTCTTGTAAACTTTGACCCCAGATACACAAACTCTTTCACCTGTTCAATTTGTTCATCTTCAATCACGATATTGCAGTCTGTCACTGCCTCATCTTTTTCAAACACCATCACTTTCGTCTTCCTTACATTCATCTTCATTCCCTTTCTAACAAAAGCTCCACTCATAGTAGTTACCATCTCCTCCTGAGATGGTAACTAGTAAGTAATACTTGGTCATCAGCATAGAGAAAACATTTGACGAGTAACTCATTCATTCCCAACCCACTTTCATTCTCTTTTAAATCTGTCAAACAATTGTCCATGAACAGATTAAACAGCCACGGTGACGCTACACATCCCCGTCTAACACCTTTTTCGATATTAAACCATTCAGTGTATGCCCCGTTTATCCTTACACAAGCACTAGAATCCCTATAAAGAGATTGCAATACTCGTATGAGGATACTGCTCACACCGTTCATGGACAGTGCTGACCACAATTCATTCCTCACCACTCTATCATAGGCCTTTTCTAGATCTACGAAAGCGCAGTAGACTTTCTTGTTTTTAGCCAAACACTTTTCGGCTATGCACCGCAAGGAAAAGACCTGATCCGTACATCCCATTCCCTTTCTAAATCCCGCTTGTGCATCCCATACTTTCTTGTCTGTTTCATTCACAACCCTTTCAATCAACACTTTCGCATACAATTTACCGACAACGCTAAGAAGGCTTATACCACGGTAATTTATGCAGTCCTGCCGTGACCCTTTTCCCTTATACAATGGCACGATTACGGCTTTGCACCAGTCTCCATCGGTACTTGCCCATTTCGCCAGCACAGATTGAAAAGGCGGTACAGCTGACTAGCCACCAGGCCCTGTCCAGCCCTCAGCATCTCGACGGTAATCCTGTCATACCCTGCAGCCTTACCTAATCTCATACTTTTCAACGCTTTCACTATTTCATCCATGCTTATCTCATTTTCATCAACATTTATATTAGTTTCCGTGGAAGATGGCAGATGCTGTACCTGCACTTCCTCTCTTTCAAACAAACTTTCAAAATACTCTTTCTATCTCTTTAACACACATTCTTCTCCTTTTATAATGCTCCCATCTTGACTCCTGATTGTACTCAGCTCCGAGTTAGAAGTTTTTCCTCTGGCTGTTTTGATGGTTTTCCAGAAAAACTTAATGTTTGACTGGAAATCTTCAGTGAGCCTCCTATCGAAATTATCTTTTCGTTCTTCTTTCTTTCTAGACACAATTTCTTTTGCTGCTGTTTTCAATCTTTTATACTTCGTTCTTGCTTCCTTTATCTCGTCATCCGTTGCTTTTTGAACTTTTTGGTTAGCTTTTGTTGCTAACCAATCCAACCACGCTTTCTTCTTTTCTTGCACAACCCTTTGTACATCTTTATCCATCCACACGTTATCATTCTTTCTCCCTTTCCTTCTTTTAGCTATCCCGCATACCTCAATCGCAACATTTACAACCCCTTTCTTAAATTTTTCCCACAAATCTTCAATCACTCCTATCTCTTCTATCCCTTTAAAACTTTCTTTCAGTTTCTCTACATACTCGTCTTTCTTTTCTTTTTCTTGTAGATTTTCCACTTTTACTCTGTCCAAAACACTCGTAGGCTCGGCCCCTCGGTGTCGCCACCATTTGAAGAGGCCACGCATTCGGGCTATGACCAGGAAGTGGTCTGTGTCGAGGCCTACACCGCGGTATGCCCGAGTGTCTAGCACTTTCTTCCTCAGTCTTTCATCCACAATTACAAAATCAATCATACTTCTAGACTCACCCTCATCTCTTGTATACAAATGGATCTTTTTGTGGTCAAACATTGTGTAGGCCACGCACAGATTCCATTCCAAGCATACTTCAAGCAGGCTTCTCCCATTGTCATTCACTCTCTCGTCCCCAAACATACCCAGAACTCCTTCATACCCATCCCGCTTTACTCCAACCCATCCATTAAAGTCCCCTAACATCACGATCCGTTCATTTTCTCCGCATTTATTCAAGACCCCTCTCATGCTATCCCAAAATTCCTCTCTCTCTCTTGTTGTGATTTTAGTGACCCACCTCCACGCAGATCCGTCGGTGCATAGACCCCAAGGATAAATAAGCGAGTGAGTCCGACTTTTAACCTAATCCAGAGGAGTCTTGGGCTTACACATTCATGCTCCATCACACATTCAACCATTCGAGATGAAAGAATCACACCAACTCCCTGACAGCCTCGGCTGGTTTGGGGGACTCCCGACCAGTATGCCGTGTAGGGGCCATGAACCGTGGTGTCACATCCTTTCCTCTTGGTTTCGTTCACGCACAGAATATCAAGGCAACGTTCATCCATCATCTGACATACTTCATCTACCTTCCCATCCATTCCTCCTCTTACATTTAACGTAGCGAAGCGGCTCTCCGTGGGCCGCTTTTCGCCCCCGCGAGAAACGAGACGTGATGGGTGGCGAACCACATCGCCGCCATTTTGGTTAATTTTATGGTTTTCCATTGCGTTCCCACGAATAGCGAAGGAAAGGTTTGTCCCCTCAGCAGAGCCCCGCATGCCAGGGTAAGGCTAGCCTAATTCTGGGGTCGCCCGGTCCCAGGGCAGTGTGGCACGCTAACGACTAGGCTCGCCCCTAGCCATGCATCCATCCGCGCGGCCGACGTTGGATTGGCGGAGGGTAGGAATAGGAAAACAGGAAGGATAGGTGGTGTGTAAAGGAAGAGTAAGGTAAGTTAGGGTAGGAAATAGGAAATGTAGGATATTACCGTCCATGAGGGCAAGGAATAGGACAGTAATAGCTAGGGAAGCCGGGGTCGCATACCCGTATACCATACCACAACTACCGGACAGGTAAATTGGGATGAGTATCCCTCGACTATATTGAGTTTTTCCATCAAGAAATTCTCAGTAGCTGCCCGGAGTCAGGAAGTTGGCAGTGTTTCACCCCCGTGCTTCGGAAAGCACGTAAAGCCGTAGGTCCTGCGCCTGATCTCTCTCCGGTCGTGTCGGTTTACCGTCGCATCGGGCTATGAGAGTGAGGGAATAGAGAGTGCACCTGTGTTTGCGCATACACTTGGGCACTATAATCCTGTCCTGCGCCGATGGCTAGTCTCCGTTGAGACTTGCCGCCGTGGCCGAAATTAGGGCTGGAGAACATTATTATTATTATTATTAAGACATGAGTTACCTTTTTTTAATTTTGTCTTTTTGTCTGTCTTATCTGTCCGGACTAATCTTCGGAATGACTGAACAGATTGTTATGAAACTTCACAAAGAGAGAACGTTGCAGGAGTGATCTCAGCTATATTTTAAATAAAGTCCTTGGATTTTTTAAGAAAACACCAAAGAAATTATAAAATAAATAGTCTTTAATTATCTTAAATCTAAATATTCTATCCTACCTTAAATCTAAATATTCTAGGTAAAGCCAGTGTCTCTGGTTGTCTAATAAATCTATACAAATAAATAAAATTGATGTGTCTGTTTGTGATGTCGAAATAACAGCTTTTTACTATATGCATATTAAGTATATACGGTACTCATAACAAAAACACGATTTTAATTTTTTTTCTTTCTGTCTGTCTGTTTGTTTGTTCCGGCTAATTTCCGAAACGGCGGGACCGATTCTGACTGGACTTTCACTGGCAGATAGCTGATGTTATAAGAAGTAACTTAGGTTAGGTTAGGTTTTATTTTAGGAAAAGAATTAGGGTTCAAAAATTAAAACTCATAAAATCCAATCGTAATAAATTAAGCACGGGCGAAGTCGCAGGGAACAGCTAGTTGTTAAATATAAGTCATGATGATCAAATCTGCGGCTCACTTGATAGGATCAAATATGTAGTTTATGCGAAAAATAAAATAGCTTTCACTGGTAAAGCAACTCTCTTAAGACCATAAATCCTTCATTGACCGTTGTCCCAGAAAAGTTCGCCGGAGAAGTCGGCGTTGAGTTATTGCGCGCAGTTTAGAAGCGATCGAACAACGAGAGACTGGCGATTGTGGTGATCATGATATATTGTAGACAATAGAACTTTTTCAAAACGTTGGGAACAAATATGTTGTGGTGACGTAATTGGAAACCTTATATATAATAAAATCTTTTTGTTTTTATTACAAGTAAGGATACCAATGCAGAACATAGTTCACCTGACGATAAGTAGTTACTATAACACATGGATATCTATATTTATCCTCGATTAAGAAGATATACAGATGACCTTTAACTCATACAAAGTTGTTTAGGTTTTCTGCTAAGATAATGGCCCATAATACAAACTATTTTGTACAAAAATGTCTATGTCTAATACTGCCAAGTCTTTTTATTTATTTCTATAAATTATTATTTAAAATAATTGGTAGCTTTTAAAATTAATAAAGCTGTGCAGTTAGACCCTATTAGAAATATAGAAAGCGAATTAAAAGAACTTAAATAATAAAAGGAAAACATACAGATAAAGCTACAATTCTACTTATATTTTTATTGAAAAAAAAAATTGAAAATTGGTCCAGATGTGAAAGAGGAACAAAGAATTACAGAATGATAATTTTAAAAGTTTTCCTATGTATATGTCGTGGTTAATGCCTCAGGGTTGTTTTTTTTTCTTGGTGAAACAGCAACACTGTCCCCATTTAACAAGGGCTGTGATGTGCTCTCGTGTATTGGGTCCATAATGAAAAGGTCTAAGATCACACACTAATCTTTTTCATCTTCTTTATTCTACACTTCTTGTTATAGACTCAACAATAATGCTCATAAAGCGTAACAAGGAAAATTTAACCTACACTCACCTACATCGATGAGCGCAGAAACTTAAGTAACCGTATTCCCGCGTTCATACAATAAGGAAGACATAATAATAACATAGAAGCGCTCTGACTGGCCGGCGATATAGTTGGTCAATATTTCACCAAAATCAAACAATACCTTTATTGAATTAATTAGTTTACTTAGGTAATTTCTATTATAATGATATATAGTAAAATTGAGAATTATTTATTGTTACAATTTAAAACAATATCTGGGTTAAAAGTTGATAATTGAATAGATAGTTGTTTTAGTACCAGTTTACTAGTCAATACAGAGATTTGTAAACTATAAGAGTTTTATAGAACTAACTAGTTATATATAACGTTACTGTTATTAAATTGTAATATTAATAATTAATTTAACGGTGGTAGAGCCACGCGGCAGTTTTTGCTGTTGCACGTATGGACTGTCTCGAGCCGGGTTGGTACTACGACCTCACAGAATATCGGCGTGAAGTAGAAGCTCTACTTCTGCGTTCCGTCTGTTGAGTGCAGGTGGCCGGAAGCCAAATTCCCCCCACCCCATCAACATGTTAGCGGAATTACACGAAAGACTACCCCAGGAGGATACCAGCCACCCTGGAGAATCCCTCGCTAAGCATCCACGACCATATTATTCCACTCCTGAGCGTGGGTGCTTTTTGTGGGTGGGGAATTTCGTTCAAAAACATAACTGCTCGGGGCAACATTTTTACGTGGTAGAGCCATGCTGCAGCTATATTAGTAGTATAGTTCTAGCATGAATGGGTCGGCTCGACCGGGGAAGGACCACGCTCTCACAGAATACCAACGCTGATACTTCGTATCTCTCCTACCCGGGGTACAAATTATAGCACTCCTTTGTGCCTCAGGCTGGAGTTTGCGTGTATGTCAGAGAGGACATCTGTTCTCGACGCCTCGGCAGTCTTGAAGGTTCGGACCTGTCCATCCTTTGGCTACGCGTAGACAGCGACGACCATCCGCGCGTCTACGGGTGCCTCTATAGGTCTCATAGCGGTAATGCCGAAACAGACCGACTGATCGACCACGTCCAAATGGCTACAGATTCCTTGCTACAACAGGTCCCATCCGTAGAGATCGTGATCCTTGGCGATTTTAACGCCCACCACGCCGAATGGCTCGGTTCACGTTTAACCGATCAGGCGGGGAGATCTGTTTATGACTTTGCCTTGGCATATGGTCTGACACAACTGGTTACTACGCCTACGCGGATTCCAGATGTGGAGGATTATACACCTTCCCTGTTTGACCTTCTGCTGACCTCTTATCCGGACGGATATCAGGTTTCCGTCTATGCCCCTCTCGGCTCTTCGGACCATTGTCTGATCCGGATTGTGGTGCCACTCACGCTCCCCTCGCGGTTGCGTTCTGCAGTTTGCCGCCGTGTTTGGCATTACAGGTCGGCGGATTGGGACGGAATGCGGTCTTTCTTTGCATCCTAACTACGAGGGCGGGTCTGTCCACTAATGTGGTGCCACAGGCAATGGAACTATTTATTCCATCATCTGTGGTACCCATTGGAGGCAGATCTCAGCCTTAGTTTGGTCGCTCCTGTAAGACTGCATTACGCAGTAAGCAGGAGTGTTATCAATCCTGGGCTGCGGCTTCAGCGACTCGGAATGTAAACACCAGCACATTTAAAAAGAAGTATAACTTCGCCTCCAGATCCTTCAAAAGAGTTATTGCCGAGGCAAAGTCAGAGCACATAGGCAGAATCGGCAAGAAACGAGTTCGCCTTCCTTCAGGAACCCGTGCATTCTGGTCTCCCGCCAAGGCTGTCCAAGGGAATTTCTGTAAGCCATCACTGCCACCTCTGCACAAGGAGGACAACTCACTGACCCACGCCGCAAAAGACAAAGCCGACCTTTTAGGCTCCCTTTTTGCGTCCAACTCGATGACGGGGGAAAAACACCGCCGACCATCCCGCGGTGTGAGTGCTCCATGCCGGATGTGCTGTTCTCACAGCGCTCCGTTCGCAAAGCACTCCTCTCCCTGGACATCCAGAAGTCGAGTGAGCCTGACGGGATCCCCCCAATTGTGATGAGAACGTGTGCTCCGGAGTTGGCACCGATCTTAACGCGTCTTTTCCGGTACTCCTACTCCCAAGGCGTAGTCTCGAATTCATGGAAGACAGCTTTTATCCACCCGATCCCTAAAAAAGGTGACGGCTCAGACCCGCCCAACTATAGGCCTATCGCCATCACCTCCTGGTTCTCCAAAATAATGGAATCCATTATTAACTGCCAGCTCATGCGGTACCTTCAGGATCAACAGCTGATTAGTGACCGCCAATACGGTTTTTGTCGTGGTTGATCTGCTGGTGATC